>JANDJT010000131.1:989634-1008350 GCA_024331685.1 Stegophilus panzeri | reverse complement strand
ATTGGAGAACTCCAAACCTATTTGAAAAGTAAATGTAAAACAAATTAATAATATATGGGCCATTTAAATGAAATGTTCTCCAAAGACTGCTTTTGTATGTAATTGAATGTTGAATGGAACACAAAAAAGAATCTTCACATAGATTGTTACCAACAAGTTTATAATAAGTACAGACTGTCAAGTTCCAAAAAGGTGATTATGATAACTATGAACTATTCCTGAGCAGCATCAAATTCACAGGATGTCCATTTAAAAGTATTCACTGGACAGAATGTTATCAAACTCTGTGCGGAGGTCTGGGTAAGAACTGTAAGTATATGGTAAATCAAGAGTAGCTCCACAAGTATGAGCAACTGGTCTTCTGCTGAAGCCAGATTCTGCATTGAAGCTTACCTTGATTTGATCAACACATATGAGAGAAGAACCAGTACAGAAGCGTAGAAAATTTTCTGCTTGCTTTGGTCAGCATTTCTGACATAACATTGCAGATGATTGAATATAATAGGTTCTTTCTGAGAGCGAATCATCTGTGTTGTTTAAAGTAGCTGTGCCACTTTTTTGCTAGTGGCCTTCTTTGTGTCATAGAGAGACAGTAGACTTTCCTTGTCTGGTACTTTCAGCAGTGCAAATGGCATGGTTTTGGAGAAGCAATCTATTATATATTTGGGCTCTTGAAGAATTGCTTTATGAGCCATTGCCTGGATGGCAATATCCACATCTATACTGATACATTTGGTCCATTAGGACCACATTACCAGTATGATGTTCTCGTTCAGATTCCATGTTATCATAAATCTGTTTGTCCAAGTTCATCACCTTCATTCCACTCAACTGTGTCTTCCTTATCATCATCTCAAAGGGTTTCAACTATGTTGTTGTGTCGTGGGGGAATCTGATTGGTCAAGTTAATGAAATCATAGCCTTGTATATCAAGGAGCTCATGTGAATGCTGTGGACTCTTGGATTGCTGTGCACTTTGATTCCAGAATTCATCAGTCTCCTCGTCACTTGAGGTGCTTGTGAGTCTTTGGACAATGCTTGTTCTTTTGGTATCTTTTGGTGATGAAAGGGAGCTGTGTGAAGTGCTGGGTGTCTCTATTCCCCTGGTCTCTAAGGTCAAACCACTCTGTGGAACATCCTCCATTCCTCTTGTTCTCTGTGCTCTAGGGCTTTCTCGTCTCTGAAGAATATGCAATATAACATTCAATGATTAACTCAGCCATTCTGCTAAATTAATGATATTAATAGCCACTCAGCTAAAATAAATGATAATTTACAACACTTCTGTCACTGTATTTAAAAATGAAGCCCAAAATACATTTAAATAACTTAAAGTCAAAGTCTTGGTGATTTTACTAACCTTCCGCTTGGTGTCTCTGTTAGATGAAAGTCTGTCATCCAATAAATGTGTGCTTGAATCCTCAGAATCACTGTCAAATCCATGTGATGACAATTTTTCAGCAGGTCTCTCAGTATCACTGTCTAATCCATCCTGTAGTAATGAGTGTTCATTACATTCCTCTTTATCGCCATCACCTCCTGTTTAGTGCACATGTAAAATCTCAACAATTTCAGTTTGGTTTGTTCATATATATTTCCAACAGTGCTATCCAAGGGAATTTGGTTTCTTTTAAAATCACAAACATGAAAAGTGATGTCTGTTTCTGGACCTTTTGGTGACTCCCCATTTGGGAAAAAAAGGTTCTTTCCCATTTCCATGATTTGTAAGACAGTTGTATTTTTTTGAACCTTCACATGTCTAGTGCCACCACCAGTACTGGTCCTCACTTGTTGGTATCCATTACTGCAGAAGTGAAGCCATCCAATTTCAATTCTTCTGGAGATTTTTTCTGCAGATACATTTTTGTGTCTTGCCAATAAATAATTTTCCTTAGGGAAGACACATGCTTTATCATGCAAAGTTTTAGCTGACTTTGATCCCAGTTTCCTTGCTTCAGTTTTATCTCTCAAATTCTGTAACAGAGATTCTTTATCAGAGCAGGCCGCTGTTTGCTGACAGAAGGCGAGGACAGCCAGTCGGTCACCATATGAATTAATATACCTTGACATTTGCTCATCAGTCATGATGGAGAGCACAGACTTGTCTATCTGAAAGTGCAGAGACTATCTAATTTTATAGATTTGTTCTTGAAAGAACATAAATTCATAATATGTTAACACAGTCTAGATTTTTTAATGTTTTTTTTTTTTTTTTTTTTTTACAAAAAAATTTATAATTTTTTTTTATTTTTTTAAAAAATTTATTTAAAAAGATTTATCTCTGTATCTACATGCCATCCTGGTTCTAAAATAGGGCTCAATATTAACATTCAGGGTATGGTTAATCTAACTAGCTTGTAGCTACTGGTAATTACAGTTGAGTGAATATGTTGGTACCCACCCCTGCAGAATCGACAACATGTTTAGCATTTAAAAAAATAAGAGGGATCATAAAAATTGCTAAAAATTATTACATTTTATTTAGTACTGCCCTGATAAAGCTATTTCACGACATATATTTACATCTATTCCACATACATAAGAACAATACCTAATAATTAATATGAACAAAATAAAAACTGAATTGTACCAATGAAAGGGTTCATATGTTTACATAATATTAGTTACACTGTTATGTTGCTTGCTTGATTATGATCAATGACTGTTTGTATGCTCTGTGATAGATTCATTTCACACCCCTACTTGCACCTGTCCATTGGCTACCTGTAGCTGCTTGCATCACATTTAAAGCTTTTACGCTAACCTTTAGTACTGTCACTAAAAGAGCACCCTCCTACCCTCATGAACTCACACAAAATATATAGTCACTGATCATACAGGAAGTCAAACATCATAACAACCAGAGGAACGCACATTTTTTTGAACAGGCTTATTTGTCTCATTTAAGTTATTGTGGAATAGATACAAGTATGTTCTGTTATGTAAAACAGCTTCATCAGGACAGCCCTATATAAAAACATTGCTATTTTAATGATCCCTCTTATTTTTGCAAGGGAGTGCAAACTTATACACTGAACTGTAGGTATGATACCATTACTACTAGTGAACTGTACATCAATTCTGACTGTACATCAATTCTGATTCAACAACAAAGGTGAGATGAATTAGTCTGTGGTGATATTCTGAAAGCCGTCTGGCTAGCAATAATAATTCAATGTGTATACATATGTGGCAGTGGTTTTTAAGGATAATATTAAATGTTTACACATACGGTGATACATGTCAACACCTTTAGCTGCATCATTAAAAGTAGCTATAATTTACATATTAGCTAAACACAGGCCTAGTGACCTTCAGTGAAACATTACCCACCTTGTCCCTTTTCATGTGGATGATGTCCTCTTCTGGAACATCTCGTGACCTTAGAAACTGCTGAAGATCGTCCTCCATCACAGACCTAAAACAGTTAATTGTTACAGCTTTGTGCTGAGAGTAATCGTGGAAATTAGGCTTATTCTTCTATAAAAGAAATAACATCTGTAAACTGCGTACATCCAAGATCACTCAAGTGCAAGTGATGCTGTGAAGATACAAGTGCAAATCACCGCGCAGAAGTCTCTCGCGAGAACACAGGTTTCACGAGAGAACACAACAGGTAAGCTATCTTTGCGAGAGAACGCAAAACTTTCTCGGGGGAACGCAAAAGTTTTGCGAGAGGACGCAAAAGCTTTGAATTTTTTTTCTCCCATCCCATTTTTTTCACCACCATGTCCCTTTAGGGGATCCGTAGAAAAAAAGCGTTTTACCTAACATAAAATATTCCACAAAGCTGTCATGTCAGTGTCCTCCTCCTTTCCCCTGTGTCTCTTATGTATCCATGAGCGCACAAATGGCTCGGGATTGAACTTTGTAAGCAGTGGACTCATGATGTTCAAAAACATCAGAAATTAGATGATGGGGATGAGAAGGGATTCATGCTGTGAGCTACAAATGAGACTGATTTTGGTGAAACCCCACTCGCGCGCGGTATGGTGTTCACAATAGCCAACAGCTGCCTCAGTCCTTCTGGAATTTCTTGTGTATTTGAGTCCCTGTACTGCGTGGGCTGTTAATTCGATTTAATTCTGGCAGTCAATCTCACTTTCAAAGCCATGCGCAGGTTGACAGTGATTAGCCTCATAAACGCTTCTGAAAATCTTCCACAATCAGGTTAGCATTATCACTGCTAGTCATGAGAACGGTCGCCAAACTGCTCCATCGGCGACCTGCTACCGCTCGCTCTCGTGGACGCTTGCTTTTTTTTTTTTTTTTTAGTATTTTACTCCGTTTTCTCACTGTCATTGTTTGTGTTCTTAAAAAAATGCTGTTAATGATAACTGCTTTCTTTTCGCCGTGATAAACTCTACAGCGCATGCTACATGACTGTAGGCTTCGTTTCGTTACAACGAATTCAGGTGACCTTTGAACTTGAAATGTTTACATTATGTGAAAGAGGCTATTGATTGGCTATTAGCAATAATTGAGCAACGGTAATACGAAATTATCATTTTTATTGCAGTTTTTTGTTGTTGTGGTTGTTCTATTTTACTTTTGGTGAATTAAAAACTAAAACTATTTGTTTTGAAAATATTGCTGCATGAGACTTTAAACACCCAGCTGCAGAGGTGCCGGATCCATATAAAAAGGTTCAGAGGTGTCGGATCCTGTTCCGGCAGGATCCGGCTCAAATTAAGCTATGGCCAAGGTGAAATTTTCATGATAGGGAGAACCCATTGTACCACCTTAGCGACGAAAAACTTTTGTAAGAATACTGATTTCATTGTCACGCAGAATGGGAAATCGCTAACAAGCTGGAAGGCGACCTCGACCATGTCACGCAGTGCAATCACTACCTGTCCCTCAAACACACGGCTACACAATGACAACAGCAGAGAAAAAGAGGCCTGCATCTTTAAAATAGTTTTCATACAGTCCCCTCTGAAAGTATTGGAATATTTTTTTTATTCTTTTGTTTTTGATATACACTGAAGACGTTTGGGTTTGAGTTCAAAAGATGAATATGAGATGATAGATAGAATTTCAGCTTTCACTTCCTCATATTTACATCTAGATGTGTTAAACAACATGGCACCTTTTGTTTGAACCCACCCATTTTTCAAGTGATTAAAAATATTGGAATATGTGACTGACAGGAGTTTCTTGAATGACCAGTGCACGTTTGTTGCAATTACAGGAGGTTGAATAATGTGACCTTCAAGATGCATATCTGCTCCCTGCGCTCAAAGAGGTGCTTGATGCACTTGGCAAAGCTTATCTCTACCAGTAACTAGATTTGAAAAAAGTTTTTTTTCCCCCAGGGAGCTGTCCGCTATGGGTACCAGGAGAAGAAGATCATTACAACATCAGTGGATGCATTTACTGTTTGGTCTTTTTAATACTCTAGTGACATTTTAGCACCATGCAGAGGTTGGACTACAACACTTAGTGACTGGCATCATGTTAATGTACATGGATAATGTCCTGGACTTCTGGAGTGACTTGATTTTGACTTGTCACCTTAGTCACCCCAGGTCAAAGCCTAGTTGCACTGAAACACAGGGACTGAAATGGAAAAAGTGCTGCTCCCCTTTCAGCATGTCCATTGATAGTTTTAGCAAGCCATTGGGTAATTTTGAAGTTCTTCCATGAGTAAAGACAGCACGGTGTTTCAGTGGGTAGATCTGATTACTCCCTGATTTGATGTGTTAGGCTATATTATTCATGTATGTTTGAGGAGTCTTTGGTACATTTTCCTTCTGAGGGAATTCTTTTGGCTCCATTAAGGTCAATTCACACTGGACACATTTCTGAAGTGTTATTTTTTTTCCACATTTGTGAGAGTGCGTGAGAGTTTTAGTTCACACTTGCTGTGTTAGAGGCGCGTAAAATTTAAGCCTTTGAATGGCACTTCGTTTGTTTTTCCTGTCCACTATTTTTTTTCCCACTCCAGCATGTAAAAATCAAGCGTAAAATCCATTGTAAGCCATTTGTTAAGGCAACTGAATTTCGTCTGTTCACTGATTAATTATTCCGTTCATTAATCCATTCGTTAGGAGAGACCACTACAATAACCGCACAAGCATATTTACATATGTAGACAATACGGTAATTATATTTTTATGTCCTCTATATGCAAAGTAATTAAGATGAGTTGAACTTATAGGCTGCGTGTATGTGACATTTCTACCCGTCAGGTCGCTAGTCACGGACTCGGTGATGGAGAGTGATCAGGCGTGTCGGGACAAGCTTCTCTCCCATCTTCTTATGTCCTTTTAAGGGTTATAGACAATGTAGAACACGAGTGGGAGGATGGTAGAGGAAAAAAAACAGATGCGATGGGGGAAGTTTACGTGTCTGTGTGTGTGTGTGCAGGGTCTGACGCCTCCTTGAGCATGTTATAATACAGATCAGCTGAGATATATAAAAGCGACAGCTTTAGTTTCGTGGATCGGCCTAAAGAGAAAAGTGCGGTCTCTAAAGCACCTGTATCTGAAGTGTGAGCATAAAGGGTAAGTTTTTTTTTTTTGTTTTTAAAAAAAAAATTATTCGAAATGTAGAAGTGAATTATTCATTAGTAGTTTTAACATACTTTCTGTACATACTTTCTGGTATAATGCAATTTTGTGAAAATAGGCAGGCTATAGACTGACACCCTGTTTGGGAAAATAGAGTTATAATTGGTTTAGTGAGGAAACGACAGGTTTCAGAACACTGATTAATAACAGCCTATGAATGTTTACTGAGGTTCAGTTGTTCCCTATTGCTCTGTTAGTTTGTGAATTCACTCTAACAAACCAATACACAGTGTATGTATTCTACAGAGTTAATGACAGACTTACTTAACCTTACTGTTATGTAATGAACTTGTAGTTTAAAGCCAATAAAATATAAAATATAAAAAGCGTTTTCTTTAGTGTTCTATACAGTACTCCTCCGGTATGGTGTTCTCGGGTGGTCCTATGTCTCGGTCCATGCGCACTCAGCAGCATCAGCAGCACTCTTTTCGCCTCCGCTGGTTCTCGGTGTTGATCGCGACGCTTCTCATCCTGTCCACAAGCACCACCTGTGCGCAATGCACCACGGTCGAGCAAGACCTGCACATCGTTCACAACGTCGACAACAGAAGTATGTAAATCGAAATGCTATCATAGACATATATTTAAGGTTTATACACGGGAAAGAGCACACCATGGGGTTACGCGACTTAATTAGTCTATGTAGGCCTATAGGTCTCATTTGAAGAATATCTGATTTGACCTAGATGAAGTTATCCTGGGGATATTAATGTAAATATAATTGAATGAGCCCTGCGATGGTCTGGCATCCCGTCCGGGGTGTCCCCAACGTTATGCCCCGAGTTCCCTGGGATAGGCTCCAGGCTCCCCCGCGACTCTGTGTAGGATAAGCAATATGGGAAATTGATGGATGGATGGATAATTGAGTGAAAATTTGAGGACCTAGATCTCAGACCAAATCATATCGTTAAAAACACACATACAAATAAAAACTAGCCTAATTAAAATTAAAATACTTTAAAAATGCTTAAAAATGCCCTGGGCTAATCGGACACCCGTTGGCAAATGGTAAATGATTAATATAAGAAAACGAAAAGTGACACGTTTTTTTCTGCGCACTTATACTGCTTTTCTTTTCCCAATACTACAGGCCCTGAGATCGACCCGTTCTGGTATGTGGGTCGCGGCGTGAGACCCATCGGTCGCTTCGGGAAGCGCGAGAGTGACGCACCGTTACAGCACGCGCTCCTCCTACTGCTGCTCAGTGCACTCAGAAACACAGAGAGCGCACGCAGCGAAGCTTCCTCCCCAAACACGGACTATTACCCAGAAATGCACAAATCGTATATTTGAACCGATAGAGAAACATGTTAGTTATTATTACTAGAAAGAAGACCAGCAACTAATTCCACTTGAGTTAAGGTAGCTTATTGACGTACTAGTACTAAACTGTACTTTATCATCAAAAGATAAAGGAAAATTGCATGCATAACCACTGGTATACAGTACATCAAACGAATGAATTTACAGGAGGCATACATATTCAGTAAGTATAAGTGAATTTTCTGTCCAAAGACTACATACCAGTATATGAAAGGTACATTAAATACATGTAAGTGTTTTAAAGGTCTTTTAAAAGTGTAATACAAGTTCACTACTACTACAAAAGGTGGATAAGTACAGAGAGGGACCTGTGCTCAATGTCTCTCTATTATCGATTAGAATTTATCTTTTTCTGGCTCTTAACACCAGATTTTAATTATTTTTTAAAAAAAATGTCTAATACCATCATTTTTTTTTTTAAATTTTATCTCTCAGTTGCTGTGTTTTCACTTCCAGTTTTATTTATTGCTTGAATGTATGTGCATATGCATAAATGCGATCTATATTCCTAATTAAATGAGTAAACACATGCAAGCTTGACCTCCTCATTTGGTGTTGAATATAAAAAGCTTACATTTTAAACCAAAGTACCATTCAGTGTCAATGTCAGGTATGCAAACTTTATTCATGTATTCTTTTTTGTCAGTCAGAATTTATTCTTTTTGTCAGTCAGAACAAATTTGGCAAATGGAAATCTGAGCACATTTTCATTTCTTTGATCGTTTTCCTTAAGTGAAAATGCAATGTCTTAAAATGGCACAATGAAATGGCAAGATGGAGTGCAGTTTATAGTCTGCATCTTCTCTCTTCTCCTTCAAAATACAAGAGGAACAACCAGAAACTGAACACACAATGTGTAGCACACAACAGGTCATACTGACAATTCTTGTAATTCTTACTAACACATCCTTAATATAACTAACACATCCATAATAATTTATTTTTACACTAGAAAAATACAGGATATTGTGTACTTCTCAACTGTGCTTTTTCTTCAGAAATGTGTACATCTATCTGAATTAAGAAACATGCATTTGAACAAGACCCATTTGAGATGGCGGAACACCCAGGAGACTAAAAATAAAATCGATGGTTTTGTTGATAATTTAATTCTATTTCCCCTAACACTGCCCTAAAGCCTCCTGTTTTAGCTAACTATTGAGATTTTGTGTTCTGCCACTGCAACAGTTTTGTCATGAGGATTACAGAAAGTCTGCTTATATAAATGCCAAAAAAGAAATCTCAATTAAACCAAGCTAAATTGTTAAAATCAATTCGTTTATTATGGGAGTGTGTGGATTAATTTTAATTTTAAGAGTTATAATATCTCCCATTCTGTATGCTTATACACCACCTAAGGCAAACACACATAACATATCTATAACAGTAGAGGTAACAAAAAAAAGGACGAGATATGTAAATATTTAAGTTCCCCATAGTATGTACATTTCTCACCCTATTGACTACATACCTTTTCTATTAATTTTACTGTAGCTACTGAATATGTTTTATGGAGTATATCTGAATAATAAACTGGCATTTTAAGGGGCTAAAGATGTCATGATAGAAATCTGGAGATACACCCCCAACCCCCCCACCCTCAACACACACACACACACAGACACACACAGACACACACACACGAGGAGTCATGAGGACATACACATTTGTGTGTGTAGGTGGATGCTTGAATGCATGTGTGTGTGTGCCTGTTTCTACAAAGGCGGACATCCATTCTGATTAGGAAATAAGATGATATATCACAACTTGCACATGACTGACTGACTGACTGACAGACACACACACAAAGGTCTAATGACCAACACTATGTGACCAGTTATCTCTTAACAAAGAAAAGGCTTTAACTATGACAGTTATCATCGTCCACACAATTTGTGGTATAATTGCATGTAAATTAAACATACAACTTGAAAAAAGATACATATCTGCTTCAAAAGGGTCCTGCAGTAGTTTTTTTTTTAGTACCACCATGACATTTCACACATAACATTCTTACCAAATACGGCTTGGCCTCTACTGGGAACACAGATCATGCAAAATTATTTTTTGTCACACTGACAACATACAGAGCCAGAACTCAAACACCTATAACACTTCAGCAAGTTATTTCCAGAACGTACAACAATGTGACATTTACAACAATCATATAGGTAAAACTCTAAATATATGGAGCATCTGTGAAGATACTCTCTGTGATGGTTTGTAGAGGAGTGTGGACTCCTTTAAGGCAGAAAGAACAGAGTGAGTCCTTGGGAGGTGGAGCGCAGAGTGTAGTAAAACTCCATTGTTTGGTTACGAATGTTCAGGGGCTCTGGAGTGAGATCCGATAGAAAGACAAAGTTTGCACCAAGAAAACGTTGCAAATCCAAATATGATTCAGATGGTTGAGGGGTGGGGTGGGAACTACTTTCATATGGTATTCAATAAACTCCTTCTTGTTCTTGATCTTTTTTGTGAGAATTGGGGATGGCTGAGGAGTTGTATAGGAACAGACATTTGGATCAAGGCACTGGTGTGGGCCTGGCAGTCAGTAGGTGGAAATGGCTAGATGGAGCTAGATGAGGTTGAGGTTCACAGGCCAGGATGGAGGTTGTGTCTGTTACTGTCATGGCTACAAAGATCTCGACTCTGCCTCTGACTTTTCTGGAGAGAAAAAAACTTGTTTTAGGACAGAGGTTTCCAACAGAGCAGTAGTTCCCATTACCATGTCTGATGAAGGTGGAAATGATGTGATTCCACTCTTAAACCTCTTTTATAAGCAACAAAATGAAAAAATAATAATTATATGAATTGACTTCAAGTGTTATTACTCTAATTCTTACACAAATGAACAAACCGTATCCTGCAGATAAAATGGCACACTACTCTCTACAAACAACAAAGTACATTATGGGTTCTCTGTACTGCTAGGGAACATAATTTGGATGGGAACCTATTGAATTGCATTGTAGGATTTTATGAGCACCCTGCATCTTATCTACTATGCTTTTGGACATCACTACAGAGTGGCAAATCTCCTAAAATACTGTTGTGCACTAGAAAGTCCTTAGGATGTCTTCCTACAAAAAACAAAAAAACAACAACAAAAAAAAATTACATAAGTTTGCCTTTTGAAGCTTCAACTAAAGGTGAATGATTAATGGTGAGCAGCCATCATCAGCTACAGACCCACAGAAACAACACTAATTAAAAGGGAGATCTTTAGAAAAAAAAGATAGAAGGGAAAGGGAAGAGAAAGTAAGGAGAGTGAAAAAGGATACTATTGACTTATTCAGTCTCTTTAATGGATAGTGTGCCATTCGCTCAGACTAGTGCATTTAGCTGCATGTTTTCTTACTTTTCTTGCTCACATTTTCCTTCTATATTTATTTTCATAATCAAATTGTTTAATCTTATTTAGGGGGAAAAACACTTCATTGATCAACATCAGTGTAATGGGAGGGAAAATGGTTGCTTCAGGTATCTTAGCATTAATCAACAGGCACACACACATGCACAAACGCACAAGCACACACACACACACACAGACACGCAGACACATGGTTTCTTTGGTGACGTGGTGAGGTGCAACAAAGGCATGAAACAATAAAAAGAGGTTAAAGAGACATGTTTCTATACAAGATGTACCATTTAGCTAGTTTAGACTCAAATAAAACAGCATTAGGTCTATATGTAACTTCTGAAATCAACACATGAGCTCAAATGTTAAGCTTAAGCAAGAAACACAATCTGTTGCATCACTGGTAATTCATTAACAGTAGCCAGCTACACACTGGCAAATAAAAAGATCCACCAACACAACAACTAGACAATGAAAAATGTATGTTCCACATTATGTTTCTAACCAGGTTTCCACAGATGTTATGTAAATATAGTACTATACAAAAGACTTAGGCACCCTATTTTTTTTTAAAGGGTCAGTCCAATTTTTTAAAGTGGTCCAATACTTGTAATTGTTTACGGAAACCTCAGTATCTTGACTCAGGATGGTCTTGCTAATTGGAACAAAAATTGATCTCTAGAGCACATGACAAGGTACATGTACATATATAAACATTTTGCACATTATTGTTCCTTAGACTTAGAACTTAAGTCCAAATGTAATACTCAAGATTGCTCACAGGGTCAATTTATAATTGGAAGGGTTCAAGTCTCAGTCTTAATTTTTTTAGGGGGTATGTAGGTAAGTATAGTGTGCATGCAGAACATTTCAGGTTTGAGACTTCTCTTATTTATTATTCTCTTATTTTTTTTAAAATTCCCCTCACTTTTGGGTTGAATATCTCTGGTGGGGGACCAGATATGAACCTGATATTTTTCACAGAAATAAGTCCTCTATAGTGGCATTTTGCTGTAAAAAACAAAAAACAAAAAACAAAAAACCAACCCCCCCCCCAAAAAAACAAAAAAAACAATTTGAGTTTAAGATTCCGCTGGTTACAGTGACTTCTGAGCTATAGTCACTCCTGTGATAAAAGCAGTAAATGACTACAGTTCAGAAGTCACTTACTGATTTTATCACAAGAGAACCAGCACCACAGCTCTGTTTATGGCACTGTTTATTTGTAAAGCACCCAACTGAACAATGTAATTCCATATTTGGCTAAAATCTATTCATGCATACCAACTTTACACCTGTACCAACATGATGGGTTCAGGGTTCTTGAGGTCTACTGTCCTGCAGAGTCTAGCTCCAACCCTAATCAAACAAATATCAACAAGCTAACCAAGGTCTCCAGGATTACTAGAAAATTACAGGAAAGGAAGTTTGGAGGTTGGAGCTAAACTCTGCAGATTTGAAGAATTCTATGATAGATCATGCTTCACTGTTGCCAATATAGACCTCATTGAAAAGCATAAGCTATTGTATGTCAAATACTGTTCATTTTTATTATTTGTTATGCTTATATTAACATGCATGAATAAAATAGTTTTTTCCCTCCAGATTTCGACTAGCCCTAGCTCTGTAACCAGTGGGATTTTTACAGCAGAATGTTAAAATTTCAGTTTAGTATCTGGTCCCCCACGAGAGATAGTCAAACCGAAATTGAGGGGAATAATAATAATAATAATAATAATAATAATAATAATAATAATAATAATAAAAGCACTCTCTTAAAACTGAAATGTTCTACATACACATTATACTTACATAGATACCCCCTAAAAATTAAGAATGCAACTCAACCCCTTACCATTATAAATTGACCCTAAAAGTGGAACTGTGAGCAATCTTGAGCATTGCATTTGGATTAATTTCTAAGTCTAACAAACAAAGAATATAGATGTGCAAATTGTTTATATATGTTCATGTACCTGGTAATATGTTCTATAGATCAGATTTTGTTCCAAGGAGCTAACATCCTGAGCTGAGATATTGAGGTTTCCGTAAACAGCTGTAAAATAATAATAAAATAGAATAGAAATTCCATCTTAGATGTTTATGTTATGATTTCTGCATTATTGGGTCAGTAAAATTTTTTAGATTTCTAAACATTAGATCAGATTTCTAAACATTCAAAATTTTCTAAAAATTACTTTTCAAAAAAAAAAAAGTTACAGAAAAATGTTTGTATGTCAGTAAACAAAGTAACATGTAATAGACCACTTTCAGACAAAACAAACAAACAAAAAAACCATATTATGCTGGCTGTCAGGTTTAACCTGCAAAAGTACAGTGCTGTGAAAAAATGATGGTATTTTTCTGTTTTTCTGTATCTCATACTAAACATACTAAACTAAATCTTCAAATAAAATACAACATAAAACAGCAACTTGAGTTGCACAATACAGTTTTAATTTTTTTTAAAACCCTTTTTTTTATTGAAGAAAAAAATTTATCCAACACCTATCACCAATGTGAAAACTAATTGCCCCCTTAAACTTAAAATCTGTTTGTTGCACCTTTAGCAGCAATAGCTGCAACCATATGCTTCCGATAACTGAAGATCGGTCTTTCACTTACTTCTAGGACTAGGACTTACTCCTATGCTTTGGATCATTGTCTTGCTGCACAATCCAGTTACGCTTGAGTTTCAATTTATGGACTGAAGACTAGGCATTCTCCTTTAGGATTTTCTGGTAGAGAGCAAAATTCATGTTTCCTTCAATTATTGCAAGTTGCCCAGGCCCTGAAGCAACAAAGCATCCACACACCATCACACCTCCACCACCATGCTTGACCGTAGGTATGATGTTCTTTTTGTGGAATGCTGTGTTTGGTTTACGCCAGATATCCGAAGGTTTGAGCATCATCAAGGTGTGTTTTAGCCAAATTCAAAGGAGCGTTAATGTTCTTCTGGGTTAGCAGTGGTTTTCACCTCGCCACTCTTCCATGGATGACATTTTTGTCCAGTGTCTTTCTGATAGTGGAGTCATGAAAAGTGACCTACAGTGGCCTGTAGGTCCTTTGATGTTGTCCTTAGCTCTTTTGTGACTTGCTGGATGAATTGTTGCTGTGCTCTTGGAGGAATTTTGGAAAGTCGGCAACTTCTGGGAAGGTTCTCTACTGTGCTGAGTCTTTCAATTTGGAGATTAAGGCTCTCACTGTGGTTCTTTGGAGTCCCAGAGCCTTTGGAATAGCTTTGTAACCCTTCCCAGATTGATGTTTTTCAATCACCTTCTTCCTCATAATTTCTGGAACTTCTTTCGATTTTGGCATAGTGTGTTACTGAGTAAAACCTTTTAACCAACTTCATGTTATTGAAGTTAAAATAAAATAAAAACACCCACACACAACTACATTACTGGTCAGAATAGAACTTTAATAATTTTTTTTTTTTAAATTATAATTAACAATTGTAGCTTTACAGCTTAAAATAAAAATTTTAATTATACAGATTAAATAAAACCATTTTAAAACCAAATAAAAAAATAAACACTGATCTATGTCTTCTGCTGGAGTATTCCAAATTTCAAAATTTACAAAGGCACACTCCTGCTTTTCTTGCCAGCGAAGTCACAGTGAGTACATCATATGATAATGTATTTGCTAATTCAGAGTTGATGCTGATTATTTCCAGACCATATTGTGCCATAGATGAGCGCAAGTATGTTTTGACGAGCTTCATTTTAGAAAAACTTTGCTCAGCAGAGACAACAGTCAAAGGGAGTATCAGTGCTATGCGTAGAGCAATCCAAAGGTTTGGGTACAACTCTTGAATTACAGAGTGCACTTTTAAGTAAACAGTTTTTGTTTTATTTAAGAAAATAAGTAAATAAAGAGCAGTAGGTGTAATAAAACAATGGTTAATTGGAAAATATTTTTTGTGGTAATGAAAATAGACCTAAGTGAACAACATTCTTTAAAATTATGGTTTTATTGAACAACACTGTTAAAATACATTATGTAATATACATTATATAAACAATCTACTTATGTTCATTTTGTATTATATCAAATGCCTGCAGAGGGCCACAACGTCCTGGTGATTGTTTTTGTTACACTTTACAGCTCAAATCCTTGTTTAATATTGGCCAAACATTTAATTCAAATGTCCACTTAATCTTTAATATTTGGCCACTTCTTTGCGATAAAAATGCTATGGCCACTGTCATTTCTTGAACAAGAACGTGTGGACATCAAAACATACAATCTCAGAGCGAGTAATCAGGTGGTGGTGGTCAAATGATTAACATGTTAAACACGTTTAATTAATCTCACCCATTAACTTCAATAGACAAGAATCTAACATTTCACAGGTTTGTGAACATACCTGAAAGTGAGGCACCAGATTCATCTTGGGCCTTTTTTTCTTTTTCTTTTCTCAGAGCCAGACTGCTGATGTATTTTCCCGGGCATAGTTGTACATCAATTATGATGATGATCATTTGCAGTCAGCCGCAAACATGAGGTAGGGGCGGGGCGGATACAGATGCCATAAAATGCATTTAAAACAATAAATATTTATGTTTATGTATATATTTATATTTGCGTGAATTACGTTTATGTTAATATTAGAATGAACTTTTTTTTTTTTTTTATACAACAGAGATGGTATCCCCCCGGTAGTTGGTGCCCTACGCAAGATGCGTACTCTGTGTATAGGGAGCGGCGGTACTGATGGGGGCAAATACATTTTCACACAGGCATAGTTGGTACTGGATAACTTTTATGTTTCAATAAATAGCATTATCATTTAAAACTGTATTTTGTGTTTACTCAGGTTACCTTTGCTTTATCTTACATTTTGTTTTCATTTCTGAAAATGTATTATGAGATATACATAAACACAGAAGAAAAATACTTTTTCATAGCACTGTAGAAGTGTGACAGTCAAGGTATCTAGAAAAACTGTGGCAGATTCTACAAAGATGCTAGTACTGGCAAATGTCCTTATAAAACTGCACAAAGTGCACTTGAAACTACTGATGCATTTTTAAAGGCAAAGGGTTGTCACAACAAATATTGACTATTTATAATATTGACTTAATTATTCCTGTGTACTACTCTTTCTAGTAGTTTTTTAAGGTGTAGAAACATTTAATTTTATAATCTTTGAATGGATCTTTGATTTACAGCACTTATTTACATCAACTTTCGGCAGTAAAATGCTTGATGTAATGATGTCATTCAGAAGAGGCAATGTACCTATGGCAGGTGGAGCGGGCAGTTTTCTTCTTTGCTGACGTGAGGAATCCAAGGTCTGAGGCTGATCAAAATAAGTTTAAGTTAAAATACAACATGCATCGAAATATATCAAATGAAAGGGACTAAATTCCATGTGTTCTGACATTTATGGAATACTTGCTTCCCTGCAACTTGAAAAAATTGGCCCCCATTTAATTAAAACTATTATGTGATTCCAGTCTTGCTCAACCAAATGTCTTGAATGAAAACAAAGGAAACAAAATGACATTGTAGGAAATTATAGCATCAAAAATACCATTGCTCTAGTCTTTAGTTAAATAACTGTCTTAGACAAATAAAGAAATAATTAAAAATAAGCAAACCAAAACAGACAATATAAATTCAAGATTTTAACCATATTTTTACTTATTGTTGCATTTTTTTTTACACAGCATTCCACATCTTTTTCAGAAAAGGGTTGTTAATATTACACTCAAATGCTACGCTTGCGCTTTTGATGTTTAGTCATCATTTTGTGGTTTTCAGCTCTCTGTGAGATTTGCATTTTAAAGACTTTTGTGGGTGTGACTAAATGTAAATCAGCTGTGCTGTGAATGCTCTTTGGACATATGTATGAAGAAAATAAGTGTGACCAAAATTTTTTGTAAATCTGGCAGGAATATTCATGTGTTCATGAAAATGAAATTATACAAATAAGCCAAAATTTATGGAGCAGGTATTTCCCTGCCCAGTATTAGAAAAAATTGTAGCCTAACTATATACCAACTTGGAACCCTATCTAATATACATTATTAGGCTACATGTAGAACCCCTTTAGGAAACTGAAGCATCTAAGAATTAGCCTGTATGATTACTGTATATAATAATAATTATTATTTAAATAAAAAATGCATGTTTAACAAAGGCAACTGTCCCCTTAATACTACATAAACGTGATTAAACATAATAATTATATCAATAATGGCTCATATAAATAGAAAGAAATATTAATAAAACTCACCTTGATCCTGGGAAATCGCGAGCACACTGACACATTCAGGCCAGCATTTTTAAGTGCTGATATTCTTGCCTCAATGTCTGAGATCTATAGAAAAAACAGAACAGAATGGCATCTATGTCCAGCTTTACAGTAAGAACCAACTCATTACAAATGTGAAAGTACATTGTAGCACACACTGCTTCAAATTACCTTACTAATACCTGTATATGTCAGTTACAGATTTTGATGTATTGTAATATTTGGCACTGACATTATTCTTATCATAACCAATTAAAAATACCATCTCTATATTCTATTTACACACTCCTGAGAATGCAGATTAAGGGCAGGTGTCTAACCATGCACTCACACTAAAAATATACAAAGAAACAGGTGTTCCCTTTCAAAGGGAACTTTGACGTTGTGTTTAGCATAACACTATGGGAGCACCTCTCGCGTGCGACCGGCATCTGAAGCTTGTGTAAAATCATGCCTATTTATAGGCCTGCCATGATCAGGCGACGTGGCAATTAAGCGCGGCGTGTGATATAAATATGGCACCTGTGAACCGTGCCATCAGCCTTTTATTATCTTCAGCAAAAGACTGCATGTCAGTTGTTTGTGTAAAGAAACAAAAAGACGCTTCATTTCCTCGCTATCTTTCCTAAAAATCTCAGAACTTTTCTATCCCTTTAAAAAAAGCAATGATCGAGAGAAAAAAATATGAGTGCAATGTACATTCTGGAAATATTTGGCCAGCTCAAATATGGTTTTCAGAGATTATATCCCTGCTAGATGGCACTCCTTGGGCGATTCCCATCCGAAGGGGTTCCACTGTAGACCCAGTGAACTGCGCAATAGCTACTGTCCTGGAGTTCTTACAAGAACATTTCTCAGTGGAGTGGGCTCCTTCTACAATCAGGGTTTACATGGCTGCCATTTCAGCCAGCCACACCCCTGTTGATGGAGCCTCTGTGGGGCAAAATCCTCTAACTTCAAGGTTTATGTGTGGTGTCAGGTGGCTGAGGCCCATCTGCAGGCCACGCATACTTTCCTAGGACCTTTCTGTGGTCCTGGAAGGTCTGTCAGGTGCCCCATTTGAGCCCTTAGAGTAGATCTACTGTCTCAAGCCGGAGGGCTGATTTATCACTCTCAGCCAGAACTATGGAAACTGTGGGTCTGGCCCCTGAGGGGCACCAGCTCATAGATTCTGGTCTCACAACTGAGG
>JANDJT010000131.1:957918-982479 GCA_024331685.1 Stegophilus panzeri | reverse complement strand
TAATTTTTTTTTTTACTTCAATAACATTTAGAGGAGAGGGGTGGGAGGGAGGTGGTGGAGAGGAGCACAACAACACAATTCTGCTTAGGGCACCCATTTGGCCAGCAGCGGCCCTGGATATACACAAAAACAGAAGAAATCAGATACTTTTTCACAGTACTTTAAATCATTACTCTTCTATGATGGTATACTATAAAGTGTGTTGAAAGGATGTTCAGAATGAGCATCATAATGTTTATGATTATAACAGCAGTTCTTACATCCCTACAGTCCCCTCTGAAACTATTGGAATGGCAAGGCCAATTTATTGTTTTTGCTGTAGACTGAATACATTTGGGTTTGAGATAAAAAAAAAATAAATAAATAAATATCCTGGTATTTATATATAGATGTGTTAAACAACATAGAAAATAGCACATTTTTTATCAGAACACCCAATTTGTACGTGAGTAAAAGTATTGGAACATGTGACTGAACTTTCTTGTTATCCAGGTTTGTCCTGTTAGATTGATTGTTTAAACAATAAATAACTCTGAACATCTACTCTTGGTTTTAGCCTTCAGTTTCACCTGTGAAGACTGCATTTGTTGTTAAAAAGGAAACGCCAACATGCAGATCAGAGCTCTATATATGGGAGAAGACTTTGAAGGTGAGAAAAGAGGGGAAATCAATCAGAGGCATTGCACAAGCACTGGGCATAGCCAGTACAACAATTTGGAATGTTGTGAAAAGATAGAAACCACTGATGTACTGAGCAACAGACACCAAATAGGTCGACCAAGAAAAAAAACAACAGCTGATGACAAACACTGTGAGAACTGTGAAGAAAAAGCAAAAAACAACAGTCAGTGATATCACCAACAACATGCACAGAGAAGGGGTAAGGGTATCAAAAATTTTGAGGGCAGAAATATAGAGGCCACACCACAAGATGCAAACCACTCATAAGCAGTATCAGATAGCCAGATTGGAACTCACAAAGCAATACAGAGATGAGCCACAAAAGATTAATCTCTACCAAAGTGATGGAAAGGCCAGAGTGTGGAGAAAGAAAGGATCTGCTCATGATCCAAAACATACAAGCTTATCTGTGAAACATAATGGAGGTAGTGTCATGGCTTAGGTTTACATGGCTGCTTCTGGAATAGGCTCACTAATCTTTATTGATGATGTACTGTAAATCATGATGGTAGCAGCAGAATGACAGAGAAATGCATCCATGAGGAACTTAATCATGCAGCAAGACAATGATCCGAAACACACTGCCAACTCAACAAAAACCTTATCAGGGGAAAAAAGTCAAGCACCAGACCTTAACCCAACTGAGCATGCATTTCATCTCCTGAAGAGAAGACTGAAAAGTATCACTAAAGAAGAAACCAACAATTTGTCAATGTCAATTAGTCACAGGTTTGATGCATTTATTGAAAGCAAGTGATATGCAACCAAATATTAAGTTTTTGGTTTTTTTTTTTTTATTTTAATTTACTTTTATTTTAATTTACATATACTTTTGCTTGCTAAAATTGTGTGGTCTGATACAAAACATTCTATGTTTTATGTTAACACATCTACATGTAAATGCCATAAATAAATGCTGAAATCCTAAACTTTTTTCTCATATCCATCTTTTGATCTCAAACCCAAATGTCTTTGGTGTATAGCACAAATAAATGCATTGGCCTTGTCTTTCCAATAGTTTCAGAGGGGACTGTACCTTGTCATATTGAGTCTTGTAGCACCACAAACACTGTATTTGCACTATGTGTGTACAGTGCTATGAAAAAAGTATTTCTCTTGATTTCTTCTGTTTTTGTGTATCTCATACTAAATGTTCAAATGAAGTACAACATAAAACAAAGGCAACCTGAATAAACATACAATACAGTTTTATTATTATTATTTTTTTTATTGAAGCAAAAAAAAAAAAAAAAAAGTTATCCAACACCTATCACCCAAGTGAAAAACTAACTGCCCCCTTAAACTTATCTGTTTATGCCACCTTTAGCAGCAATAACTCGCTTCCAAATGCTTCCAATACCTGGAGATCAATTTTTCACTTACTTCTAGGACTAGGATTCTTATGCTTTGGATCATTGTCTTGCTGGATAATCCAGTTGCGCTTGAGTTTCAATTTACAGACTGAAGACCGGACATTCTCCTTTAGGATTTTCTGGTAGAGAGCAGAATACATGTTTCCCTCAATTATTACATTCAATTATTGAACTAATAAGTATGGGAGCAAATACATTTTCACACAGGCCCAGTTGGTATTGGATAACTTTTTGCTTCAATAAATAACATTACCATTTAAAAACTGTATTTTCTGTTTACTCAGGTTGTCTTTGCTTTATCTTAGATTTTGTTTTAATTTCTGAAACAATTTAGTATGAGATATACACAAAAACAGAAGAAATCAGGATGGAGGAATTTATTTTTTAACAGCACTGTAATTGATGTTATATAGATCAATTCAATTCAATTTTATTTGTATAGCGCTTTTAACAATGGACATTGTCCAAAGCAGCTTTACAGAAATATATAAATTTCTCAAAAGGGAATCCATCCTCATCCGGGTGACACCAGATAGTGTAATTATAAATAAATCCCTTCTATAACTTTGCTAATACTACATGGTCAAATAATGCAATTGTGTAACCAGGAAAATTCATTACAGTTTTTACATGAAGTCTGTTTTGTTGAACTTATCCACTGTTCACTGATGGAGTCTGCAAAACTGTTTGTGGCAATTGCAGTCCTAGCCATCATAGCATAACTGTTCATATGAATTGAGGTCCAAAGCCATCTTTATGGTTTTTAAGTGGTACTATCCTCAGTAATCTCAATGATCTTTAGACTGCACCATGTGGGGCCATCCTCAGCAGCAGCATGTGATTTCTAATTGATGAGAACTCCAGCCAGAAGTAGGGCATCAGGATGGATCAGTCAGATCCGGAGAGCAGAAGGGTCTCAGTACTTATATATAGTTAACTTATGTTATATACTTAATGATAGTTAGGTTAAACACACATTAATAGACTTTATTTCACATTAATGAACTAAAAAAAAAATCTCGATTTACTATTCAAGAAAGTGAAGGTTCCACATTAGCGCATCAGTAAGTGGCACAACTGTCAATCATTCTGGATTCATATGTTGATTGGCAGATCTACCATTTTTATTAGAGAAAAAAACTAAAGACTGGTCTTTTGGCATATTTTTGTGTTCAGCTGTTAAAAGGCAAAACAAAATGCCTAAAGTTTGGCAAGTCTGAAATGGTGATTTAAAAATTTATATTTTTATTTTTCATCACACTCATGCCCCATCTACTATTGCTTCATCCCACAGTTTGAATACCTCTGCTGTTCCTTTATCTCAATCTTTTATCCTCACACTAAACATGCTTTGTTTTTTAAATTTACTTATTTCACTGTATTTGACTTAGGCCTTACATTCTCTTCCATCTTGGTAAGATGCTGGTCCAGTTTTCTGCTGTCTGGGCCAGAAGAGAGTGGTGTCCCAGCTGGGGACTCATGGGGGTCATGACCTTTGCCTTCGGCCTCCCCGATTAATTCCTCTGTGGCATTTAGGACCTTCAGAACCTCTGTGGTGATACTGCATAGGGAAGCGGCTGAATACATCTGTCACACACACACACACACACACACACACACACATATCCATGCATTAACAAATTCATAGTTCTTTGTGCACACTTTTAAACTGTCATGGAAGTATTATTTTTAAAAGCTAAAAAAAAAACATTTCTCAGAACCACAAGCACTGAACAGGCATTCTCTTTAGCTTGAGAAGTCTTTTAGGACTCTCACTCATTTAGACAAGCACCACTCATTTATACTACACAAAAATGCACATTCACACTCATCGATCTTCATGCTTAACCTACAGCCTTCAATTAGGTTTGTGAAAACACAAAAGGGGATTAACAAAGCTTCCCAGGAGCTCTTACACATTTAGTGATGCAGTGGGAGGGAACAAAATAACTTCAACCCCACGCATGAATAAACACATAAGTGCAGGTACACATGTAAAGAGGCAGTACATCAACACTGATGCTAACACCCCTCACTTCATACACATACTGTACATTGATAAGGCACAAATAAGTGCTGCCCTCATTATTCTAAGAAGTGTCTGAATGTGAGTATCAAGGGGAAGAGTCATCCTGTACTCCTTTCAACAAGCACCAAGACATCCCAAAACACATCAAAGTCATATTAGTTTTGATTAATCCAACAAAATCAGGGGTCCATTAAGAAAATGACTAAGACAGATGGAGAGCAACATGATGTTGAAGATCACTTCAGATGAGAGTGAAAAACAGAGACACAGAGATGTATGATGTAACCCAGTGATCAATTAATGGTAGCCTGAAGCTTTGATCCATAGAAGAAATGAAGCCTGCTCAAAGGACAAGAGTAGAGTTATGAAAGTAAATGTGGTCATGTGTGCTTGTATGATCATGTCTAAAAAGAACCCTGGAGGCACACTTGTGAATAAAAGTGGCATCTCCTTTCAGCTGATATTTTTAACATCTAAATAAAACCAGAATGGATGTACTACTGTTGGCTCAGCCACAAAGACACATGCAGAAACATATACAAAAGCACACATATGTATAACAAATGTGCTCCCTTTGGATTAACTGACAGATTTAATTTACGATGGTGATGCTATACTAACAAGCACTATTAACAAAATTGGTTTACCAAATTAAAAAAACAACTTCCCTATAAATAAACCACGAGTTTATAGACCAATGAGTATTTTTCATATAATGCTACTGGGTTATCTCTCACCACTTCCTCTCCCTCAGCATTTTCTTCCTTGAATATTCTATTTTCCTCACCAACTAGTGTGCAGACAAATTAATGAGTGTTTTTGCCTGTGTATTGCTAAGTGTGTTAGTTCATTTACAGTAGTTGGTTACAATCAATGTTATTTAACGATGTCTGTGTCTCTCTGTACACATTAATGTCTGTATAGTAGACATGGCTCAGGTGATGTCCCTTACCTACCCCATCGGGACATTATATAGAAGCCAGAGCATGCCCCTGAAGGGCAGGGGCTGGCAACAAGCATTTAACTGACAAAACTTTTGCTTATTGAACAATGTAAATCCCTCGTGTGTGTAGGTGGGAAGGATGTCTCGCCAGAAAAGCAACATTTTACAAATCTTTGTGCTTCTTTACTTTTTTTTTCTTCAAGAGTTTTTCAGCGTTTTCTCACTCGCAGACAAACACATACACAAACAAACTCTCACTCTCCTAAAAGACAAACAAGCCACACATACAGTGTCTTGCAAAAGTATTCACCCCCTTGGTGTTTTTCATGTTTTATTGTGTAACAACCTGGAATTAAAATTTATTTTTATTTGGATTTTATATAATGGACCTAACAAAATAGCCCAAATTGTTGATGTGGACTGAAAAAAAATACCTTATATATATATAAAAAAAAAATTTAAAAAAATGGCAACTTAAATCTTGAAAAGTTGTGAGTGCATATGTATTCACCCCCTTTGCTATGACACCCCTAAATAACATCTGGTCCAACCAATTAACTTTGGTTAACATAATTAGTTGAAGGTCCACCTATGTGCAATCAAAGTGTCACATGATCGGTCACATGATGCCAGAACACCTGTTCTGAAAGGCCCCTAAGTCTGCAACTCCACTAAGCAAGCAACATGAAAACCAAGGAGCTCTAGATCAGGTTTGCATTATAAAAAAATATCCCAAACTTTGAACATTCCACAGAGCACAATTAAATCCATGATAATAAAAGGGAAAGAATATGGCACAACTAAAAACCTGGCAAGAGAAGGCCGCTCACCAAAACTCGGACAGGGCAAGGAGGGCATTAATTAGAGATTCAACAAAGACACCAAAGATAACACTGAAGTAATTGCAAAGATCCACAGCAGAGATGGAAGTATCTGTCCATAGGACCACTTTAAGCCATACAATCCATAGAGCTGGGCTTTATTGAACAGTGGCCAGGAAAAAAAGCCATTGCTTAAAGAAAAATATAAGAAAACACATTTGGAGTTTGCCAAACAGCATGCAGCAGACTCCCCAAACACATGGAAGAAGGTTCTCTGGTCATATGAGACTAAATTGTAACTTTTTGGACATCATGGAAAGCGCTGTGTGTGGTGTAAACCCAACACTTCCCATCACCCTGAAAACACCATTACCACAACAGAGCATGGTGGCAGCATTATGTTTCAGGGATGCCTTTCATCAGGAGGCACTGGAAAACTGGTCAGGATTGAAGGAAAAATGGATGGCACTAAATGCAGGGCAATTCTTAGAGGAAAACCTATTTCAGTCTTCCGGAGATTTGCAAGGTTCTCCTTCCAGCAGGACAATGACCATAAACATACTGCTAAAGCTACACTGGAGTGGTTTAAAGGAAAACTTAAATATCTTTGAATGGACTTGTCAAAGCCCAGACCTCAGCCCAATTGAGAAACTGAAGCATGACTTGCAGATTGCTGTACACCAACATAACCCATTTAAATTGAAGGAACTAGAGCAATTTTGCCTTGAAGAATGGGCAAAAATCCCAGTGGGTGTGAATACTTTTTCTGTCTTAATTATTGTTTGTGTCGCAATAAAAAATAATCCTTCAAAGTGTTGTGTAAATGTTGTGTAAATCAAATGGCATAAACCTCCAAAAATTCATTTTAATTCTTGGTTGTAATGCAACAAAACAGGAAAAACACCACAGGGAAATTAATACTTTTGCAAGGCACTATAAGTAATTTTGCCATGATCACACATGGGTGAGAATCATCCTGTGTTACCTGCCGAATCAACCCATATCCTCACCGTTGCTAGCAGACACTCGACCACACCGCAGACAATAACTACAGTACACTGGATCCATGGGTCATTAAGACAATATTGCAAGTGAGGCACTGAGGCATGCCACATAATTGCCATTAGGCTAGATTCACTAAAAATGCTATCCACTCCATCACCCCAACATGTGGCTAATATTAGACTTGCCAATCAAATTCAGCCATGCTGTCACATTAGGTATCAACATTTGTTGATAGTGCTAGGATTGATGATGGAGGCCACATCTGTGATCCTGAAATAGTGGGCACTTTATAGGTGTATAACCCCCTTCTATAATCCAGAAGCAGCTTATCTACACCAAATGGCACATGTCAGGGAAAGGAGCCCACTGTTGATTCTGAGCTTTCCCAACAGAATGAGCAACGCCTCATTAGAGAGGAAATCACCATGGATGCCCTTCTTACAGGCTGGAGAGCACTGTGGTGCTAAAGATAGCTCTCTCCACTTCGCAATTGCACAGTTGGTTCCATCCATAACTGACCTCACTGAGAGCAACTCATCTGCAGTGGCTGTACAATCATGTAGTATCTATAGATACACCATTGAGGCAGAAGAGTGGCATCTGCAACTGGAAGTTGTAGCCCAAATCTTGGAGCAGTTTGTCAAGGCACAGGTAGCCATCATTGCCAGTACCAAGATGGTGCCCTGGCCTATGACTGGCCTCATCACTTGTGAAATACCTTTCTTCCTCTACCTCTACCTTACATGTTCATTGGTTTATGATTTTTCTTTCCTTCTAACATTTCACCCACTAGTGAAGACAATGTAGAGGTGATGTAAACCATAACCTTTAAAAATATTCAGCATGTTTCAAAACAAAGTCATGCCTCTGGCAATTAGCTTTAACATACTTTGTTAACATTACTAATGGATTATTGATTATAGACTATTCAAAAGCATTATTAATGAAGTTAATGGTTTGTTAACATTAACTTAAGCAGTAAATAATGTTAGTTAAGCATGTAAGTCATTACTGTAGTTTTCTGTTTAATTGTGAAAGAATTCATATTACAAAATTAGGGACACATTGCATTCTTGGTTACTTTAATGAGAAATTATTACATAAGGCAGGCATTCAGTTTAGAATAAAGGAAATTAAGTATGGTAGTTAGAATATAAGGACAAGTTTCTAAGAACTGTCTGTTTAGTCCATTAAAAAATATTCCACAACACTTTGTTCTGTCTGAATACTTAACAATTAATGTGCCACCCTCAAAAAAGAATGAGAGCTAAAATGCTGTAATGCATCAGTCAGATAAAGTTCCACCACAGTAAAGGGAATTAATATTACACAAATAATTAATATTACACAAATAATTAAAATCTAGCCTTGAAGGTTGCCGACTGAGGTTTTAAAAATCTGAAAGTCTGGAACACTTACTTTATATACTCAGCAAAAAAAAAGAAACATCCTCTCACATTCAACTGCTTTTATTTCCAGCAAATTTCTTAACATTTGTAAAAATGTATATTAACATAAAAAGATTCAACAACTGAGACATAAACATTTCACAAACATTTGAGGAACAGAAATGGAATAATGAGTCCCTGAACAAAGGGTGGGGTCAATATCAAAAGTAACAGTCAGTATCTGGTGTTCTCCAGCTGCTTTAAGCACTACAGTGCATCTCATCCACATGGACTACACCAGATTTGTCAGTTCTTGCTGTGAGATGTTACCCCACTCTTCTACCAAGGCATTTGCCAGTTCTTGATCATGTTTGGGGGGACACATGGTTAAACGTGGTTTGCCACTGCAAGGACTGTCCTTCCTCTCTCCTTGTTGCACTGTCTTAGGCGTCTTACATTACAGACATTGCAGTTTATTGCTCTGGCCACATTTGCAGTCCTCATGCCTCCCTGCAGCAGGCCTATGGCATGTTCACGCAGGTGAGCAGGCACCCTAAGCATCTTTCTTCTGGTGTTTATCAGAATAAGTAGAAAGGTCTCTTTACTGTCCTAGGTTATCGTAACTGTGACCTTAATTATCTACGGCCTGTAAACTGTTCATGTCTTAAGGACTGTTCCACGGGTGCATGTGCAATAATTGTTTATGGTTCACTGAACAAGCATGAAAAACATCATTTAAACCCTTTCCGATAAAGATCTGTAAAATATAGTCTCCTGAAAAAGGGACGTTTCTTTTTTTGCTGAGTATATATATGTCAAAGTGTGAGTGCTTTTATGCCTCAGTGCATGTGCCATTTCTCCTGTCTCACCTGATATGAGAAAGGAGAGCAACTGCAGCTTCTTCTGCAGAATGTGTTGACAAAAGCCCTCCATAACCAAACTGTGGCAAGAGAGGGGCACAACAAAAAATAGAAAAAAAAAAGAGAACAAAACATACAATTTTGCAAAATAAACCAAGGGCTAGAAGAATATGAAGTAGAGACAGGAGACAAGAGACAATTAGAGAGGAAGTGGGAAAAGGAATGGCACACCTTTAAGTGGGATGGAAGGTGGAAGAACATTATCATAATGGGAAGAAGGCAAAGGGCAAACAAAAAGACAAAAAAGAGGCACAAATCAGAGCTGGAGAGGATGGGAAGAAGGGAACAATTGGTGCAGTGCAGGGTCTGGTAGAGTTCTGGTACAGGTTTACATGAAATTTCAATGTATGTGCCAGTGATCTCACATGGGCTCCACTGTTTGGGTGGTATTTTTAGAATCCAGTCTCACGGAAAAAGGATTTAGCATACAAATTATCTGTAGGACCTTATATATGTTGAACAGCAACCATCTGGCAAGAGGATACAATGCATAGCAACATATACATATACAACTTTTGCCTGAATGCTCTGTGTGCCATGTTCTGCACCAACGTATCATCAGTTTGAGCCCACTACTCTACACACATCAACTACTGTAACTTCATTAATCCCTATCAGACTTGCCATCCAGGTGATGGGACAAATTTATATGTTGTCTTTAGGGTCATGTTGCTTCTTAAAAAAGACAGATGCAGTCCCATCCTGGGTGTACTCCTGGGATACAGATCTGAAGATAAATGAATGTATGAATGAATAAATGAAGAGAGTTGCAATTTAACTGAATGAAATTATAATGGACTAACCAGCAAGTCCTTATTTGTCAGTGTGAATGGTGTAAATTTCTCTAAACTTGTAGAAAAATGTTTATTTTGTTGCTTGGGGCACTGCTTGCACTACAGTTTTTATATAATAGTTTTATATTTTTGTAGACTTGGTGGTGCTGGATAAAGTCATAATGTACATACTCTATCCGGTGAACACAAAGACTTTTAAAAGATGGGAAACTTGTCTGTGCAGACTTTAAAGGAACAACTTAAAGTAATTTTTTTTAATAAAAGTAATTTTCTTCATAGTTTTTGAGGGAAAGATGACTTTTGTAATCATATATAGTACATAAACATGTATATTTAGTGGGCTTCTCCAATAACAAACATTTCTGGTCAGATGTTGCTCATTGGGTCGAATCAATTATCTAAATGCAAAATACAACAGTACGAGCAAAAAGGCTAAATAGTAGGTGTTATGAATCCTTGGCGGAGACAAGCGCGGACGAACAGTCTAGAATGCGTGGGGCAGACAAAAGACGAAGTACGGAAGGAAATCAAGGTCAGGCGATCAGGCAAACAGGTAATACCAGGCTTAGGCAGAATCGTAGTCAACAAACAAAGCGAATATCTAAACCAGGTTAGCGGATACAAAAACTTTGGCTTGGTACGTGACAGAGACGAGACTGCTGAGGGTTTACTTCGCGAGCAGCTGAAGTTAACGAGGCCCTTTTATAACTTATGGTGCCGCACAGGTGTTCGTACTCAATCGTCTGGCGAACTCGAGCGCGGGCATGGCCGCCATGTTTGTAGGTGGCACTATATGCTGAGAACTGCAGCCGCGAGTTCGCCGTGGTGTAACAGGGCCCCCCCCCCAAAGGGCTCACTTCGGGAGCTGAATCCCTCCGAGGCCTCCCTCTCCTCCGGGGTCCCGGTTTATCTGGATGAGCTGCGTGGAAGTCTCTACGCAGATTTGTGTCCAGAATGTTCTGGGATGGGATCCAGCACTGCTCCTCTGGTCCATACCCCTCCCAGTCAACCAGATATTCGAGCCTTCCTCTCCTACATTTGGAGTTCAGGATGTCGTGGACGCGGTAGGCTGGGCAGCCCTCAATCTCCAGCGGTTCCGGTGGGGAGTCCTCCAGCACCACCGTGGCCAAGGGGCCCGGTATCACGGGTTTGAGGAGAGAGACATGGAAAGACGGGGCAATGCGGCTGTGCTTTGGTAGGTCTAGGCGGTACGTGACTTCGTTAATCTGCTTCAGGACTCGGAAGGGCCTGATATACTTAGGTTGGAGCTTTTTGCACGGGAGGGGTGACCATAGATCTCTTGTGGAAAGCCACACCCTGTCCCCAGGTTGATAATTGGGGTGATCCCTCCGGCCCTGGTTTGCCTTTCGTTTGGCGGTGCGGGAGGTCTGCACCAGCTGTTGGTGGGCGCGTTCCCAGACCTGTTCACTCCGGCGGAACCACTCATCTACCACTGATGAGTCAGTGGGGGAGGCATTCCAGGGGAACAATGGTGGCTGGCAGCCCAAGACACACTGAAATGGGGTGAGCTGGGTGGCGGAATGCCTTAGTGAGTTCTGTGCATATTCCGCCCACGGTAGGAAGTGGCTCCAGTCCCCTGGATTGGTGGAGCAGAAGGTTCAGAGGAACCGTATGACCTCTTGGTTGGCTCGTTCTGCCTGTCCGTTGGCCTGAGGGTGGTACCCGGAAGTAAGGTTAACGGTGACCCCCATCTTCTCCATGAAACTGGCCCAGACGCGAGATGTGAACTGTGGACCCCTGTCACTCACAATCTCCTCTGGGATGCTGAAGTATCGAAACACATGTTGGAAAAGGAATTCGGCCGTGGTAAAGGCGGATGGGATGGCTGGTAGTGGAATTAGCGCAGGGATTTCGAAAACCGATTGACGACCACCAGTATCACGGGATTACCCTGCGACTCTGGCAAGTCCGTTATGAAATCTAGGGCTAGGTGGGACCACGGGCGTTCAGGTATGGGTAGAGTTACCAACCTCCCGGCCGGTAGAGCACGTGGTACCTTGGACTGAGCGCAAGTGGAACATGAGGATACGATGCGCTGTACCTCCCAAGGCATATGGGGCCACCAATATTTCTCGACCAACAGTTGGTAAGTGCGACGAGCTCCTGGGTGACCCGTCGCTAGTGTCGTGTGGGCCCAGGTGATGAGTTCTAGACAGTACCGTTTCGGTACAAACTGTTTACAGGGAGGACAGACTGCCGGGATTCGTGACCTGGGGATACAAGCTAAGGCTTGATCAAAGGTCCACTCCATGGCGCCCACTATACAGGAGGGAGGCAAGATATAACTTTCCTGGTCCACCCGACTTTCAGGGGAGTGGATTCGAGACAGTGCATCTGCCTTTGTGTTCTTTGTTCCGAGCCTATAGGACAGAGTGAACTGGAACCTGGAAAAGAATGGGGACCAGCGAACCTGGTGGGGCGTAAGACATTTGGCGGTCCTCAGGTACACTAATTTTTGTGGTCCGTGTAGATAATAAACGGGTGGGCGGCACCCTCCAGCCAGTGCCTCCACTCCTCTAGGGCCAACTTAATTGCCAGGAGTTCTCGGTTCCCCACATCATAATTGCGTTCCGCTGGCAACAACTTTCGAGAAAAGAATGCTACGGGATACAACTTGGGTTTGTACCCAAATCTTTGAGACAGAATGGCCCCCACTCCCGCCTCAGAAGCATCAACCTCCACGACGAATGGTCTGGAGGGATCCGGGTGTCTGAGGATGGGGGCCGTGGTAAAGGCCTGCTTAAGCTTCTCCAGAGCCTCCTGGGTGATTGGGGTCCAAAGGAGTTGTCTGGGCTTACCACGCAAGAGGGATGTCAGCGGTTGTGCCACCTTACTAAAGTCTCGAATGAATCGCCGATAAAAGTTTGCGAAACCAAGGAAACGCTGCAATTCCCTGACAGTTCGGGGAGTGGGCCATTCCACGACCGCTTGAGTCTTGCTTTGGTCCATGGCGACTCCCCTCGGGCTACCCTAGGAATGAGATCATGTGTTGGTGGAACTCACACTTCTCAGCCTTTACATAAAGCTGGTATCGCAACAGGCGGCGCAATACTTGCCGGACATGCTCGATGTGCTCCTCTAGGGATGTCGAGTAAACCAAAATATAGTCGATATAAGCGATGACGTACCTCCCCAGCATGTCTCTCAGGACGTCATTGATTAGATTCTAGAACACTGAGGGGGCATTAGCGAGCCCATATTGCATGACTAAGTACTCGTAGTGCCTGGAGGTGGTACTAAAGGCTGTTTTCCACTCATCCCCCTCCCTAATGAGGATCAAGTTGTACGCGCTGCATAGGTCCAGCTTCATAAAGATGGTCGCGGACCGCAGCTGTTCCACGGCAGCGGGAACGAGTGGCAGAGGATACCGGTACTTCACTGTCACCTGGTTGAGGCCCTGATAATCAATACATGGTCGAAGGCCCCCTCCTTTCTTCTCTACAAAGATGAACCCGGCAGACGTGGGGGACGTGGATGGTTGAATGTATCCCTGCTTGAGAGCCTCCTGAATGTACTCCTCCATGGCCCGATGTTCAGCTTCGGAAAGTGGGTACACGCGGCCCCGAGGTGGGCTGGCCCCGGGTAGGAGATCGATGGCAGAGTCGTAGGGCCTGTGTGGTGGTAAACCACTTGCTCTTTCCTTGTTGAACACCTCGCAGAGATCATGATATTCTGGAGGGACAGGAACATGGGACTCTCCACTGTCGTGGTGGCCACAGGGACCGTGGGACCCCTTAGACAATTGCGCAAACAGTACAGGGACCATTGGGTAATTTGTTTGTCCGTCCACGAGACCTGGGGGTTGTGAAGTGCTAGCCAGGGTAGGCCGAGAATGACGGGATGTCTGGTAGAAACCAGGACAATGGGATATTTGACAATACAGGACAATGGTTTCGTGGTGGAGGGCACTAACTTGTACGTTGATTGGCAGTGTACTGTGGTATATTATTTCTCCTCCTATGGGGGATCCATCTATGGACTGGACTTCGCGAGGGTGGAGCAGGGGACGTATGGGGAGGCCGAGATTCTGCGCCATCCTCTCATCTATGAAGTTCTCAGCCGCTCCGGAGTCAACGAGCGCTGAAAGAACAAAAGACTGGCCTGAATGCTCTAGCACAATAGGTAAAGCAAATACATGAGAAGAGTGTGACTGGTTAGGACTCAGCCGATAGCAATGAAGTTGGCTGACCGTGTTCCTCTCAGTCGCTTGAGGCCTCCTATGGGGGCATTGACGAATGACGTGGGTGCCCTCGCCGCAATAAAAGCACTGTGACTCGCGACGTCTTCTCTCCCTCTCCTCCTCACGGGTCTGAGCATGCCCAAGCTGCATGGGTTCGGCTGGCGGGACCGGCTCTGTTGGCAGTGGACTATACAGCACAGGGTGGTTTGTACGATGTAGATGGTCCAGCAGTATTGCTAGGTCAACGAGGTCATCGAAGGTTAGCTGCTCGCCCCGACAGGCTAACTCTTGTACTAACTCAGGGTTTAGCCCCTGACGGAATGCGGTCTTGAGTGCCGGCTCATTCCATCCACTCCGGGCAGCGATGGTGCGGAATTCCAGGGCATATTCCCTCACGTCACATGAACCTTGTCTGATATGTATGAGTTCTCAGCTGGTCTCCCAGCCATCGGGTGAACGGTCAAAGGCGCGCTGGAAACGGGCGAGGAGGTCCGCTAGTGAGTGTCTGACACCACCTCCTCGCTCCCACTCCGCCGTAGCCCATGCCAGGGCTCGTCTGGTGAGCAATTCCATGAAGTGGGTCAGCTTACGGACCTCCGGCATGTCCGGGTGGCTCTCAAAAACAGTGTTCATTGTAGCAGGAAGCCCTTGCATTCTTCTGGCTCCTCAGCGTATCTCTCCGGTGTAGGTAGAGGCGGATTGTGCGCAGCCGGCGTGGCTGGAATGTGCGCAGCTGGCGCTGGCTGGACATACATTGAGGCGGCCGGCGGTGGATACGTAGTTGGAGCAGAGGGTGTTGCGGTCGGAAACAGGGAAGCGTTCAAACGTGAAACCTCCGCGCGTAACTGTGATATCTGGTCCCGCTGCACAGCTAACGCGCGGTTTTGGTCCAGGATGTAGCGTTGCCACGCCGGGGTGTCCGCTGCCTCCATAATAGGCGAAGTAATCTGTTATGAATCCTTGGCGGAGACAAACACGGACGAACATTTAGAATGCGTGGGGCAGACGAAAGACGAAGTACGGAAGAAAATCAAGGTCAGGCGATCGGGCAAACAAGTAATACTAAGCTTAGGCAGAATCGTAGTCAACAAACAAAGCAAATATCTAAATCAGGTTAGTGGATACGAAAACTACGGCTTGGTACACGACAGACACGAGGCTGCTGAACGTTTACTTCACGAGAAGCTGAAGTTAACGAGGCGCTTTTATAACTTATGGTGCCGCACAGGTGTTCGTACTCAATACTCCGGCGAACTCGAGCGCGGGCAAGTGTAGTCCTCGTCCGCCATGTTTGTAGGTGGCACTATATGTTGAGAACTGCAGCCATGAGTTCGCCGTGGCGAAACAGTAGGGCTGAAAGTGTTAATTTATTAATCTGCACTATACACGGTAGAATTAAGACCTTACAAATATTGAAGGAAATTACTTATGGACAAGGACAAGTAAAAATTAAAAACTATATTCTCCTCCTCCCTTGTGCTGCAAGTGGTCACATGACATGCACTTCCTGTGGATTTGCACTTCTATGTCAGAAGAGGAAGTTGACAAGTGTAGGTTATTGGAACACAGTGATATTTTTTTTTTTTTACCCTTGGGGAAAGTGGCCTAAAATGGAATAAACACTCTTTTGCTTTCACCAATTGATGTAGCACTTAGAAGAGTGTATCGGAAATAGATGGTGTGTGGAAGAGACATGACCCACAGATTTGGGTTCAGGTCTTTTCCTGCTTACCTCTGTTGGAGATGTTCGATCCTCTGGGTCAGAGGGGGTGCTGTGGCTGTGTGCTTCTGATCTTTTTTCAGAGCTTCTCTCTGATTTGCTTCTCTGTAGCAACCCTCTATTTACCCTCTCTTCAGTCATATAATGTCCTTTCTCACTGTGTTCTTCTTCTTCCACACTCTTCTTTACATCCACCCCACCCTCTTTTGCTTTCTCAAAACTTATTGTCACTTGCTGTGTTTCACTCTCTTGTAGGTCTCTTATCATTATAAGCCCACTGACTTGATTTATTGTGTGTGGCTCTATTTCAACTGACTTCACTTTTTCTGATTTTCTTTCATTCTCACTTTCTGTTTCCACTTGTCTGACTTGCCAACTCATTTCGACTTGTCTTTGTCCCTCCATTTTTTGTTGTCTGTCCCAATCTTGTTTCTCCATTTGTCTCTCTACACCATAATTTCCTTCTTTTTTATGGTTTCTCTCTCTATGTCTCTGCCTCACTACATCACTTTCCTCACACTCTCTGCTAATCTGTCTTTCTATCCATCGTTCACTCAGTCTCTCCATTTTCCTTTTTTTGTTCTCCAGCTCTATTTTGCCATTGCTCTCTTTCTGTGCCTCATTCTTTCTCTCTCTCTGTCTTACTCTATCACTTTCTTTCACCCTTTCTCCATCACGTCGCCTATCAATGACTTTTCGGATTGACGCATCATCTGATGAGGTCGATTCCTCCTTACTGATTTGATCAACCAGTTCAGAGAGTTTTGACCTCAGTTCATGGTCCAAAGTGTCATTTTCAGACTGGTTATGCATCGGTAGACTGGGGAGCACAGGGTTAGAGGCTACTGTGTTCTTGTATACAAATTCAGGGATCATGGCAGTGGAGGTCACATGGTTGGGTGGGGTCAGAGTGTCTGAAGATTGATAGGTGGGGAGTGGAAGAGATGATGGAGTCTCCTGGCTTTCCTGTCGTTTCATCATCATGGTGTTGAGCAGTAGAGTTCTGTTCTCCTAGGTATGCACAGAGAATAAAGTTAGTTTAGCCTGAGCGTGAAAGAATAACCAAAATTCTAACTTAAACACCCTTAGGGTTTTTACTCCTAGCATCAGTGATGGCTGTAGATAATGTATTCTGTGCTTTTATCCTAATTTGAAGTAAAACAATTACTTCAATAAAAAAGAGATGGAAACTAGAGAGAAAAAGATCAATATTCACCAATAGGGCACCTTTCATTTGTCCAAAATATTGTAGTAGTAGCAAATGCAGGGTGTTCTAAAAAAGCTAGGAAGTGAAGCTCATAGGGAAATGTTTTTATAAGTCTGAATTAAAGCAGTGTATTTTATGCATCATTCTTTATTGCAGTTTGTTTCTTATAAAGTATAAAGCCCATGACCCTCACAATAACCACGGTGTCAACCATGAGCCTGTGCTTCCACCTAGTGGTGTGAAAAAGTCAGTCACAATAACAACCTCAATATGCAGCTATGGTTTATGGCAGTGAAGTCGTAGAACTCTTCTCATGCTCTTATTCCTGATTCAGTTCACAAACTAACTATACACTAGGACATTAACCCTCAATTATAAGGCACTTTGAATGAGGTGCCTGTAAAATGTAAATGTAGGACTGTCAAAGAGAACCACTAAAAGAATGATAAACCAAAAGTTTACATATTTGGAGTACTATTTGGCATTTGCTACAAAATTGAGTAATGGTTACATAAGTAATGGGTAAGTAAGCATTAGCTTTCTCACTGTTAGATACCTCAAGTAATGTGAAAATATTGTGTACAATTTTGTAAGGCTGGGATCAGGTTCAGATTCTAAACTTGCTGCTGAGGGTTGGGTCAGGCTTAGACAAAACATTCTGAGCATATGGTTGGGTTACATTCAAAATTCCAGGCCTGATTAAAGGCTCCAGAATAATTTTCTTCTGTACACTGTATTTATAATATATGCGTGATTACCACAGACCATAATACCAACACATTTCCCTGTGCTAAGAAAAGAACAGAAAAAGTTTTTTGCTTAAATATCACTTATAGTGAAAATCTACATGATTATGTGAAATAATGCCAATTCTCTCACCCCTGTATACAGTGCACTATGCCCACGGTTATGTTCAGCTGAATCGCGTTTGTTCCGCTTCTTACGCCGCAACCTTCGGATCTGCTCGGCTTGCTCCTCCCCCTCGCTGCTGTCCCCTACCACCTGAGGGTTAAAATTCACATCTGGTACACCAAGCCTTGGTGAGTGTGACGGCTTAACAGCAAGTCTGTAGTGCTCATAGGGCATGTAGGGAAGGAATGGTTTAGGTGAAGCTTTGTTTCTCTGGGTGACACTGTGTACAGGGATGTGTGTTTGAGTAGGGGGAGCTATAGAGTTCTCAGAATCTGAGTTTAGGGTCTCTGTGTTGGTGAAGTGACCCGAGGAGGGTGAGGTTATAGGTGGATTGTGCTCTGTGTCACGCTGAGAGTCTGATGACCGTGTTTCTTCTGAGATACGCTGGCGGAACTGCAGCAGTGCAAGCCCCCAGCTATCACATTCTGCTCCATCCTCTGAATCTGACCCCATTTCGTCGTATGCTGAAACCACGCCAGATTCCTTCTCTAACACACTGAACACCAAGCTCTTCCTTTTGGTTAGCAGGCTCGGCCGGGAATGCTGGGAAGTCTGTAAGGCAATCCAGTTCCCATCCGGAGACTGTAGCACAGAGGAAGCACCTATGCAGACAGAAATATACTGTAGGGACCAAATGTCTGTGCCCCTTGTTTGCTTTCCATTAGGACTACTTTGTTCTAAAAAAAAGTTACTCTGGCTTACTGAAATAGTGATGATAGTGCTAATTCATCAAGGACTGTTATAACTGAGTAAATATCAGGCACTCATTTTTAAGACATGACAAGATCTAACACACATATGCTACTGTATAAATAAAATGTACAATGTTTTAGAAAGTGCCATCTGAATATTTAGATGTATTAAAATGTATTTAGGTATGTTAAATGGCATGTTTTAAATCATGTATCTCTGTTTAACAATTTTGATAAATTGTCAAATAAAAAGTCAACAAAATCCAATATTTTTTACCTTACTGTATATACACAGTCATAATACTGTATCTAATTTTTGAGTGGATTAAATGGAAATGACATAGCACTCTATATTAACCTAAAGAACCCATGAAAGTGTTTTTGTATCATGTCAGAATGCTGTCACAAGTACTTGTGGACTGTGTGTAATGGCATATTGGACCATTTCTCCAGATCCATATTAATTTATGCAACTGTAATTTAGTATAAAGTGTGTGTGTGTGTGTGTGTGTGTGTGTGTGTGTGTGTGTAAGAAAGAGAGAGAGCTCACTGGAGTTGTCCAGACGGTCCACATTTTTCCAACCCAGTATGGATGCTCGTGACTCTCTCCGCAAAGATGAGTAAATCTCAATACTTGGCTCTGGTTCTGCAGCTTCAGACACTTTGTCTGCCTCAGGGGTTCTGTCAATGGACTCATCACTAGTCAGGGATAATGCTGAATGGGACCTCTAAAGCAGACAAACATACAAAAGAATATAATTAACCAGTGTTACACTTTGGTTAACTGTTTGTTTGTTTGTTTTTTTTGGGGGGAAGGGGGGGTTCAGTCAGGGGTGGGAGAGTCACTGCAATCAGCAGGTGGAAACAATAAAATTACATGGCAGGACACTTACATTTTAAATTATTACTGATAATTTTAGCTTTAGATTAGATTTCTTAAATTATAATTCTATTAGGGTGCTCGGTGGTTTAGTGGTTAGTAAGTTCGCCTCACCCCTTCAGGGCTGGGGGTTTGATTCCCGCCGCTGCCCTGTGTGTGTGGGTTTCCTCCAGTTTCCTCCCCCAGTCCAAAGACATGCATGGTAGGCTGATTGGCATGTCCAAATTGTCTGTAGTGTATGAATGGGTGTGTGAATGTATATGTGGTAGACCCTGTCCAGGGTGTACCCCGCCTTGTGCCTGCTCCCTGGGACAGGCTCCAGGTTCCCCACGACCCTGTAGGATAAGCGGTATAGAAAGTAGATGGATGGATCATATCTGTAATGATTGTATTTAACTCAGTCTGAAAATCCATACCGTAATTCTCCTCACTGAGCTGAGTGTTTTGATATGTCATATGTCTATGTTGCGGTAGTTTTGTGATTCCATTTATTTTGGGGATTAACATGCAGGTGACCTCACATGACCACACTAGAAAACTTATAATGCAATTCTCCTCATTGAGCCGAGCGTTTTGATATGTCACATGTCTATGTTGTGGTAGTTTTGTGATTCCACTTACAACCCCAATTTCGAAAAAGTTGGAACAGTATGGAAAATGCAAAAAAACAAACAAAAAGAGTCATCTGAAAATTCACTTTAGCCTGTACTATATTGAAAACACATTATTAACACATTATTTGATGTTTTACTTTGTGAATTTAATTTATTTTTGAAAATATACACACATTTCAAATCTGATGACTGTAACACACCACAAAATAGGTGGGACAGCTGACTGCTTACCACTGTGTAACTTTACCTTTTTTTTTAAAAAATACTTGTTAAGCGTTTGGGCACTGAAGACACCAGTTGGTTAAGTTTAGCAAGGAGAATTTTCCCCCATTCATCCATTATGCATTTCTTCAGCTGCACAACTGTACGGGGCCTTCGTTGCCTTATTTTGTGCTTCATAATGCACCACATATTCTCAGTTGGAGAAAGGTCAGGACCATGCTAGCACCTGCACTCTCTGCTTACGAAACCATACGCTTGTAATCCAGGCAGAATGTGGTTTGCCGTTGTGCTACTCTGGATGGCAGCATATGTTGCTCCAAAATGCCTACATATCTTTGTGAATTAATGGTGTCCTCACAGATGTGCAAGTTACCCATGCCATGGGCACTGACACACCTCCATACCATGACAGACACTACCTGACGCTGATAACAGCTTAGATGGTCAATTTCCTCTTTTTCCCAAAATTATTTGAAATGTTGACTCGTCAGACCACAACACGTGATTCCACTGTGCTCTCAGATGAGACCAAGCCCAGAGAAGTCGGCGGTGCTTCTGGACAGTGTTGATGTATAGCTTCTGCTTTGCATAGTAAAGCCTTAATTTGCATCTGTGGATGCAGTGGCGAATGGTGTCATCTGACAAAGGTTTAACAAAGTATTCCTGAGCCCATGTCTGGATATTCATTACACACTCATAATGGTTTTTAAGACTTTTAATTATATTGTGCACTGTAGAAGGTGAAATGCCCAAAATCCTACCGCTTTATCTTTGGGGAATGTTGTTCTCAAAGTGTTGGATTATTCGCTGACGCATCTGTTGGCAGACTGGCGAGCCTCGACCCATCCTTGTTCTTGAAGGACTAGGCCTTTTTTGGAGGCTACTTGTATACTAGGATTAGATGATTGCCTCACCTGTTTCACATCACCTTCTTATTTCAACTTGTCACATCGCTATTAGTCCTAAATTGCCTCAACTTTTTTGGAATGTGTTTCATGCATCAATTTCAAAATAAATGTTTACCTTCAAAAAAGTATGTGGTTGATTAGGTAAAACATCAAATACCTTGTCTTTATAAGTTTTTTGTTTAAATACAAGTCAAAGTACATTTACAAATCATTCCTCTTTGTTCATTCCTCTTTATGCCAGTAGTTGTAGAATTGGTTAGACAGATAGATAAAGAGAGAGAGAGAAAGCGAGAAAGAAAGAGAGAGAGAGACAGATGAAGTTAGAGTGTCTGTTACAGGTACACTGACAAAGTGAGAGGGAGAGAAGAGGGGCTTCAGGCCATGTGCATGCAGGTGTGTGTGAGTTTTGACAGTTGGAGTATGAATTCTTGAACATTCCAAGCCACTTAGAAAAGATATAGCAACACTATAGAACAGTCTGAAGGTCTGTTCTGAGTTTGGTGCATGTAGCTTTAAAGGTCTAGGACTAATTAGAGTTAGAAAATTTAGTCTCAGAAGAATAACTAGATAGGTAAAGTTCGTCACGAGAAACTTTGATGTTGGCTTGAGAAAGCAAGTCTGAAAGATAGACAGAGTGCCAATAATTATAGAGTTGATTAGATAGATAGATAGAGTGCTAATACCTGTAGAGTTGATGTCACTAGAATACCCATAACGCAATTCTCCTCACTGAGCTCAGCATTTTGAAACGTCACGTCTATATTGCGGTAGTTTTTGTAATTCCACTTATTTTATAGATAGACAGATAGATAGATAGATAGATAGATAGATAGAGAACACAGCTAATATTATTCCTTAAATGCAGCAGCTATCATAGCGTTAGCTCGCTTGCTAGCGAACATGGCTAATTTCATGCTTTACATGCAGCAGTCAGCGTAGCATTAGCTGGCTTGCTAGCAAACACAGCTAATTTCATTTGTTTGTTTGTTTTACTCCCGTTTTCACAGTTTCCCCTACTAAAGGCAGTCAGGTTGCAGACCGTGGTAAAGTTGGTTTTATATTGGACAATCGCTGCACATTCGAGCTTCTCTCTTCTATTTCTCAAGACATAAACACACAAAAAGGACAATGTGTATTTTCTTACTCTGGATTGGACAGAGAACCAAGTACAACTGAAAATATTTTTTAATTTTCTCCCGTTAAAGCCCGCGGAAGCCAATCTTTCGGAAACGCAGGTCATCAGCGCTTAATAGTAATGGAGTTAGTAAAGGACCATCTAAAAAGTGCATGACCTGGGCATTCTATTCATTCTTTGTACTAATGGTAAGGACTGTAATGCATCTGGATTTACATTTATGTAATTACTTTTTCACTTATTTATTTACATTTACTTTATGTTTTCAAATGTATTTAATTTAGATTAATTCATATTTGTTTATTTAATTTATCTTTTCAAACTTGTTTGACAAAATATTAATAATAATAATAGATTGTTATGTGGTGCATTTTGTTGATAGCAATAATAGATTAGATCATAGTCATTTGGTTGTACATGTGTAACTCCTACAAATAAAAAGTTACTGAATTTTAATTCTTTCTTTTTTTTTTTTTTAGCAAAATTAAAAAACAACAAAAAAAAGTGTTTTAAAAATCTATTTGCTGTAGTTAGTAGCAATAATAAATTGTATAATAGCACATTTGGTTTAACTCATACAGTCAAAAAGTTGTAGAATTTTGATTATTTTTAATTTTTTTAATAAAATCAATTTAAAACTGAGGTCTTAAAATTATATTTGCTGTAGTTGGTAGTAATAATAGACTATCATATTGCATTTGGTTTTTACATGTGTAACTCATCCAGGCAAAAAGTTTTTATTATTTTTCTTTTTGAAAAATCTAAAAGCATCATTAAAAACATTTTAAGTGTTTTTATTTAAAAATTATAATAAAATAAAAATTATTAAAAGCTGAGATTTCAAATTCTATTTGCTGTACTTGATAGCAATAATAAGCTGTATCATAGTACATTTGGTTATGTAACTCCTATAAGCAATAAGTTATTGCATTTTAATTATTTTTATTTTTTAAACAAAAAACCCTTGATTATTTTCAAAATAGAGTTGTCTTTGATAAGAAGAATGGAGTATAATATAGTGTGAATCATAAAAATTTTATTTCTATTTGTTTACAGAACATTTTTTAACAATAAAAGAGTGGTTGCTAAGACAAACCTTGGGTTTTATATGGCACAATATGTTTATATGTGTATAAAAATGTATATCATTAATAATCATTAATGAAACATATGCTATAAAATATAAACAAATACTGAATCCATACTGTATCCTAACACTGCACTATGGTAGATATCCTGCAAAGTGGATGACTATAATCTTGGTAGAATCTTATACAGTTGCTCAGGTCATGCACTTTTTAGATGGTCCCTTACTGACTTCATTACTATAAAGTGCTGATGACCTAAGTTTCCGAAAGATTGGCTTCTGCGGGCTTTAACGGGAGAAAATAAAAAAAATAGATATTTAGTTGTACTTGGTTCTCTGTCCACTCCAAAGTAAGAAAATACACATTTTGTCCTTTTTATGTGTTTATTTCTTGAGAAATAGAAGAGAGAAGCTCAAAAGTGCAGCGAATGTCCAATATAAAACCAACTTTACCACGGTATGTTGCAGGATGTTTAGCCATTCAGTCCGACTGAGGGAGCGTGTTCTGGTGGGAAAGTGATATCAGTGCATACCCTCTATGACTGAATACAGTGAAGTGGATGACCAGGATATTTTTGCTGAAGCTGGCGTTACAATCAGCCGTCATGTTTTAAATATTTAAAATTATATAAATGATAATGATAATGAATAGGAAAGCCTATTTTCAGATGTATCTACCATAATCTAGCTCATCAGATAATGATTTATCAGGCAAATTTTACTGGGGCACAGCTAAATTTTACTGGGGTTCATGCCCCACTAAAAAGGGTCCAGCAACGCCCCTGATTTGGATAAGCAAACATTTGACAACATTCTCTTTGAAATAGTGCCTATTAATAAAGTTGATACATTATCAAATGACACATAAAATTGATTTTGTAGTAATTTTCACACTTTAAACTAACAAAAAACAGATCAGTCACACATCTGTTACATTTTGTATACCCCTACTTTTATCACACCTTCAAATCCATAAAATTAGAATCAGGTGTTAAAGATTGGGTGCCAGTGATTAGAACCTGCTTAGGG
>JANDJT010000131.1:942010-957818 GCA_024331685.1 Stegophilus panzeri | reverse complement strand
TGTTTATGGTTTGGAACAAGTGTCTGGGATTATTTTGATTGTTTACAATAGCCTGAGAGAAGTAAGAGGATCTTTCATTAGTGTCCATTAGTGCTTGATAATCACCCAGAAGATCCTTCCACGCTTGATAGTAGACATTCAGTCCAGTAAGGTGCCCATTTGCATTCCATTTTCTGACAAGCAGCCTTTCTAGAGCGCCGATTGTCATTATACCAAGGAGTAGAGCAGGCGAATGTGACCTTACTTGACCTTAGAGGAGCAAAAGAGTCAAGATTAGCAGAAAGAGCAGAATTTAACTGTAGAACTTTCTCCTCCAGCGATGAGGGATGCAGATCGCTTAAGGTAGAAACAACCGAATTGGAGAAAATTGTCTGATCAATAGACTTTCACTTCCGGAAGGTTACTGTTCAGATGGTAGGCTCACTTGGATGATACAGTTACAGATTAAAAAAGACAGCTGAATGATCAGACAGTCCAATGTCAACAGATGAAAACTGTGATACAAACAAGCCGTTTGCAATCACGAGATCCAGGGTGTAGCCCTTGTTATGAGTCGGGTCAGTTACAAACTGTATGAAGCTAAAACAATCAAGTAGCGACAGAAATTCCTTAGCCGCCACAGAGTTACTCCGGTCCACATGAATGTTAAAATCTCCCACAATTAGAATTCTGTCAAACTTCATTCTCAACATTGACAGGAAGTCAGCAAACTCTGACATAAAAGCTGCATGTGTCTTAGCCTTAGGTGGTTTATAGACTATAGTGATGATGGTAGATATAGGAGCGGAAATACTCAAGACCAGGCATTCAAATGATGGAAACTGGGGAACGGCCACAGAGCTTAAGTTGAACTTCAGGTTGTAAACCACAATAATGCCTACGCCTCTGCCAGTTAACCTCAGGAGGTCAAATACTCCAAAGCCCTCTGGAGTGATCTGGTTAAACAGAAGTCCATCATTTTCTTTATGCCAAGTTTCAGTCAAAAACAACAACTCCAGCTTTTTATCTGTAAGAAAATCCGATAAAAGCAGCGCCTTGTTATTCACGGACCGCACAGTGAATAATGCGGCATAAGCCAGGCTCTGAAGCGGAAACGACAGTGGTTTAATCTCCACGCGGGGAACCGATATTAAATTACTGTGATCAACACCAGTATGGAGCAGTTTGTTGGTCTTACGTCGACAGGTAGGGACAAAGATGTCAGGAGAGGACGACACAGCAAAACTGAGCCTCAAACCCCAATGGATATATCGTTTAGGACGTAGCAATCCAGCGTCTCGACAGATTCTGAAAGAGTCTTTGGCTAGGCAATAAGAGCTCTGTTTTAAATTCAGAAGCTGGCATGTAGTGTACCTTAGGGCCATGGTCATTGAGTGCACACTCACAAGGCCAATGCGCTGAAACTCCGTAGTGCACTGCGAGCACAAAGTCGTACAATCCACACACGCAGCCGAACCGAGGCGTTGATTCCGCATTGCACACTGCATGTTATTCCAGGTGGAACACAGAAATAAAAACAACAGTCCAAAATATTTAAAATGGCACCACCACATCGCAATCGTAACAGCACTAAAAACAATATAACATTAAAAAACTCACAGTTATTTAAAACAATATAACTTAAAATAACAAATGAAAACAAACAAAACGTTAACAGGAGCGGCAGCAAAATGCGCCAGCATACCCTGTCACCGGAGGTGACAATAGAACACCTTTGGGATGTGGTAGAACAGGAGATTCACATCATGAAACTGCACCTGAAAAATCTGCAAGAATTGCATGATGCAAGCATGTAAATATGCAACCAGAATCTCAACGGAATTTTTCCAACATAGTGTGGAATCCATGCAATGAAGAATTGAGGCTGTTTTGAGAGCAAAGGGAGGCCCTACCGAGTATTGGTATAGTGTTCCTAATACAGTGCTCTGTGAGTGTATATGAGTATGTCTGAGGCCACATCTCCACATATATGTATATTTTTGGAAACATAGTTTTTACCCTTCCATTAAAAAGAAACTCCTGTCCTCATAAACAATGTTTTCAAAAATATCTCTGTCCACATGAAAACAAAAAAAAATATTTGAAAATGTTCATATTAGCAAGCATTGATAGTATAACAAACATGAGGACTGATATCTGTGGACTGATGATGAGGTAGAATTACTGCTTAGGAGTACACTTGAGTGTGTTCAACCCTGGGTCTTATCCAAATTCTCAACTAACATAACAGTTTGTCTCGTGTCATGTTCTGTCTCCACAATTAAAATGTAACAATGTTACGAGATAAGAAATTACAGACAACAAAATAACAACCTATTCAGCACTATTAATACATGGAGTCCTAGCACACTCAGAACACATGCAAAATCACAATGGGTATGGGCAGGTTGATGTAGGGGAAAAAACGTTTTCTTTTCCATCCACACAAAAACAGAATTTTCTAAATTTTCTACACCTTGGTGGGTGTTGTCAAAAAGCTGGAGAAAAAGTGGAGACCAAAATGCAGAGGAACAATTTGTGGACTGGACCTCAGCCACTGTCTAAATCCTGATGACTGATCCTGATGTGTCTTACCCAGTAGTTTTTGTAACAGGACTGTGTGACAATACTGGGCTGCGAAGTGTAGCGTGTGCTCGGTACTGAGGTAGGGGAGGGCAGGTCACTGTTGTGAGTCTGAGACCATACAAAGTCAAACTCTGTCTGCATCTCTGCATGCTGCTTCCCCCTCTGAATGATCTAAAGAGAAAGAGAGAACGTGAAAGACAGAAATACCCTTTCCTTTGAAGTATTCATTAATTGTACAATGATTTTAAATTATTCTTTTTTGAAACAAGAATAAATGCATACGTTCACTTACTTTTTGAACAATCGCGGTTGCAAGTTCCTCTACAAGCTCCTCTCTATGATCACGCAGATATCGAGCCTCATTCTGCTTTTCCTAAAGAGTGAAAAAGGATGGAGAAGAAATTATAAGCAACTGGCTGGTAAAATGACAATTCAAGCACTGAAAGTGTGTAGGGCCATATTCTATTCCTAAGGATTATTATATATTTTTCAAGGTTTGGGGGACTTTTGGGCCCTTAACATGCTCAAAAACTCATGAAATTTGGCACATATGTCAGAGACAAATGGGTGTGCTCTGTAGCACCCCCTTTTACATGGTACAAAACCTTGGTGCATAAATCGTACTCACTCATACATATATGTACACATATTGTTTACATCGACCTGAGCAACTTTCACGCTGACAATCATTAGCTCCGCCCAATAGGATGTCAACCATTTTGGATTTTGTGAAATGCGCATATGGTGAATACTCCTCTTAGGGGATTCACGTGATTGTCACCAAACTTGGTCAACATAATGGCAAGACATTGAGAATGCAAAATTGCGAAGGGATTTTTTAAATCTCGAACGGTTTTGCCATGGCAAGGCAATAAATTTATGGTGAAAAAAGGGAAACAGGAAGTGTCTTGAGCTGTATGTATGGAACTGGGGGCTGATCACATGGAGGTGCATACTGTGAGTCATGGTCATAGCACCACCAACTGGCAGCAGGAGGTGTATAACAGGCTTTTAGATAGTCTACTTATATTTATATTTATATTTTAATCGTTTCAAACTTGCACTGGATTTTTGATATCTTAAATAGTGTTGCCATGGTAATGAATCAAACATTAATAATATTTTTTGGTGTTTTTGAGGCTCTTAGCATGCTTAAAATTTTTCAGAATTGTTAGCCATTAAATGTAGGCAAAAGCTAAAACATGGGCATGGAGGGGGGCTCTGTAGCGCCCCCTTTTGACTAAACTGGTGGGGCCAGTTTTACCTACAGTTACCAAACTCAGTACATATACATTGCTGCTTGCAGCTATATACAATGTGGGAAATAAGTATCTAATGCGTCAACATTTTTTAAGGTAAATATATTTCCAATGAGGTTATTCACATAAAATTTTCACCAGACTTTGGTATTAACTCAGGAAATCTGCAAATATAATGAAATCCAAACAATAAAGTCCATAAATGAAGTTATGTGTAATCAAGAGAAATGAGGAATGAGGTTTAGGGGGCTTTTGGGGCCCTTAACATGCTCAAAATCCCATGACATTTGGCACACACATCAGAGTCGTCGGCCATTAGGCCCGGGCAGAGAGTAGCACATGGGTGTTGTGGGGGGCTAGAGCCCCCAATTAGACAGTACAAAACCTTGGGGCATAAATCGTATGTACTTGTACGTATATGTATGAAACTCCATACACATATTGTTGTCATCGACCCAAACAACTTTCCAACCTATACATCCAACTATTCATTCTTTCATTCACTCATTCATTCATGTATAGATCTTTTTATTTTATCCAGTGCTGCAGTACACACAATGTACCCCATCTTACTTTCATTTGAACTTATAGTTAATATTAACTTTAAATATAGCTGCAAGCATCCTTTTGCAATTTTACATCAGCCATGTCTTTACATTATTCTGACCAGGTGTGAAGAGGTTTGAGTAAATATATAACACTATTTAACAGCCTGTTTCAAGTGATACACTTAAAACACCTGCAAGTTGGTGGTCATATGACCGTAACTCACAATAGCCAGATCCATGTGATCAGCCCCTGTGACCAAACATACAGCTGAAGTTTCATCTAAATCACTCATTGCATGCAGAATATACGAGACACTTCCATTTTCCCCTTTTTGCCAAAAATTTATTGCCATGGCGAAAACGTTCAACATGTTAAAAATCCCTTCGGAATTTAGCATCTTCAATGGCTTGGCATAATTTCGTTCATACTTGGTGACAATCACATGAATTGCCTAGGAGGAGCATTTAAATGTTCAGAGCCTGCAATTTAAAAAAAAAAAACTCCGCATTAAATCCAAAACTTCCTGTTGGGCAGAGCTAATGACTGTCATTTTGAAAGTTGTCCGGTATGAAGAGTACAATATATGTACCGAGTTTGGTGACTGTAGGTAAAACTGACCACACCACTTTAGTCAAAAGGGGGCCTCTCCTCCACACCCATGTTTTAGCTTTTGCCTACTCCTAATGGCTGACAACTCTGATGTGTGTGCTGACGTTCATGAAATTTTATGCATGCTAATGGCCTCAAAAACACCAGAAACGTGCATTAATGTTTGATGCATTACCATGGCAAGAATATTTAATATCAAAAATCCTTTAATAATTTTACATCAGCCATGTCTTGACATTATTCTGAGTTTCATACATATACATACAAGTATGTAAGATTTATGCCCCATGGTTTTGTAACTTGTGAAAGGGGGCACTACAGAGCAACCCCACACCGCGCATGTGCTACTCTTTGCGGGGGCCGACTCTGACGTGTGTGCCAAATTTCATGAGTTTTTGAGCATGATAAGGGCTGTAAAAGCCCCCAAACTTTGAAAAAAAAATCCTTAGGAAAACAATTGCTGCAAGCAGCAATAGTGGATTCAGCCTCAAGATTGTGGACCATTTCAAAATTGACATGGTAGAGAAAGGTATCCCACAGATACAACATTTCAACATATTTGGATCAATGGTAGATTTTAAGTTCATTTTGTATTACAGATAGTTGATGCTTTTTACTTTGTTCCATAAGTGCAGTCATTTAATTTCTCATGACAATTTACTCTTACATTGCTTGTGAAACTGAAAAGAAATACAAAAACGCTTATTTAACATACATTAGTCAGTGAAAGCAATTCAGTTTACAATGCAATCTTTTAAGATATGCACTATCATGGCAGACTTTATGGGTGCCACATAATGGAGGCTGAGACGGAAGCAAGTGCAGGTATGGCAGTTTAATGAAACAACAAGAAGTCCAAAGGATCAAGCAGAAATCAATAAACAAAGACAGGCAGAGGTCATGCAATCAGGCAAACAGTCCAAACAAGGCAAGACAAAAAGACGAGGTTGAAAACAAGAACAAGGTCAAAACCAGAATAAACAAACACGGTATCAAGGCTTGGTAATGACAGAGACAGAAGGTAACTAAGCATATACTTCGCAAAGAGTGAATGCATAGAAGGTCCTTTTAAACTTTGGTTGTGATTGTGCTGTGACTTGGATGCAGGTGTGCATGATTAGAATGAAGGTGACTGTTCTGGGAATTGCGGTCCATGGAGGCCATGTTTGTAGGCTGCAGTGCAGGATGGGAAATGTAGTCACTGATTTGCTGTGATATGACAGTGGGTCCCAATGGCTTTTTTGTTCCCCATGCATTTGTTCCCCAATGCATGTATACCAATTTTCAGATATTTTGGACTTATGGGGCAGAGGGAAAATCATATAGAATTTGGGTGTGGTCTGTAGAGTCATCTTTGGGCTCATGTGGGCCATTTGTAGTGTGGGAGTTACTCGTGGCCTGTAGTATTAATATGCAAAATTTCAAAACATTTTACCATTCAGATCTTGAGTTATTGGGCACTTGACGGAGATAAAGAGAATATTAATAAATATAGCTGCAAGCAGCAATGGAGGATTCCTCCTCAATATTGCGGACTATTTAAAAAATGAAATGGTAGAGAAATGTATCCCACAGACAGAACATTTAAATGCATTTGGATGGCAGATTTTAAGTTCATTTTTGTAGTTTTCCACAAATAATCATTGTAGAGAAAAATCAGGAGTCAGTGAGAATTTTGGAGAATTACTTTGTGCTGATACAAGACTACTTTAACATTATTTTGAATATATTACTGCTGGTATAATATTAATTTGATTTACTTTGTGCTGCTATAACATTATTTTTGAATGACTTTGTGCTGCTATAAGCCTATATGGCAACACTGAGAACACATAATACAAATAGACTTTTTTTCCTGAACAACATGAATCAACAATCCGAATATGATATCGATCTAATGAAATCTGTAGGAGGAGTTCGTTAAAGTACGAGGCCTGGAAATAGCAAAAAATGGAGCAAAAATTTTCTAGAAAAATCAAGATGGCTGACTTCCTGATGAATTTAGGGCATGGGTTCAAGAGATGTTTTTGTACATATTGGCATCATACACATGTTTACCGAATTTCGTACATGTAGGTGAAACATAGCGTGAGGTGCACATAGGTGAAATTTTGTAGGTGGCGCTATCGAGCCATTTTGCCACACTCAATTCTGGAACCCCTATCAGATGTAAATTTTCACCGGTTCTGACGCGTCTGCCAACTTTCGTGAGTTTTCGGGTATGTTTAGGCCCTTAAAATCACACGAAGGCATGAAAAATAAATAAATAAATAAATAAATTAATTAATTAAAAAAATAATAATTAAAGCTGCGAGCAGTGATGAAAGGGCCCTCGCACCCGGGTGCACATTGGGGCTGCTCTGCTAGGGGAATGCCATAAAAAAAATTTTTTTAGCACTTTTTAGCACTTACATGTTGTTAGGAGTGTATCACGATGTAAAATGTATCATTTCCTATTGCCAGCAGGTGGCGCTAGGACTAATAGTGAACATTGGCATGTAGATGTCTTCAGACCGGGACTTTTATCAAACATGTGAAGTTTGGAGCAGACTGGACATTCTATGTTTGAGTTATAACAACTTCCCTTTTCATGGCGAAACATCAAAATTTGTAGACCGCCACGCCCATGGCGTGCAGCGAAAACTCAAAAGCTTCACAATTTAGCATCGTCTATGGCTTTAGATGAGATTGACCAAATATGATGCCGATCTGATGAAATCTCCAGGAGGAGTTCGTTAAAGTACGAGGCCTGGAAATGGCAAAAAACAGAGCAAAAATTTAAGAGAAAAATCAAAATGGCTGACTTCCCATTGAGTTTAGGGCATGGGTTCAAGAGAAGTTTTTGTATGCATTGGCATCTTACACATGTTTACCGAATTTCGTACATGTAGGTGAAACATAGCGCGAGGCGCACATCGGAGAAACTTTGTAGGTGGCGCTATTGAGCCATTTTGCCACACCTAAGTTAAATGACCAAATAAATGTATCATTTTGCCATACTTTAATAAGTGTGCTAAATATCCTGAGTTTTCGAGCATTCCAAAGGTGTCACATGTGCATTTAAAAACGTAGGGGGCACTATGGAGCCGATGAGGCACAACTATGATAAAATGCAACACCACATCAATTAATGTCATAAGACAAATGCATATTTAAAGTTTGATGAATTTTCAGCCATCTTAAGTCTCTCAAAACACAGCGGGAAACTTTGAAAATCCAACATTTCATCCAACATGGCTGACTTCCTGTTGGGCGGAGTCAGATACAACCATGTGAACTTTGTTGCACTTGATGAGAGCAATGACTGGTAAATCTCGTGCACATCGGAGCAACTTCATCCCAACCATTGCCTACATTCGGGGGCGCTATGGAGCTGCTCGACCACGCCCATGCCCATGCCCAATGTAACTATTAAATTTTCACCAGGTTTGACGCCTGTGTTGAATTTCGTTACTTTTCACATGACACGAATGCCTTAAAATCACACGAATGCATGAAAAAATAAATAATTAAATAATTAAATAATAAACATGCCGAAAACAATTTACATAAGTTTTTGATTTTATGCAGGTCTGATGTGTGTGCCAAGTTTCATGAGTTTTCACATATGACAAATGCCTAAAAATGAATGAAAATGAAAAGTGGGTGAATATGTTAAAAATAAAAAATTATAATACTATATATAGCTGCAAGCAGCGATGACAACCCCAAGCCTCGGCGCCACCACCACCCCGGTGGCTTTAGGTCAACTGTGCATGGTTGACAATGTGCATTTAAAGTGGGGAAATGGAAAAGAACTATGTCAAAATCATTTGAATACACCATATTTACTGCAGCCAGCTGGTGCCACTATGGCCATGAACCCCAACAGTCACATCCACGAGATCATTTAAATTTAGATAAATTTCATGTCATAGAACCTCATAGGTTAATATCTAATAAGTGTTAAGTTATCATTTGCAGTTCAAGATTTTTTAAGTCCAGAAATCTAGTATTTATCTCAAGGTGTTTTTATTTTTATTTATTTTTTATTTTTATTAACCTAATTTTTAAACTAATTACATAAAACTATGTTGTCAGTTCCCTACAAATGAACTGATTCTATGCTTTTATTTTGTTATTCAAACTTATAGAAAAAGACAAGGCCTAAGAGATTTCTTAAACTTTAATGCAGGCCAAAGCACACAGCAATGAAAAGGTTAAACTCTACACACACACAACACACACACACAAACACACACACACAAACACACACACTTAAACACACACACACACACACACACACACACACACACACACACACAGAGAGAAAGAGAGAGAGACAGACAGACAGACAGAGTGAGAGCACAGATTGCTTTACCATGCTCAGACTGTTTACATTTTAAACCAAAAGAAAATCTATACTGTGACAGAAATTAGACTTTGATCATGTCTAAATATACATCCAAATGCAATACCTACTAAAAGTTATTATACCTGAAAACAGTATTCTCAGCAACAAGTTTTCTGAACCCTGTTTAAAAATATAGCTATGGTATCTAGTGGTTATACTGTGTATATACTTCGATTTTAGTCATTTCTTTCTTTCAACTGGATAGCACTAATATGCCTATTTTTAATTTACACATACTTTTTTAATTGAAAAAATAGAATACAATGTATTTATTTCTAATATATGTTATGCATTATTTTATATACAAATACATGTTGTATTATTTATTGTTTAGAATATATGAGACACTTCCTGTTTCCCCTTTCGTCATTATTTTAATCTCTCGCCATGGCAACACCATTCAAGATATCCGTTCACAATTTAGCATCTTCAATGTATTGACATCATGTAGAAAATGTTTGGTGTGAATCATATAAACCCCCTAGGAGGGGTACTTAAAAATTCAGCGACTGATTTAAAAAAAACAAAAAAAAAACACATTCAAACCAAAATAGCTGACTTCCTGTGGTCAGAGCTAATGGCTGTAAATTAGAAAGTTGTCCGGCATTATGAGAACAATGTAATTTTGAAAGTTGTCTGGCTTGATGAGAACAAAATATGTACAGAGTGTCTTGATTGTAGGTAAAACTGACCCCACCACTTTAGTCAAAATGGGGTGCTACAGAGCCCCTCCTCCATGCCCATGTCTAACTCTGACGTGTGTGCCGACTTTCATGAAATTTTAAGCATGCTAAAAGCCTCAAAAACACCAGCAAAGAGTATTTATGTTTGATATCTTACCATGGCAACACTATTTAAGATATCAAAAATCCTTTAACAATTTTAGATCAGCCATGTCTTGACATTATTCTGACCAAGTTCGAAGCGTTTAGGGTAAATATGAGAAGACTATTTAAAAGTCTGTTTTAAGTTACACACTTCCTGCTGCCAGTTGGTGGCGCTATGACTGTGACTCACAGTAGTCACATCCATGTGATCAGCCCCTATAACCAAACATAGAGCTCAAGTTTGATCTAAATCAATCACTGCATGCAGAAGATATGAGTCACTTCCTGTTTCCCTTTTTTGCCATAAATGTATTGCCTCGCCATGGTGAAACTGTCTGAGATATCAAAAATCCTTTCGGAGTTTAGCATCTTCAATGTCTTGGCATAATTTTATCTATGTTTTATGACAATCACATGAATCCCCTAAGTGGAATATTTAAAAGTGGAGAGCCTGCGATTTTCAAAAAATCCACATTAAATCCAAAATGGCCACCTTCCTGTTGGGTGGAGCTGTCATTTTGAAAGTTGTCCGGCTTGATGAGTTCAATATATGTACCGAGTTTGGTGAATGTAGGTTAAACTGACCCCACCACTTTAGTCAAAAGGGGGCGCTACAGATGCACCATGTTTTAGCTTTTGCCTACTGCTAACGGCCCACAACTCTGACGTATGCCGACTTTCATGAAATTTTACGTATGCTAACGGCCTCAAAAACACTAGAAACTAACATTAATGTTTCATGCATTGCCATGGCAACACTATTTAAGATGTGAAATTGTTAAAGGATTTTTGATATCAGCTGTGTCTTGATATTATTCGGAGTAAGTTTGAAGCAATTCATGTAAATATAAGAAGACTATTTAAATGTCTTTTCAGTGACACACTTCCTGCTGCCAGTTGGTGGCACTATAACCGTGACTCACAATATCCACATCCATGTTTCCCTTTTTTGCCATAAATATATTGCCTCGCCATGGCAAAACCATTTGAGATATCAAAAATCCCTTTGCAATTTAGCATTTTCAATGGCTTAGCATAATTTTTTCCATGTTTGGTGACAATCACATAAATCCCCTAGGAGTATTTAAAAATGCAGAGCCTGCAGTGGCTTAGTGGCTGACAACTGTGGCATGTGTGCCGAATTTCAGTTTTTGAACATGTTAAGAGCCCCAAAAGCCCCTGAAATTTAAAAAAAAAAAAAAATCCTTAGGAAAACAATAGGGCCCTGCACACTTTCAGTGCTTTGGCCCTAATCATTCTTATGAAAACAATAGGTCTCTGCGCACTTTCAGTGTTTGGGCCCTAAATAATGAATGGATGGATGAATGAGTTGCTTTATAGGACAGTGAATGGATGGAGGTATGTGACTGAATGACCAATTTGATGGGTTGATGAGTGGATGGATGATGGTTGAACACTGTAGGAATTGATCTTTTGAATTAATGGTGGATGGATCACTGGATGAGTATGTTAATGTGTGGATATATGAATATGTGGACTAATGGATGGATAGATAGATAGATAGATAGATGGAGAGGTGGATGGAGGGATGAGTGGATCTATAAGAGGAATGAGCAGAAAAGACAAACCAGACTGTCCCTGTAGCCCTCTGCTTTAGTGATCGCTTCCTCTATGGCCTCTTCAGCAACACGCAGGGCAACAGTGAGAGTCTCTGCTATGCTGTGACCTACACACACACACACACACACACACACACACACACATACACACATACACACATACACAGTCACATGCACACAAACACACACACACACACACACATGCACAGATGCATGCATGCACACACACACACACATTGCATGAATTTCAATAAATCAAATTTAAATAAGTGAAATGATGTGTGGCATAACTGGACTGTACCTTTGATTCTACAAACACACTTACACCGATCAGCCATAACATTAAAACCACCGATAGGTGACGTGAATAACATTGATTATCTTGTTACAATGGCATCTGTCAAGGGGTGGGATGTATTAGGCAGCAAGTGAACAGTCAGTTCACTCAAAGCTGATGTGTTGGAAGCGGGAAAACAGGCAAGCATAAGGATCTGAGTGACAAGTGCAAAATTGTGATGGCTAGACAACTGGAGTCTTGTGGAGTGTTCTCCAGGGCAGTGGATAGTACCTACCAAAGGTGGTCCAAGGAAGAACAACCAGTGAACTGGTGACAGGGTTGTGAGTATCCAAGGCTCATTGATGTGTGTGGGGAGCAAAGGCTAGCAGGTCTGGTCTGATCCCACAGAAGAGCCACTGTAGCACAAATTGCTGAAAAAGTTAATGCTGGCTAAGATAGAAAAGTGTCAGAACACACAGTGCATCACAGCTTGTTGTGTATGGTGCTGCGTAGCTGCAGACTGGTCAGAGTGCCCATGCTGACCCCTGTCCACAGCCAAAAGCGGCTACAATGGGCACGTTAGCGCCAGAATTGGACCATGGAGAAAAATGTGGAGTCTGATGAATCACATTTTCTTTTACATCATGTGGATGACCAGGTAAATGTGCATCACTTACCTGGGGAAGAGATGGCACCAGGATGCTCTATGGGAAGGAAGTAAGCCAGTGGAAGCAGTGTGATGCTCTGGGTAATGTTCTGCTGGGAAACTTGTGTCCTGGCATTTGTGTGGATGTTACTTTGACACATACCAACTGCCTAAATATTGTTGCAGACCAAGTACACCTTTTGTGTATTCCCTAATGACAGTGAACTCTTCAGTAGGATAATGCGGCCTGCCACACTACAAACATAGTTCAGGAATGGTTTGAGGAACATGACAAAGAGTTCAAGGTGTTGACTTGGCCTCCAAAATGCCCCAGATCTCAGTCCAATCAAGCATCTCTGGGATGTGCTAGACAAAGTCCGATCCATGGAGGTCCAACCTTGAAATGTACAGGACTTCAAGGATCTGCAGCTAATGGTTTGGTGCCAGATACAACAGCACACCTTCAGAGGTCATGGAGTCCATGCCTCAATGGGTCAGAACTGTTTTGGTGCCACAAGTGGGACCTACACAATATTAGGCAGGAGGTTTTAATGTTATTGCTGATCGGTGTATAAAGAGTTCATATTATATGGAAATTGGAAGCTGACAAAAGTATTTGAATATAAGTTTCATATATTTAAAATTATGGTGCTTGAAAGTGAATTTCTATATATCTGCATAAACATGAACTAAAACTATGCATAAACCTAAAACATCATCAGTTTTTCACACAAGTCCTAAAAGTAGACCAAGAGAACCCAATTAAACAAATGAGACAAAATAGTATACTTGGTCATTTATTTATTAAGGAAAACGATCCAAAATGACATATCTGTGAGTGGCAAAATTATGTGAACCTCTAGGTTTAACCGTTAATTTGAAGGTAAAATTAGAGTCAGGTGTTTTCAATCAGTGAGATGACAATCAGGTGTGAGTGAGCACCTTGTTTTCTTTAAAGAACAGGGATCTATCAAAGTCTGATCTTCACAAGATATTTTTGTGGAAGTGTTTCATGGCATGAACAAAGGAGATTTCTGAGAACCTCAGAAAAAGAGTTTTTGATGCTCATCAGGCTGGAAAAGTTTACAAAATCATCTCTACCACCAATCCACATTCAGACAGATTGTGTACAAATGGAGGAAATTCAACACCATTGTTACCCTTCCCAGAAGTGGGCTACCAACAAAGATCAGTTCAAGAGCAAGACGTGTAATAGTCTGCAAGGTCAGAAAGGAACCCAGGGTAACATCTAAGCAACTAAAGGTCTCTCACATTGACTAATGTTAATGTTCTTGAGTCTACCATCAGGAGAACACTGAAAAACAATGGTGTGCATGGCATGGTTGCAAGGAGAAAGCTACTGTTCTCCAAAAAGAACATTACTGCCTGTCTGCAGTTTTCTAAAGATCATGTAGACAAGCCAGAATGCTATGAGAAAAAATGTTTTGTGACAGATGAGACTTTTTGGTTTGATTGAGAAGTTATATTTGAAGAAAGGAAAACACTGCATTTCAGCATAAGACCCTTATCCCATCTGTGAATCATGGTGGTGGTAGTATCATGGTTTGCACCTGTTTTGATGCATCTGAGTCAGAACTGTTTGCCATCATTGATGGAACCATTAATTCTAAATTACACTAGTGGATTCTAAAGGAAAATGTCAGGACATCTGTCCATGAACTGAATCTCAAGAGAAAGTGGGTTGTGCGACAAGACAATAACCCTAAGCACACAAGTCATTCTATCAAAGAATAGCTAAAGAAGAATAAAGTTAATGTCTTAGAATGGCCAAGTCAATGTCCTGTACTTTATGCAGACCCCTAGTGTCAGGTAAGAAAAAATAAATACAGCCTTGTGAAAACCGTGCCCTCAGTTTTGTAATCTGGGCATGGTTTACACATGGCTGTATTTTCTTTTCTTACCTGACACTAGGGGGGGCTCCATAGAAGCTCGAATGTACAGCGAATGTCCAATATAAACCCAACTTTAACTCGGTGCGCGCGGTTTACAAATCTGAGGGCACGGTTAACAAATCTGAGGGCACGGATTACAAATCTGAGGGCACGGTTTACAAATCTGAGGGCACGGTTTACAAATCTGAGGGCACGAATTACAAAACTAAGGGTACGGTTTACAAATCTGAGGGCACGGTTTACACATGGCTGTATTTTCTTTTCTTACCTGACACTAGGGGGGCTCCGTATGTACTTAATTCAACAGAAATGAAAAAAAAAATATTGTGGAAGGACCTGAAGCAAGCAGTTCATATGAAAAAACCCAGCAACATCCCAGAGTTGAAGCTATTCTGTACTGAGGAATGGGCTAAAATTCCTCCAAGCCAATGTGCAGGAATGATCGACTGTTTAATTGCAGGTGGGGGTCACACCAGATACTGAAACGAAAGGTTCACATACTTTTGCCACTCACAGATATGTAATACTGGATCATTTTACTCAATAAATAAATAACCAAATATAATATTTTTGTCTCATTTGTTTAATTGGGTTCTCTTTATCTACTTTTAGGACTGATGTTGTTTTTGGTTATATTTATGGAGAAATCTAGAAAATTTTAAAGGATTCACAAACTTTCAAGCAGCACTGTCTGTATATACAGTACTGTGCATAAGTCTTAGGCACATGCAAAGAAATGCTGTACAGCAAAGACACCTTCAAACATAGTGAAATTAAATGTTTCTACATTTAAAAAATACTATAAAGGGCGGTAAACAGAAATAAATGAAACAAAGTCAATATTTGGTGTGACGACCATTTACTTTAAAAAAATAAAATAAATAAATTAGTAGTCTCAGGTACAATTTCTGCAGTTTTATAAGGAAATTAGCTGATAAGTTTTACTGAGCATCTTGCAGAACCAGCCACAGTTCTTCTGGAGACTTTCGTACTTGCTTCTTATTTTTGCAGCAAAACCCAGCAGCCTTAATTATGTTTTTTGTCTGAAAAATATGGTGCCTGAGACTTTTCCACAGTAGTGTGTGTGTGTGTGTGTGTGTGTGTGTGTGTGTGTGTATGTATGTACAGTATCTCACAAAAGTGAGTACACCCCTCACATTTTTGTAAATATTTGATTATATCTTTTCATG
>JANDJT010000131.1:894533-913576 GCA_024331685.1 Stegophilus panzeri | reverse complement strand
GACATGACCATACCATGTATGGGAACATATGTGTCTGGAATGTATGTGAACCGGATTTAACATAACTATATATATATATTTTATGACCTAGATCTACCTCGGAGTGTTCCGACATGACCATACCATGTATGGGAACATATGTGTCTGGAATGTATGTTCTCCGGATTTAACATAACTATATATATATTTTATGATCATGACCTTTGACCTAGATATAGAGAGTAATTTTATGTGTCTTTTTGACCTAGACCTGTCAAAAATAAGGTTACAATATATACAAACTATTTCTCTCTCACACTGTCTAGATATGCCTTGTAATAGAACTGATTTATGTGACAGCAAAGAAGTAATGCACCTCCTTCTGTTTGGTTCACAACTTAAGTTTGAGCTGGAGCTGAAACTGAGGAAATCCATCTAAACTGGAAACTGCATAGATCAATGACAACAAGTACCATTTTTACAGACACTTTCAAATACCAACATCAATGCACCAAACGAAAGCATACAAAATATTTTATTTATTGTTACCTCTTAAATTAGGAACTGCTCCATGGTTCTTGATCAGTTATAATACAGTCAGTCAGTTGTAGGACCTCAGTGCACAAACAGAATATATGACCCACAAAACCATATGAACCATAAAACAATGGACCCTCTCAGCCAGAAAACCCAAGAGCAAGCTCTGAACCAAACAGTACAAACTAACTTCACTCAGTTAGCCATGGGAACAATAAAGCACTAAATCTTCACTCATAGAGTCTGCAGAGTCGAGTTAATTATTGTATGCCTAATCTCAGCTATCCTGGAAACAAAGACCTTCACGTAGTTTGCCACAGAAACATATGTCAAACCTATTGATTTAGGCCTTTGGCCAAGACTCACCCAACAGATAAAACCCAAGGACCCTCACCAATAAAGTTGATAACTTCAGGAAGGAAGACCTTTGGTGAACCCCCCCCAGCCCCAAGGGCCCACCCACCTGGAACACAAAGCACCCCTGTTCACACATTCCACAATCAGAGCACTCCATATAGCCTGCAGAGTGTATTAACAGTGCTCAACATATGTCTTGTTTGGTATGTGTGTGTTCGTTGAGTGACTTCCTGAAAGATAAGAGTAAGGAAAATCGATTAGAATGTTATGTATAGGTACTAACAGTTGGGACTAAAAGTTTGATCCAGACTCTATAAAGGAAGAAAAGAGAAGGCATGAAACTATGTGTCCACAAAACCCATGGACTGAGTAAAGTCATGGGTTGAGAACGTAGCTACACCCCACCCTAACTTCATGCTGATTGGAGTAAAACCCTTTGAATACCATGGAAACAATAAGTTCCCTTCAACAAACACTTTCAGAGAGTTCTCCCCAATCAAAATCTTCGGGGAAATCACATCTGCTTGGAGCCTCAGCCTAGAACCACCGCCAAGCTCATCAAGCAGCCCATCTATGAGACTCCATTCCATTCATCATTCTGATTGGTGATTCCTGATGCCACTCAAAAGCCGACCAGACCACTGACAAATACCCATCACTGGAATCCCTTCTGCACAATGACATAACGAGGGAATCCCCAGTTGGAATGATAATTCAAATGTAAGTACTGTACCTCCAGATTCTTGCTGAACTGGTGCATATAATCTTAAGTTTAAAGCCCTTCTAAACTAAGCAAAGGTAAATTAATAAGCTGATGGTTCGTTCAGGTCTCTGTTCAAAGCCATTTCACCCTTGTTTATGTATGTGCGTGTGTGTGTAGTAGAATAGTTTAATAAAGTCACATCTGTTTTAAGGATGCATGTCTTGCCTGTATTTATAGTTTACTGCCTTGAGCTGCCTTGTTACTATGCTCTTAATATAGTGTTTCACTATATTTAGGATATTATTTACGGTGGCCACGGAGGTAAAATGTAATGCATAATTAGTAAATATTTCAACTTGTCGCTGGAAGAATAGTTGATCAGAAATATTAGCAAATAGCAAAATGTCCCCTTCCAAGCTGATCTGCTAGTCTTCCCTACATAATTTGGTGGAGAATAGAGGTAACTTAATCTAAATAGCTAAACTTCCCTTGCATCTAGGCCTAATGGTGGAGAATGCAAACAGCTCAGTGTAAAACAGCTAATTTTCCCTATAAAGTTATAAAGCAGAATGCAACTTGGTGATTACTTTCACTCAGGAAAAAACAGTTGCCAAAAGGGGGGGGGATAAATAAATAAAAAGATATGTTGTTGATAATAATGACTACATGTCAAAGGACAGAGCTAAAAATGGCCATAAATTGTGGGGTTTTTTGTGTGTGTGTGTGACTTCATCTCTATCTCAACATTAGAGGAAAGAAAAATCATCACCATTGGAAAATTGGACAATTTGGCTAATTGTTTTTGTTTCACCAAAATACACAATACACAGAATACATGGAATGCACAGAAGCACTGAAACAAACACACACACACACACACACACACACACACACACACACACACACACTTACCTGAGGCGATCCTCCTCTTTCTTGCGCAGTTTCATATCTCTCCGTACCACCCTGAGCACATGTTCTGCCTCATCATCAGTTAGTCCTGAAAGGTCCAGTTTCCGTCCCATCACTGCAGCCAGGTCAGTGGTCAAGCAGTGTTACCAAGATATCAGTGGACAGATGATGGACAGAAGCCTTCCTAAAAAAAACAGCAGCAAACTTTTTGTATTTACTTGATATTTGCAAATGCAAATTTAACATTTCTTACATTTGTTGGGATTTTTAAATTTTTAGTTCATAGAAATATTGAAGGCAATATTACAACATTACAATGTAGATCTCACACACACTATACTTCCAGTAGTGTGTGGACACCTAACAATCACACTCATATTTGCTTGTTGAACATCCCATTCCAGATTTAATCCCCCTTTGATTTTACAGTTGTGCTTATAAATGTATATACCCCTTGCAGAATCTGCAAAATGTTAAAGTTAGGAGGGACCATAAAAATTGCATTTTGTTTATTTAGTACTGCCCTGAATAATCTATTTCGCATAACAGATGTTCACAACAATAACTGAATTTACACTAATGAACCAGTTCAAAAGTTTACATACCCTTGATTTTTAATACTGTGTGGCTGGCTGATCAACGTTTTTATGTGTTGTGATAGTTGTTCATGAGTCCCTTGTTTGTCTTGAGCAGTTAAACTGCCCACTGTTCTTCAGAAAAATCCTCCAGGTCCTGCACATTCTTTGGTTTTCCATCATTTTCTGCATATTTGACCCCTTTCCAACAGTGGCTACATGATATTGAGATCCATCTGTTCACTTTTAAACAGGATGATCTTTGTAAGTTGTTATTATTTTGTCTTCTGGGAAAAATATAAATATCTTTTGTAGATTCTGAAGGACCTTGCGATGGATTGGCACCCTGTCCAGGGTGTACCCGGCCTTGTGCCCAATGCTTCCTGGGATAGGCTCCAGGTTCCCCATGACCCTGAAAAGGAGTAAGCGGTAGAAGATGGATGGATGGATGGAGATTCTGAAGGCCAGTACTAAATGAAAAAAGAGCTTTAAATAAAATAATAATGATTTGCAAAGATCAACCTGTTCATAAGTTTACATCCCCCTGGCTCTTAATGTATTGTGTTGCCTTCTTGGGCATCAGTGAATGTTTGCACTTTTTGTATTACAGAAGTTGTATATGAGTCCCTCAATTGTTCTAAGTGTAAAAAGACAGATCTCAACAGCATCTTGTGTGAAAAGACGGATCTCAAAATGCTGGAAAACCAAAGAATGTGCAGGACCTGGAGGATTTTTCTGAAGAACAGTGGGCAGTTTAACTGCTCACGACAAACAAGCGACTCATGAGCTCAACTCTCTCTGCTATCACAAAACGTAAATACCGTCGTTGATCATCCAGGTAACAACATGCAGTATTAAGAATCAAGGGTATGTAAACTTTTAAATGGGTTCATTTGTGTAAATTAATTTATTATTGTGTCTTATGTGAAATAGCTTCTTCAGAGCAGTACTAAATAAAAAGTAAAATGCCATTTTTATGATCCCTCTTTTTTTAATTATTAACTTTTTGCAGATTCTGCAAGGGATGTGTAAATTTTTGAGCACAACTGTATAATAGCCTCTACTCTTCTGGAAAGGTGTTCCACTAGATTTTGGAGCATGGCTGTGCCCATTCAGCCACAAGATCACTGCTGGGGTCAGTCATTCATGACGGGTGAGGAGGCCTGGGTGGTCAAAAACAGGCGATCAGCAAATGGACACAAACGAGGCTAAACTAGAATCAAAGAAAGCTAGGCTATAAACAAACCATGATTTAAAAAAAAATGACACAGAACATGAGGAACAAAGGTTTGGCATGGTGATAACACTCAATACTTTGCAATGAATAAAGAGACATGAGGGGTTTAAATACTAAACGAAATCAAGGGTGAAACACAAAACAGCTGAGTTAAATGATGACACATAAGGGAAACAACCAATGACAATACAGGGGACAAGACAGAAATCTTAACAAATGCATGTGTCAAAAGTAAACAAAGTCAATGTCACTGAAACCTGGAAGCGCGCGCTTGCGCTCACAAGGGGAATTCGTGACAGTCGCTCGTGCTTCAAGCTCACGCTTCGGGTTTCAGTGCACGCTGTGAGCTCCAGCACTTTGCGTGAGGGGAAATCGTGACAGCCACTCTCATATATTAGTTGTGTTTAATAAATTTTTTTCTATTTCTTATGGAAGCTCATTTCCACCATGGAGGAAAAAAAAAAAAAAAAAACATTATATCTTGCAATTCTGACTTTTTTTCTTGCAATTTTGAGCTAATATCTCACAATTTTGACTTTTTTCTCAGAAGTGCAAGTTTAAAATTCACAATTCTAACTTTATTTCTTGCAATTGTGAGATTATATCGCACAATTGAGACTTTTTTTTCCTCAAAATTTAGAAATCCATTTGGCTTCAGGTAATGAGCATGTGTGCTAGCATCTGCTTTTCCTTGTCTTGACTAGCTGATGAGTATTGTTCTTATATAGCCAATTTATTGGAGAATGATTGATGCGTTGTTGGTGCATTCTTTGTAATGCACTAAATGTTAAGTGGATGTCTTACACAGCCTTACGTGTGTTCAGGTGCGGTGGTGACTCAGGTGGTAAAGTGGGTTGACCACTAATCAGGGTTGGCAGTTCAATCCCTGGCCCACATGCATCCACATGCCGAAGTGTCCTTGGGCAAGACACTGAACCCCAAGTTACCATGGTGGTTTATCAAAAATAAATAAATGCCACTTTGTCTAACTCAAAGTTGTAAGTACCTCCTTATTAATTAATATGCACAATCATTCATTAAGGTCATACAGTCAATAGTAAATTGTTATCAAATGCAGCTAGTGTTAGCTGCCTTGGTTTGTGCCATCACTTCAGTTACTCATGTTGGTTTGATAGTTATAATATCAGTATAACAAGCTAGCTTAGACATCAAAATGAGCATCAGACTGGAAAACCTACAAAGAACTCCACACTGAGGGTCTGCTAAAACTGTTTATATGTTTATATAGACATAGCAAGACATGCTACAGAACTGTCAATAGAGTCAAGTATGTGTGTGTGTATTCATGAGGCTCCTTCAATCACCACATCAACTATGTCGATATACCAAATATCTTCTATAAAATGCATTTATCTCTAAAAAAAAATATATTGGGGGAGATATCAAGGTCAACTGAACTTGTAAAAGTGACAGAAGACTATTCCTAAAAATTTGTGGAACTATAAAATGATAGAGGTTCTGCTCAGTCTCCATTCAGTAATATGGGAATGGGTGGGGTTAATAATTGTACTACCATGTCCACTCACATATACTGTACAGTCGTTGGTGGAAATGGCGAAATGGTCATGAAGTAGGTTTGCTAACTGTGATGGCAGGGGTGTAGTTGAGCATCAGCTGTGGACAAAGAGAGGAGGCAGGATGAACCGACACGTAATGTGGGCTGATTCTCACCTGTGTCTGATTAGCCCGAGTTTACTTATGTGTGTCTTTTTGTGTCTCCAGGCCCTCCTGTAACCCATTGAAAAGCATGGTTTGAATAAACATGAGCCTGGAGCTCAGTTAATATTCTATCTGTCTCTCAAGGCTTCATGCACACTCTCCCATCCAGGGTTCTACAGTGGTGACAAGACCCAGGATTTGATGTAGACTTGGATGCCACTAGCTGAAAAAGTTAAGATCCTTGCTATGCACAGCAGCTGAAGGACTCCTGTGGTTGATGGCAGAGGAGTGGGATGCACACCAAATCATCAAGCTAGTGGTACTGGAGCAGTTCATTCGATCAACTCCCGACAGGAATGGTGAAGTGGGTACAGTGCCACTGGCCTGCGTCCCTTGACAAAGCCATGCAGCTGGCAGAGGCTCACTTGTTAGCAGGTCTTGGTCCTGGCATCCTTTCTCTCTCTCTCTTACTCCTCCCCCGGTCCCAGCTCCCCGGAACTGGTGGGATACCCTGAAACCAGCCGCTCAAACCCGATTTCCTCCTCATTGTTTCTCTACCCGATGGCCCCTGCTCCTTCACCTCTGATGTCTTCTCTAACTCCCACTTTCTTTGATGTCTCCTCTAACTCCCAGAGGTAGAACCTCCTGAGCTGCGGGGAAGCCGTTCCTTCATGGAAGCAGAAATACAGTGGTGAATGGTCTGGATTTATATAGCACTTTTTAAACTTAGCGGTTCTACAAAGTGCTTTACACTTTTTCTCATTCACCCATTCACACACCAATGGCAGCAAAGCTACCATGAAAGGTATTCGGAGCAACTTGGGGTTAAGTGCCTTGCCCAAGAACACTTCAGCATGTGGAGACATGTGGGCCAGGAATTGAACCGCCAACCCTGTGATTAATGGACAACCCCCTCTACCACCTGAGCCACAGCCACCCCTTAAATTCTTATAAGTGCTCATAAGTGCGCCACCGGTGGTGCTTGAAAGTTTGTGAAACCATTAAAATTTTGTATATTTCTGCATATATGACCTAAAAGTAGACAACAATAACCCAATTAAACAAATGAGACAAAAATATTATACTTGGTCATTTATTTATTGAAGAAAATAATCCAATATTACATATCTGTAAGTGGCAAAAGTATGTGAACCTCTAAGATTAACAGTTCATTTGAAAGTGAAATTAGAGTCAGGTGTTTTCAAACAATGTTTTCAAAAAGTTGGGTGTAACTTGGGACACTTTGTAACGCATTACTGTAATCTAATTACTTTTTCTGATAACGCAGTAATGTAATGCATTACATTTAAATTTATGTAATTTGATTACAGTTACTGATGTCAATAAAACTACATTACTTGCGTTACAAATTTATTGTTAAGAAAACAATATTAAGTAAAATGCATTTTAAAATAAATCACATTTTGCTCGAAGATTTTTTTCTTTAGCCCTGAATAATTCTCCACTTGGAGCGGTTTGTCACTACATAACTGAACGTCAGTAAAAGAAGACCACCTGAAATCTTCAGTGAACGGAGGCGAGACCAAATCAGACAGGGTTTACAGGAAAATACATGGAAACACTTGTGTCTTATTGGCTGACAGTCTCTCAATTCTGCCAAACGCTACCTCACACAGTCAGTGTAAGGAAAAATGGATATATGGTGATTTTTTTTTAACCAGTAAATGGGTTGAAACTGAAACACTAACATCCCCTGATGGTTTACAAGGTGTGTAAAGGTCTATATGAATTCGAGTATCCGTGAATATGATATGAGCAGAGCATAAGGAAAGATAATGTACTTTGCAAGGCACTGTAGCAGCTAAATTGATAGCTTAATTGTGCCTCCCCTTAGCTAGTAACACCAAATGAGCCTAGTTAGAAAAGTTTAATATTTTATCGGTCTGGTAGTCCTACAAACAGTGACAACACCTGAGGCAAGTTTTATGATAAATCCAACTTTTTCTGATCATGTCAAACATTGATGCACGCTAAAATTACTAAAAGAACTATGAGTTTCACTTTAGTAATGGAGTCTTGCGTGAGCAGTGGAGTACACTGCCTATTGTTTTCTCTGTGACGATGGTACCTGCTGCCTCAAAGTGTTTCTGGAGCTCTTTCCAAGTGGTCCTTGGCTCTTGGGCTACTCTTCTGACTATTCTTCTGACTCACTGGTCAGAAATCTTGCAAGGACCTGTGTCCGGTTGATGACGGAGTAATGTTGCTTCCACTTGCCCTAACGGTGCTTACTGGAGGATTCAGAAGTTTTGAAATACGTCTGTATCCGATTCCATCAATATGTTTTGCAACAATAAGGTTTCGAAGATCTTGGGAGAGCTCTTTGCTTTTACCCATCATGAGATGTTTCTTGTTTCTTGTGTCACACTTTGGTAATGAAAAGCTTTTTTATAGACCATCAATTTACTAACCCAGCTGATATTAATTTGCACAGATAGGGGGTATAATTAATTGTGGATTTCAGCTGGTTTCTTGCCTTACCTTGCCTTGGAGAACTTATTTTTCTTAGTGTGTTCAATACTTTTTTCCTGTGTCATTCCACTTCATTACACATAACTTTATTAATGGACTTTAATGTTGTGAATTCTTTATATTTCCAGATTTACTTATTTCCCCCACTGTATGGTTGCAAAGAATGTTCCTATAACCTAGGAAGAATGTTGAGAAAACATTTGTATATAGTGAAAATTAAATGTTACAGTAACATTTTACATAACATTTTCATAACCATACAAAAACATTGAGCAAACATTTATATAACAAGTGAATGGAATGTTGTAATAACGTTTTGAAGAATGTTTTTATAACCTTAGAAAAACATTAAGAGAACGTTTATATAAAAAGGGAATGGAACGTTCTAATAACGTTTTGAAGAACATTTTTATAAATTTAGAAAAACATTAAGAGATCATTTATATAACGAGGGAATGGAATGTTCTAATAAAGTTTTGAATAACATTTTTATAACCAAGCAAGAATATTAATACATTTGTCTAAAACACTGGATGATTTGAACGTCCCTAGAACATTCAGAAATAACGTTTTGAATGGGAAGTTGTTAGCTGGGTGACAGGATAGGGTAATACATGCTGGCATTATCATAGTTTCAGTGACTAATAAGAATAGCAGTGCAGCAGGCAGTGAGATACAGGAATGAGTTGTGACATATGTGGCATTCAAAAACACTTCAGATGAAAAATTTTATTTAGCAAACAAGGCCTAATGAGTCACTTGTCTGTTGGGCAATGGCAAATAAAAATATTGATAGTCCAGACACAATCTGTTTGTCCTGAGCTCTTGAGCTAGTTATTTTTCTATCCCTGCAAGGACATTTTGGTCACTATGGATACCACCAGCATACCACTTGTGAATTTCAACTACATTTATTTTTCTTTCCCGATCACTGTACTTCTGTCTCTCAACTTTAAATCAATTCCTGTAAACAGATTTGTCTATGATTTATAATCTGCAACACATTTTGCATTGAAAATGTAATAAAAAACCTTCCAAGTTAATTATACATTCACTCACTATCCAGGTGTATATGGTGTATTTTGTTCACCCCCACTGTCTCAGAATTACTGCAACGGAATGCTGTGCGACTTCTCAGAGCTCATCAAAACACACAATCAAGGTTGGAACTGATCTGCTAACTCAGCTCAATGCCCTCAAAAAGATTTCCTTTTTCGCTGATGTACTCATTTCCTTAGTTGTGCAGATTCTTATATAAAGTAGACAAGGCTGCATAATGGACCTTATTAATAATTAACAAAAAAAAGACACCAGTTTAATATTTGTAGCTTGAAATCTAGCACAATGTTAATTTGATTATAACAATACAATATAAAGGTCTTTTTTTATTATTTGTAAATATAATTTCAGAGACATAAAGTTCCTCTTTAAGGATGCTGCAGACAACCTGTTCATATTTCTTTGTGGTCATGTTACCTAAATAATAAATATCGCTCTACCACCAGGCCCTGTCCTTCATGGGCAGGCTCTGTGGAGTCCTGTAGTGCATCTTAACAAACAGATCATATCCAACACAGAATGCAAATTTCTCAATTCACAAAAATACTCTGCTCTCATGGATATCAAACAATTGCAAACACAACACAGGCTTATCAAGAAAAATCTTTGTTAAATATAGGTGTGCAACAATTATTGGCACCCCTATGAATTCATATGAGAAAAATATATTTGAAGTATACTCACAGTGATATTATATATTTTTTAAAACACCTGGCTGATTAGGAACAGGAAATTGTTCAACCATGATTTCCTGTTTCAGAGGGGTATAAATATAACGCATAGGCCAAATTCTCTTAGTCATTCATAACAATGGGTAAAACCAAGGAATTTAGCAGTGAAGTGCGGCAAAAGGTTGCTGAGCGTCACAAAATGGGAAGTGACTAAAAGAAAATAGCACAAGCACTGAAAATGCATTTCCACCATCAGGGCAATAATTAAGAAGTTCCAGTCAACTGGAAATGTTATGAATCAACCTGGAATTTATGAATCAACCTATATTGTCTCACTATGAAGAGGATGGTTCGAGTAGCCAAAAAAATCTCCAAGTATCACAGCTGGAGAATTGCAGAAGTTAGTTGTGTCTTGGGATCAGAAAGTCTCCAAAACTGCAATCCAAAGTCACCTACTTCACTGCAAGTTGTTTGGAAGAGTTTCAAGAAAAAAGCCTCTACTCTCATGCAAAAACAATCTCCAGGGTCTTCAGTTTGCCAGACACTACTGGAACTGGAACTACTGGAACAAATGTGATCGGGTTCTATGGTCAGATGAAACCAAAATAGAGCTTTTTGGTAATAAACACCAGAGGTGGTTTTGGCTCACACAGAGAGGTAGCCATATTGAAAAGTACCTCATGCCCACGGTTAAATATGGTGGTGGCTCTTTAATGTTTTGGGGCTGTTTTTTTGCCATAGGACAATTTTCCAAAATATACATCAAAATCAACACAAAAATGGTTTACTGACAACAAAATCAAGGTCCTGCCATGGCCATCCCAGTCCCCTGACCTAAAACCCATAGAAAACCTGTGGGGTGAACTGAAGAGGAGAGTCCACCAGTGTGGACCTTGAAATTTTAAGGATCTGGAGAGATTCTGTATGTCTCAGATCCCTTGCCATGTATTCTCCAACCTCATCAGGCATTATAGGAGAAGACTCAGAGCTGTTATCTTAGCAAAGGGAGGTAGCACCAAGAGTGCCAATATTAGTGGAGGGCACTGTACATGTTTCCCAGAAGAAAAAATAATAAAATTGACACCGATCATCCTGTTAAAAAATGTACACCCCAGGCTCTTAGTGTATTGTGTTGTCTTCTTGAAAATCATTGAATGTTTGAACCTTTTGTAATAGTTGTCCATAGTGTGAAAAGATGGATCTCATTGATCATCCAGGTAACAACACACAGTATTAAGAATCAAGTGTATGCAAACTTTTAAACTGGTTAATTTGTGTAAATTCAGTTATTACTGTTTTGTGGACTACAGATGTGGCCTTTAAGAATGCACGTTTTTTCACATGGTATCACACGATTCGTCACGTGCAATCACGCGGTATACTTAAATAATGCATATATTTAAATAAGTTTCTAATTACAAGATTATGTAAAATATAAAGTGAGTGTGATCGAGTCTCATAGTACAGGTACAATAACTATAGTATTTAAATTAAGGTGCCATTGTCTGTGTGCTAGGGTAGTGCAACGGTAACATGCAGGCTTTCTATGCCAGCGACTTTTTATTAATTTTAACATTTAAACTGTTTTTTAAATGAGTGGGTTTTTTTTTTTCACTGTAGAAAGTTCATCGAGGTGACATTGAATGAATTCCGCATGAACAACACTGACTGGAGGCCCATGCCAATTAGAAAAATTCAGGTGATGGACTATTAGCAAGTTTTTGTCATTCATTCATATAATTCCAACAATTAATGTTTTTTCACTATTTAACTGTCTTTTTATGATGTAATAAATTGCATATATAAAATTATTTTATTTACAAGTGTCATGTTTTTAATTTTTGGTTATTCGTCATTTAGTAAAGCAGACTTCTGATGTGATGACATAATGCTTATTTATTCAGAAACAGAAGTAACTAAATACAAAAATGCTACTTTCAGTTTTAACTCTGACAGAGTGCTTTCAGTTGATGGATGCTCCATTTATATGTTTGATGAGCTACAGAGATATTCTAGACAACTATATTATATAGTTATACTATATAATATATTACTATAACTATACTGTTATATATTAAATATTATACATTTTTGAATATATATAATTGTTTTATTTAACTGTAGACCAAAAAATAAACTAATGCTTTGTAACATTATTTTATAATGACAGAAATCATTGCCTATTCCAAATGCAGTTTGGCTTTTTCCATCTTTATAACATTGAACGAATATTGTTTATGCTAGGGGAAATTTTTTTTACTATATTGTTTGCAATTTTATAATGGGTCTTATTGAGCAACTGATAATTTCTTACTGACCTATTTTCACTGTCCCACCAGTTACAATTGTGACCAAGAATTTTTGGTGGGCAGAAGTTCACCAATCTTTTTTGAGACGTGTTGCTACCATCAAATTTAAAATTACCTTATTTTTCCCTTAAAATGGTACATTTCCTCAGTATAAACATTTGATATGCTTTCTACATTATATTGTGAATAACATATGGGTTTATGAGATTTGCAAATCATTGCATTCTGTTTTTATTTACATTTTTTTCACATTTTTTTATATGTTGATGCTGACAGTTGTTGTCTTCCTCATTTTTTTATTTTTAGCTGGAAACCCACACAGATGCCTTTTCTTTCAGCTTTATGCCTTTTCTTTCTTTCAGTTTTAAATTATGGCCCTGTGCCATACATGGGGTTTATTTAGGTTGCTGGTGCTGCCATCCTTATGGAGGTCTGCAAATAGAGTCTATGGATTTTCTGTCAGTGTCTTGTTTTTGTAAACTTTTTGTGCAGTTTCATTTTAAATGTCTTTTGAATAGTTCAGTGGAATGGCCTCCACACTTTGGGTTTGTGTGGGCCTAAGGTTATGGGTCATTTGCACCTGTACTTGGGGTTGGGTGTCGATAATTCCCGTTACTGTTTTGGCCAAGACACTTTCACACCTTCCTTTTCACACCTCCAACATACAGGTCGGCTGGTCAGGTAAAGCTGAACTCTCATAGAGCAACTGTTCAGTGGGCATAAAGACATAATGGTGGAAAGTAAAAGTAATACTATAAATAATTACTTGAGTAAGAGTAATAACGTGAGAGACTATTCAAGTTACTAATTACTACGGATCTGATTAAAATCAAGGGAAAATCCTGAATTTCACACTCTGTGTGTGTGTGTTTGTGTGTGTTTGTGTGTGTGTTGACACGCTTGCTTCTTCTCCTCTCCAGGACGCTAAAAACGTGAGCAGTTGTTATGTCAGACCACAACAGTGCATCGCGAGGCTTGCGACCTCATGATACATTTAAACTACATATATTCATTAATATTTAACAATAACTGAGGAACAGCACAGAATGTAGCAAAGTAAAAGTACATTTCTGTGATTACAAATGAACTTGCGTAAGAGTATAAGTATGGCCAGTTAACTATTAAAAGGTTTTTTTTTTTTCAAAAAGTTACTGAAGTAAATGTACCGTGTTACTACCCACCTCTGGGTATCCGTGATAATCAGGATGTGTAAATCACCTTGTGAATATGCTCTTTCTATAACAACACATTTGATAAATGTTGCCACATGTTTAAATTAATACATAAAATGTTAGAATATTTGGTTTAATTTTGATCAATGCACACAGTACAGTACAATATAACTCAATTCAATCACATGGAACCAATGTAGGAATTAAATAAATTCAATGAGTTTTTTTTCAGTGTGTGCACTTCTGTGTTCACTTTAAACCAGCTCTTAAATAACTTAATCTAAGAAAAGAACAAAAGTTTCCATTGGCTATAAAGGAGAAGATGGAATTCATTTAGTGTTACCTTGAGGAACTTTCTAAAGTGAAAAAAAACCCAGCTCATTTAAAAAACATTAAACTGAGCTGAATCTCTGGTATACTAAACCTGCATGTTACCACAGCGCTATTCAAATACACATACCAGACACACATTAATGTAGTTACCTATACTACGTGACTCGTCCACGCTCACTCTTGTAATTAGAAACTTGTTTAAATTAGGTTTATCGTACATGTTGATGAGAAATGTAATATTTTTTGCAAACCATACATAATATTTTTTCCTTAAATTTAACAGACCACACACTCCATTTTTTTAGGCTTGACAACCTTTAAAGTGCTCTGCCACTTGTTGCAAAATGGTTCTGAGAAAGGTTCACAGATCCGCAGGCCAAGTGCAGATCATGGGCTTCAGTACAAGAAACAGCATGGTTTGGTTGGTAAAAGAATATATGTGTATACAGTATATTTCCAGGCAGAACTACTATATCTACTAGCAAGCCGTGTTTATTCAAATGAAACATGACTGCCCCCTACTGGTCTTATATGTCCTGTGCCTGCAGCAAGCGCATGATTCCGCATGATACTGCATGAAATTGTAGGACCCATTTCTTTCTATGCACATTTTTAATGGATACATCTGTATATGTAAACATGTTACATGAAATAGCATATTCAGGGCAGTACTAAATAAAAAAACAAAATGCCATTTTTATGATCCTGCTTATTTTTTTTTTTTTTTAATTATTAACATTTCGCAGATTCTGCCAACACATGTCCTTACCTAAGTATTCCACTGCCATGAGAGAGGTCTCAATGATGTCCACTGCAAAAGGATTTACATCTGCAGATTAGGGTATTAGCTCCAATGCTAGGGGGCTAAGGTATTGCCAGTGTGTGCCCACTCGGACATGGAACAGGAAGGACCCAGTCACTGGGCTCTGCTGATGGATATGGTCTCCAGTGCCACATGGTCTTAGTTGCAGAAACAATGATTTCAGCTGGGCCAGGTTGTCCATATACCTAGAAAATTAGTCGTGTCTTTCTTGGCTTATTATTAGACTTATCATTCATTGATGGATGTGGGATTTTACAACTAGCAATTTGTTTAGACTGCAGTATGTCTGACTGGACTCTAAATCAGAGTCCAAATGCACCAAGGGTATTTCCAAAACAGACACTACCTCTGTGAGATGTCAAAGCAGATTCAGCAAGCACATAGTGCTGGTCATCGGCTTCCACAGCATTCAGAACATTTTAAGGCTGCAGGAGAGTGAGTCTTGCAGTATAATTCATTTGATCGCATGAACTGAGAACAGTATGTTTGTTATGATGGGGAAAAAGAATGCCCAAGCATTCAAGCAATGTGTAGCTTTTTTTCTCGGACTATAAATAAATCGGAGGAAGAAATTGTCTGGCAGGAAAATGAGTGGTGTTGGCAATCCAGCTAACACAGCAAGCTCAATAGTGTACAGCGTGCCATAGATGCAGCAAGGGAATCAACTCAGCCATGCATGCAGTGCTTAGACACAGGCCTGTAGTGAGTAGAGGGTTGGGTAATATGGAGAAAACTCTGAGCAGAAAAATCCTCAAATGAGGGGTAAACAGAGGGAAACTCAACCCTAGTCCCTGTGCTATGTACTGGCAGATCCGGCTAATGTAGCAGGCTCAGCAGTTAACAGTGTACAGGACAGTAAAGGAAGCCCACTGGATAACATTTGCAGTGCTTAGCCACAGGCCTGGCAGTCAGTTAGACAGCATGCAGTAGGGAAAAACTCTGAGGCAATAATGCCAAGGCATGAATTTTCTGATGAGAGGAGTGAAATAGAAGTAGTAGAATCCCAATGGTGAAGACACAAACAAAAAGAAGTTTATATTAGCAGATTAGGATTTCCCATTTTTATCCCTGTGCCACAAGTCTGATAGTGTTGATCAGGACTTTACAACAAAATACAATCAAAGCTACTTGCTTCTGATACACAGATGATGTTATATCTATTCAGATGCCTGTATGTCTCATTTCAATAAGGAGGGTGGAGAATCTACAAATGCAGTGTTGCCTATCCTTTCCTGCCCTTTCTTGTGTACTTCTTTCTCTCTCTCCAATTGCAGGTTTTATTGATCAGTCTATAGTATGTTAGAGTACACGCTTGAGAGCTAAGCTGAGAAGGGCCAATATATAGTCCCCTCTGAAAGTATAGGAATGGCAAATAGAGGAAAAATGCATTATTTTATATTATATTAAATATAATATTTTATTAAAAAAGTTCTTCACCATTATATGCAAGGGAAGTTTAGCTACTTAGGTTAATTTACCTATATTCTTCACCAAAATATGTAGGAGAGACTAGCAGAACAGCTTGAAAGGAGAAAGTTTGCTATCTTAATATTTCTGATCAACTATTCATCTGCGATAAGTTGAACTTATTTATTAAGAGTATTTATTAATTATGCATTAAATATTACCTCCGTGGCCACCAGCAATAATATCCTAAATATAGTGAAACACTATAATAAGAGCATAGTAACAAGATCGGCAGTTCAAGACAGTAAACTGTAAATATAGACACAAGGCATGTATCTTAAAAACAGGAGAGACTTTATTAAACTATTCCAATACACAGAAAGTAATCTAACACAAACACACACACACACATGCATGCACACACACATAAACAGGGGTGAAAATGGCTTTGAACAGAGAGTGAATGAAAACCCAAGTTTCTAGCAATGTATGCTATTTCACAGATCATGACCTGAATGAACCATCAACTTTGTAATTTAACCTTCACTTCATTTTAGTTTTCGTTTTAGAGTCCCGGTGATGTGAATTCCAATCAGGATGATGAATGGAATGGAGTCTCATAGCTGGGTTGCTTGATGAGCTTGGTTCTTGGCTGAGGATCAAAGCAAGCGTGATCTCCTCATGAATTCAAGGGGCAAGAACTTCTGAAGCTTTTGGTTGACAAGAACTCTTGCTGTTGCTGTTAGTTGCTGAGGACTCTACAAACATGTTGATTGGGGAGAACTCTCTTAAGTGTTGGTCAAAGAGAATGAGAACCCCCCGATAGCTTCTGTGTCAAGGGTTTTAACTCTTCCTAGCTGGGCTGACACTGAAGTGTTTTGCTCCAATCCGCATAAAGTTAAGGCAGGGTGTAAACTGCATTCTCTGCCCATAACTTTACTCAGTCCATAGTCTTTGTGGGCACATAATTTCTCACCTTCTCTTTTCTTCTTTTTATAGAGTATGGATCAAACTTTTAGACCCAACTGTTAATACCTGTACATAACTACATTCTACCTGAATTTCCACACTCTCACCTTCTAGGAAATCACTCAACGAATACACACATACCAAACAAGACATATGTTGGCCACTATTAATACAGTTCAAATGATCAGCCGCAATAATTACACTAGTAAAGCCATAATAATGCATGCGACATAAATCAAACAAATAGTGGCAACTTTGTGGTTATAAGCATGATAATTACAGGCTAGCACATGGAAAAACTTAGGCAATTTCAGTTGTTAAGGTACTATTCTTGCACCCCTCGGTACTGTAGGATATATGGAGTGTTTTGATGCAGTCTGTGGAATGTATGGACAGTGATAAGGAACAGGGGGGGCTTTGTATTATCTGGGGGAAAGAACAAAGGTCTCATGTGTTAACCCTTTCCTGAGGCCCCCCTTTCCTGAAGCTGAGGTCATCAGATTTACTGGTGAGCCCTTGTATTTTATCTGTTGGGTGAACAATCTGGTTTTGACCAATGGCCTAAATCAATAGGTTTGACAGGGTTTCTGTGGCTGACAGGGTTCAGCTCTTGGTCATGGATAGTATCTAACCTTTGCCCCAGTATTCATAGGATAGCTGGGATTAGGCAGACCCAAACAGGTAGTAATTAAGTTGACTCCTCTGTGTCTGCTGAGTGAGGGTACATTGTTTCATGGTTCTCTTTTGTGGGTCTTCTGGCTGTTTGTTCACTTTGCCCTACAAAGGCAAATTCTTTTGTTTTTGTTAGACACTGAATACATTTGGGTTTGATTTAATCAAAAGATGAATATGAGATGGTAGATCAGAATTTCAGCACTTGATGACAGAAACATTGTGAGAGCTGTTAAGAAAATCTCAAACACAACAGTTAGTGACATCACCAACAACCTCCACTGGGCAGGAGTGAAGGTATCACAATCCACTGTTCAAAGAAGACTTAGAGAGCAGATATATAGAGGCCATAACACAAGATGCAAATCACTCATGAGCATTAAGAATCGGAAGGCCAGATTGGAATTCACGAAGAAATGCAGAGATGAGCCACAAAAGTTCTGGAACCAAAATTGAACTCTACCAAAGTGATGGAAAGGCCAATGTGTTGAGAAAGAAAGGATCATGATGCAAAACATACAAGCTCATCGGGCAAGCACAGTGGAGGTAGTGTCATGGCTTGGGCTTGCATGACTGCTTCTGGAATGGGATGACTAATCTTTATTGATGATGTAACTCTTGATGGGAGCAGCAGTATGAATTCAGGAATCTACAGAAACATTCTGACTGCCAATTTACAGAGAAAGGCATCTAATCTAATTAGGAGGAACTTCATCATGCAGCAAGACAATGACACTGCCAACACAACAAAGGACTTCATCAGGGGGAAAAAGTGGAAGGCTGAAGACTCACCAGACCTTAACCTAATTGCGCATGCATTTCACCTTCTGTAGAGGAGTCTGAAGGGATTGGCCATGCCATCCCAATTCTTTCGGAAGGGACTGTATGAAGGAAATATGTGCATTATAATGTATACACTCTAGACAGTTATTAGTCAAAATGCTTTTTATAGGAAAGTAGAAGTCAGAAGGGTGGGGGTGAGTTTTCCTTCAGCTTATGGAACGGAATAGGGAATGGGTAAAAGATGGGCAATGGGTGTGGAGATTGATGGGGAATTATAGTGTGTGTGTGTGTGTGTGTGTGTGTGTGTGTGTGTGTGTGTGCGCATGTGTGTGGGGGGGGTGAGGACTGCTCACTAAAAACATGAGAGATTTGATGGTA
>JANDJT010000131.1:863590-890603 GCA_024331685.1 Stegophilus panzeri | reverse complement strand
GAAGACCAGAGAGCTGTCTATGGGAGAAAAGCAAGCCATTTTGAAGCTGAGAAAAGAGGGAAAATCTATCAGAGCCAGTGCACAAGCATCGGGTATAGCCAATACAACAATTTGGAATGTCCTGAAAAAGAAAGAAACCATTTGTGTACTAACAAACAGACATGTAACAGGTTGGCCAAGTAAAACAACAGCAGTTGATGACAGAATCATTATGAGCGCTGTGAAGAACACCCCAAAAACAACAGCTAGTGACACCACTAACAACCTTCACAGGGCAGAGGTGAGGGTATCACAATCACACACAGTTTGGCGAGGTTAATCAGTCACCGGCTTGATGCAGTTATTGCAAGCAAGGGATATGCAACCAAATATTAAGTGTTATTTACTCTAATTTACTTTAAGTCTATCTGTTCCTCATTGCTACATAAAATTGGGGGGTCTGCCACAAAAGGCGTCATGTTTTAAGTTGTTTAACACATCTAGATGTAAATATCAGGAAATGAAAGCTGAAATTGTTATCTATCGTCTCGTATTCATCTTTTAATCTCAAACTCAAATGTCTTCAATGTATAGCAAAAAACATAATTGGCCTTGCTGTTCCAATACTTTCGGAGGGGACTGTATGACATGCAGGACGGATTTTAACTGGCCATAACACATCTATGTCTTTCAGCGTAACTGGGGAAAAATGTTAATTTGACCAGCAGAATATCAAGAAAACGAAGCGAACATGCAGGCTATTTACCCTATTTAACGCACTGTAACCGCACCTGCCTGGGTAAACTGGGATACATTAGGCTACGTGATCCTTTTTTTCCTCACATTTCAGCGGCGCAAACATACCCTTTACAACAACCCACAGCCCGTTTTAACACTCAAGCAAAATATCCACGGATACAGGTTATTCTTACACCTGTTCATAATCCGCTAATCAAAATAACCACTATCAGTGGTTCCGCATTTGTGGGCGCACGCGGTCCATTTCCTCTTTCGTGTCCTAATAGTGCCACGTCCTACAATTCTGTCTCACACAATCTAGGTTTACCTCCGCAAGCATCTGCATCCTAAACTTTGTTCATAATTAACTCAAGCACCCCATCATCCTTAGGTGTCCCATTTCTCAGAAGCATCCTAAATAACTTACGCACGGGCGCCGGATGCTGAATACGTCTCCAGATAGAAAATCCCGCTCTCCCGGACGTGTTTTTGCTCGGTGAAGCTGCTCTCGCGCTGCTGCTTTCAGTCTGTTTTTCCTACGCCGCAGACATCGGCGTCACGCGGTTCGACTTAGCGCACCGACTGCCTGCAAGCCGATTTGCGGGGATTTGCATGTGCTCCGCGTTTTGAGGTGGAAGCTAAAACACCTCTCCGGATGGAGGGTGTTGATAATGAATACCGATAAATGATTGGCTGGATCCCAAAACGCTTGGTAATCGCTGCAGAAGTACACTTTATCATTATGGCATAATGGAGAATAAAGCCTGGGTACTGCATCATATGTCTAGTAGATAGGCATTGCGGAGCCACTCCCCTTAAAAATCCAGCGACTAAATCTGAGCACCTGAATTTTCTATTCATCAGGCCACTGTGCTGATGTTCCGCAGCATGAACTCGTCTGATTACTATATGCGCGTTATGGTAAAACAATTTTTGTTTAAATCCATACCTAAACCTTACTGTATATTTAGGGATCTGGTGCTCAGTTTTCATATGAAAAACACACTTAACATACTGTATTTGCTAAATATACTGTATTCATAGTGTATATTCATAAGATGCACTACTGTAACAAAATAAGCACTGAGTGACTTCAAATTATATACATACATACTGATATTTTTTTCAAGATGTCCTAAATTAACATTATATGCATGTTAATTGTCTTAAAATACACTCAGTGGATATAATGGATGCATGAATATGGATAAAAATGGGATATAATGGGTGCATGAAACACCCCACAACTATGGTTAAATGATGCATTGATGGATTTTATGTTAAGCAATTAGCCCTCACAATAAAGAAAAAAAAATGAATGGAAACAGTTTATTTAGAAGTACATTTATACAAGTGTTTTGATGGAGAAGAATCTGGGCTCAGCCCTGGATTATTAACAGTCATAGGGGGAAGGGACACAGTTTTGAGACCATGTTCAGCAATTGTAAAGTAGATAAAGAAATGAAAGAAATCAATAAAGAAATTAAATCTTTGAAACACACATCTACTGTGATTCCTTAGCAGACGTAAAGGGTCATAGTAGTGTCTCTGGGTAACATGAAGACATAATAGCAACATAAATGTGTCAGAAGGGCCCCACACATTTATTTTGCCTTGTGCCCCCACATAATCTAGGTTTGCTTCTGAACACTGCAAGTTTTGTGCAAAGCCAAACATGTGTGCATGGGTTACAGAGGATGCATTAAACCAGTTACATTTTGGACTAACATCTGTGAAAAATGTCCAGTACAGTTTTACACTGCATAAGGCCATGTTTTGAACAAAGTGAGTAAGTGTATATAACTTAGATGTAAGAACCCTATGTATGTAAGAACTCTTATGTAATATGGAATGTCAAGTTGTTCTGAAATGTTTCACCTAGATATTGTTCCCAGTCACCCTTTGCAGTCATGAAAAATCACAGACTTTTAAAGTATAGGCTAGATATTTTGCCTTTAAAAAATAATGGTTGCTTCACAAAGGAGTCACAGGAATTAGACAAGGGCAAAACTGGAAACTGAGGCAATGTTTTGTGTACAAAATCTATGGCCTGAGGCTATGAGGAAAAATTGTTATTAGACAGCTTAAATTTATCACATGAGTTGTGCAAATACTTGTTTGGTTTACCACTTTGAGTCTGAGCTGCTGTTCTTAGACATTTCCACATCACAATAACAACATGTACAGTAGAGCAGGGCAGCTGACAGTGTCACGTTGAAAGTCACAGAGCTCTTCAGTACAAGTCATTCTTTTGTCATCTACTCTCTATGGAGATAGTATGGTTGTGTGCTTGATTTTATGCACCTGTTATAATGAGTGTGGCTTAAATAACCCAATATTAATCAAAAGGGATGTCCACATAGTTTTGATATACAGGTGTCTTCACATGTCACACCCACGTACCAGTAAAGAATGTGCCAAACTTCAAAAGGAACTCCAGAAGACAAAAAAAAAAAAAAAATAGAATTCACGAGGCAAAAAACACATTTGCAAACTTAAGTGTGACTTAATTCTTGTGAGTGTATCTACAATATTTGGTGGATCTTGTAATTTTGATGAACACTTTTGGCCAGGGTTTTAGTAGGAATATTAAGCCCCCTGACATGTTAAGGCATTGTCTTTCAAATCCACCCTCACCCTCAGACAAATTTAGTTTTGGGGGGTCCCAACAGGGACACTGCCTACTCAGGGCCCCTGGAACCATGCCCTCCTTCCTGTCTTTATGGTAGGCCGGCATGTAGTCCAAAGTTAACTTCAGAGCTCTCATTTCAAAATTTTGTAAATTTCATATGAATGTTATTGAGCAAGAGTCACCTAAGTCATTGGATAAGCTAGTGTAGCCACAGCACCATGACCTAGAACAGGATGAAAGCAGTTACTAAAGAAGAATGGACAAATTAATGGATAAAAGAATGATAACATACAACTGTATTTTGTGAGAACATGTATGTGGCAACATCTGAGACCATACATGTAGCGGTAACCTCCTTTAATAGCTAAGCCTCCTTAGCTAGCTACATTAGCCTTGTAGCTCTGGGGCAAAATTAAAGAAGAAAATTTACAAAGTAAACACATTTAGGCTTATTTACTAAATATGGAGTAAGTGAAAAATTGTGTAAAATTCTTCTGAACTATACTCAACAGGTTGATAAGCTGTGAAAAAATGGTTATTTTGTATAACAATGGTAATTGTTATATTGTTATTCTTAAAACAGTCCAATATTGTTATAAAATTGATTGGCCAGTAAAACTTTGGCACAACGGACAATTACAGTCAGGGCCAGTTTTTTGGGCAGTGACACAGTTTTTGTAATTTTGCCTCAATCAAGATGTGATTGAAGTGTAGACTTTCAGATTTAATTCAAGGGGTTTAACAAAAATATTGCATTAACTGTTTAGGATTACTGCCATTTTTTTTTTTACAGAGTCCCTCCATTTTCACAGGCTCAAATGTAATTGGAGAATTCACTGCTAAGCAGTTTCATGGCCAGGTGTGGCCTTTTCCCTCATTAGGTCATGACTGATTAAGGAGATAAAAGGTCTGGAGTTAATTCCAAGCATTGAATTTGCTTTTGGTAGCTGTTCATGGGAACTTTAGCCAATTTAAGAACACTGTGGCGGAGGTATCATTGTCAAAGTCTACAATCAAGAGACACCTTCATGAATATATATACAGATGGTTTACCTCAAGATGTAAACAACTGGTAACACTAAAGAATAGAAAGGCCAGATTAGATTTTGCTTAAAAAAGCCTGGCCAGTTCTGATGTAAAATTAACTTGTATCAGAATGATGGGAAGAGAAGAGTATGGAAAAGGAAAGGGAGGGCTCATGATCCAAAGCATACAACATCATCTGTCAAACATGTGGAGGCAGTGCTATTGCATGAGCATGTATGGCTGCCAGTGGAACTGGGTCACTGGTGTTTATTGATGATGTGACTGCTGATAGAAGTAGCAGGATGATTTCTGAACTGTATAGAGCTATACTTTCTGCTCAGATTGAGTCAAATGCTGCAAAACTGATAGGACAGCACTTCACAGTACAGATGGTTAATTACCCAAAACGTACTGCAAAAGCAACCCAACAGCTTCTTAAGGCAAATAAATTAAATGGTCTTAAATGTCCAATGACCTCAACTCAGTTGAGCATACTTTTCACATACTGAAGACAAAACTGAAGGTGGCTGCAGTAAAGGCCTGGCAAAGTATCTAAAGGGAGGAAACATTTGATGATGTCCATGGATTCCAGAAGTCAGGCAGTCATTGACTGTAAAGTATTTGCATCCAAGCATTAAAAATAGTCTTTATTATTTTTAGTATGTCCAATTTCTTTTGAGCCTGTGAAAATGAAGAGACTCCATAAAAAAATGTCTGTAATATTTTTGTTAAACCCCTTGAAACAAAGTTGAAAATCTACACTTCAATCACATGTTGATTGCTTCATTTCAAATCCATTGTGGTGATGTACAGAGGCAAAAATACCAAAATTATGCCACTATCCAAATAGTGATCGACCTGACTGTAAATGATGTGCTTTTTAATAACCAGTGAAGGAAAAAAAGCACATGCACAACTGAGACAAGCTATTCTTAGACACAAGTGAAAAGCTCTTTAGCTTCTAACCACAAAGTCTACAAGTACAAAACTCCTAATTAGTAAAAATAGAGAGAATACCTGATTCAGTCTGGGTGGGTGAGTTGCCACATTAGTTACATAAGAGCTTGTTTGTTTAGTGCACTAATAACTTCAGAACAGTGCTAATCCCATCTCCATAATATCTTGCAGTTTATTTTCCCAAAATGCTTGATCATACTAACAATACTCCAGTATTTCTTTTTATATAAATATTTATGCAATATGAACATCTAATACTCCTTATGCCATAACTACAGACTAGGGGTGCACAAGTCCATCCAGTAAGCTCAGTTCAGTGATTTTCTTGCTTATGAATGGAGTCATTGACTGAACTGAGTTAGAGCAGAGAAATCCTCAAAGTTCCAACATCTTTAGCCCTCCAGGTCCTACAGTCAAGTAACCTTGTTCTACATATACAGAACTAATGCCAATGACTGTGAAATGGCTTATATTTCCGGTTAGTAAAAAAAACCTTTAGTTTTCCATTTGAGATGAAACTACCCTTCTAAAATTCATACACTAGACGGTAGATTACATAGCGCATAGTGTTTAGTGGAGGAGAGAGGGTGCAACCGAGGATGCAGAGGCCCGGGTGGGGGGGTATCCAGTGTGTCTTCCTTGGCTTCGTTCTCATGCTGCAATAAACAAAATCATAAATGGGAATTGTGTGAAGTTACATGGCTAACTGCATGGAATAGCATAGTTTCTTGTTATAGCGGGACAAGTTTTAACACAGCATTACAACGTTCCCCCTGTGCGCAACTGAGATTCAGACCTGACTATTCAATTCTCTGGGCTATATAAGCATTTAGAGACTATGTAGGATTATAACTGAGAGATTAAAGATTAAAATGATAATAAATTTGCCTCATTATAAATTAACACTAAACACAGAGCTGAAAATTATCATACCAGTGTACATGGAAACTACAAAATAAAGTCTGTTAGAACATACCCCACATTAGGTTCTGCCTCGTTCTCCCCTACATCATTTGGGACACAACTATAGTGTTGTATATTCTCATCCTATTTCATAAACATTTGGCATGAGGGATTTCACCATCTGCCAAGAGCAGTATGCTTCTAAACTAGGGTTCTAAACAGAGGAGTAGAGAACAATTAGAGTAACCTCCTTCCTGGGACTCTCTCTTACTACCTACTATAAGACACAATTACTACAAAAACAGTGCCCTCTACTAATATTGGCACCCTTGGTAAATATGAGCAAAACTGTGGGGTGAACTGAAGAGGAGAGTCCACCAGCGTGGACCTCGAAATTTGAAGGATCTGGAGAGATTCTGTATGGAGGAATGGTCTCAGATTTCTTGCCATGTACTCTTCAACCTCATCAGAAATTATAGGAGAAGACTCAGAGCTGTTATCTTGGCAAAGGGAGGTAGCATAAAGTATTGACTAAAAGGGTGCCAATAATTGTTGCACACTTATATTTAACAAAGATTTTTTTATGAACCTGTGTTGTGTCTTCAATTGTTTGATATCCATGAGAGCAGAGTATTTTTGTGAATTCTTTTAACAAAAGTTCAAAAGATTAAACAGTAAAGACAATTTTCAAAGCCTTCTTTGCTCATATTTACCAAGGGTGCCAATATTAGTGGACGGCACTGTGTTTCCCCTGAAGCCTGTTACTGAGAAATTGGCTGTTCCAATAACAAATGGCAGACTGAGTCATAAATTCATAACTTGAATGTAAAGCAAAACTTTCACTTTATAGCATGGAGAAATAGAGATCTTCTGAAGAAGGCAGTAGGTTTCTGCATAGATATTAAAACAGGAAGTGCATGCAAATATATGCGTTATTCCACAGTACAGTGGGTATAAAAATTTTAAACAGCCCATTATAAATTGACCTAAAAAGTGGAACTGTGAGTAATCTTCAGCATTACAGTTGGACTTAAGTTCGAAGTGTAAGGAACAAGAATGTGCAAAATGTTTATATAAGTAATTTTTGTTCCAAGGAGCTAGGTCCATCCTGAGCAGAGATACTGAGGTATCTGTAAGCAGCTGTATAACCAAAATTTGTTGTCAGCCAATACACAAAAATGTCAGTTAAACCAAGTAAAACTAAAAACAAATAAATAAATAAATAAAAAAACTGGTGCTTTTGTAATGCCAATACATAGAGGTTTTTAATTTGAAAAATTAAAAACGGTCAAGCAACTAACTTTGCAATTATTGGACCACGTGAGATGGACTGACCCAGCTAGATGCCAGGAGGAGAGTCTGTGGTTGTATCACTGTTAACTTCAGAATCCAGCATGTCCCCTTCTACTGTGGCCTCAACTTAGACAGTCAAAGTATTTGAAAAATATGAAACACATACAAATCATACATGTTAAAATGGATATATTGTCTGGATATGGGGACCTAAGGACCATTGTTGTATGTCTACTGCATATTTTATGCTCTGCTAAATATACACTATATGGCAGACAAATAAGAAGAAGGTTGCTTGAGAATAAAAAGCAGACAACTAATTTTTAGGTTATTAAAGCAAATAAAATGCATTAGGGCGCACGGTGGCTTAGTGTCTGTGCGGAGTTTGCATGTTCTCCCCGTGCTGCGGGTACTCTGGTTTCCTCCCCCAGTCCAAAGACATGCATGGTAGGCTGATTGGCATGTCCAAAGTATCCGTAGTGTATGAATGGGTGTGTGAATGTGTGTGTGATTGTGTGCCCTGCGATGGATTGGCACCCTGTCCAGGTGTACCCCGCCTTGTGCCCGATGCTTCCTGGGATAGGCTCCAGGTTTCCCCGTGACCCTGAAAAGGATTCAGCGGTATAGAAGATGGATGGATGGATGGATGGATGGATGGAAAATGCATTAGCTATAAGCGATCTTTACAGATCCTCTTGGAATGTCGAAGGGCTGTCACTAACAGCTGGCACTGACTTCTTAACTCTACTATTTGGAGAAGATGAGTGTTTACATCCAATACAGTGGGGACCAGCATAGTAATGGTGACCATTTTCTCAGCATAGTAACTTTGGTCAGCATAGTAATGGACATTTTGGCAAATACTGAACAAAAGGCCTTGGCTTCTTTCATACCATCAAGCACAACTAATTGCAGAGAATGTGCAAAACATGACAGCGATTGCCTTGCTCTCACTAGGCTCCATCCTCCCAAAGACTCTTATCATCTAAGTTTTCTTCTTCCACATCACTATCATCACTGTGCTGCTCCTCTTTTGGTAGCTTGACTTTAAATGCACACTTCATGTTGGCTGCGTTATCAGTGATAATGTGCCTGACTTTACTTGCTGTGTTATATTCATCTCGTCAAATGCCAAGGCTATGTTCTCTCCATTATGCCTGCCACTAAACCGTCTACAGTCTAACAGAAAGGACTCCAACTGATTTTCAGTTTGATTTAATCTATGGGCTGTGACACCCAATTTTCCACATGGTTTGGTCAGAACATATGTCAGCTGTTACGGACACAGATGATGGGATCTGGAGCTTCTTTTTAATTGTATATTTAACACCTTTAACCAACAAAGGAATGCATTTCTCAGTGATTGTCTTCCTTCCAGTGGGGGTGTATTTGTTGTCCATTACTTTCAAGAAACACCTAAATTTGCATCATAAAGTTGCACAGTTTTTGCCAATTCTGGTCTTGCAAATTATTCTTTGCTGTATGCATCTGCTGCTGTCATTTGTACTCTCTCATCCTGGGAATATTTCAGCTATCAGTTTTACTATTAGCTACAGTACATTGCAAAGTGAAATGTGTTCTAAAGGATGTTTTCCAAAAATATTTAAATGAATAGATTTCATTTATCAATTAGCTTATACATTATACAGTATACTAGTTAGCTTATTAGCTTATACTCAGCTTATACTAATTAGCTTATACTCAGTATACATTAAAACTGAATAACATCAAGTACACTTGTGAACAGTGCTTTATGGTAGTTCGCATGTAAGTTGTTCAAAGTGTCTTGGAGAACTTGCCACAGTTCTTCTATGGATTTAGGCTGTCTCTACAGATTATTTCTCTTCATGTCATACCAGACTTAGGCCTTCACTGTGATATTGAGATCAGACCTCTATGGGGGGCATATGATCTACTCTCTATCTTTAACAGCATGCAATCTCACTGATTATTACACTATTCACAAAAGGAGCATTTCGAAATGTAAAACTGATTTAAAACAGAAGGTACATTTAAAACAAAGGTATTTGTGAAACTGTAACTTTTGCACAGTTTTGTATAAGCTATCTAACATTTTGCAGTTCAGAGCAAATTACATTAATTTAATGAAGATAATTACATTACCATATCATATGCACTATATTTACAGTAATTTTATTCTCTGTCAGCAGCGTTTACTACATATGATGATATTTACTATGTTAAAAAGTACATTTCACATTTCACGTTAAATTCACAAGACTGGAATAACCAAATGCTAACATTATTGGGATTTAAGTTAGTAAATAAGGTCATAATAAGCAACATACCTGTCTTTATATTTTCTTTCAACATGTAAGTAAAAAATTTAAGTCATGCCAGTCACATCAGTAATTGTTGTTCCCTTTCAAAGGGAACTCAACGTTTTGTGAGCTTTCACACTGTGGGAAGCGCCCTCGTGTGCGGCTGGTATCTAAAGTCTGTGTAAAATCACGCCTATTTATAAGCTTGCCGTGGTCAGGTGCCGTGGCATTATGCACGTTACGTGACTATAAATGCTGTCTGTAAACACCGTCATCAGCTTTCTTTGTCTTCAGCAAAGCCGCATATCAGTTGTCTGTGTGAACATTCCTAAAACTCTTCACTTCTCTCTATTTAAAAAATATATATTTATTTATTTTCTCTTCTATCACTATCCTGTCAAACAGAATGAGCCATAGAGAGTTCAGAAAGTGTGTTACTCCATGGTCTCATTTTATTACAGAGGGAGATGGACACATTTTTTTTTTTGTGAAGTGTTTGGGAGTGGAGCATGCTGCAGCAGCCCTCGAGGGGGCTGACTGCACTCATTGTGAATGCTTCACAATGAAGCAGCTCGGCTTTTGGCTCTCTCTCTTCTCAGCCAAAGGGAGATGGGTTTTGGAACCTTAAGGCTCTAGGCTGGCCGCTGTCGAGGCAGCCAGCCAGCTCAGATCCTGCGGGTCCCATATTGATCTGGAGGAGGAACCAGAAATGGGCACTGCTCTATCTATTGCTCTTTTCTCCAGATCCAATGCTCCAGTACCAGGTGTTGGAGCTCACAAAGCAACTTCTCCCTCCGGTATGGAAAGTCAACCTCCGAGTCAGAGAGAGGAGCCAGTGAGAAGGAGTGCGCTCCCTCACAACACAGAAAACTCTTCTTCTTTTTTCCTGGAAATGCACCATGAAGTACCACACTTCTGGGGAGAGTCATGTTTATAACTCCACTATATCGGGTTGTTCGGCCATTGTGGGGGATAAACAGTATAGTTATTTTGCTATGCCGAAGGTGGAGGAGGCGCTTGCGAGCTACCTCTCTCCATCGATGGCAGCAAAATCAGGGGGGCCTGCTTTGCCACCCAAGCCGTGTAAGACCACCTTAGTATTGGTTGGTGAAGCCTATGCAGCAGCGGATCTTGCTTGTGGGTCTCTGCATACAATGGCAGTGTTGCAGGCCTATCAGGCAGACCAGTTGAACTGTGAGTGAGGCACAGAAGGTGAGTGTGGTGGTCCGCCTCTCCCCTCAGAAAGCCAGGGGGACCAGGCGGCCACAGTTACAGTTTGCTAGTAGGCCTAAATTAAAAATCATCATCAGTGCCAAAAAGGCAAAAAGAAGTGGCCCTGAGGGGGCGGAGACGGCGGTATCAGGGAATGAGAGGTTGTTAGGGCAGTTAGCCCCCAGTATTACTGTTGGCTCTCCTAGTCAATGTTGTCCCAAGTTTTCAGTTTTCTCTGGTCAGCGAGCTGTCACAGGGCAATGAAAATCTGATGCTTTCCCTCCAACAAAATGTGGAAAGTTAATGTCAATAAAGACCATCTGGCAGTGTGTAAACTACTGCCAAATGTATCTCCATGGGTTCTGTCCTCCATAGGAAAGGGTATCAGGTCCAGTTCATAGCTCGAACCCCCCCTTTAGTTTTAGAGGCATGCTCATCACAGTAGTCAGCACAGAGCAGAGCCTCACATTAGCACAGGATGTAAGATCTCTCTTGGACAAAGGGGCCATAGAACATATATCTCTTTCTCTAAGGGAGGGTGGTTTTTACAGCTGTTATTTCCTGGTCCACTGAAAAGACAGGAGTCAGTCCAGTCACTACGGAGACTGTTGGGGCTTATGGCAGCAGCAGTCAACATCATACCGTCACAATGGTGGCTGACAGTCGGGGATTAATTAGTGTCACGCACCAATGCCTACGTGCTCTGAGAACTTGGAGGTTTCCCCAGGGTCACAATCTAGGGGAGTCTCTTAATCGCAAGATGGTAATGTAAGATGCCTCCCTCATGGTCTCTGGAGCGGCCCTCATCTAGTGTGGCATATAAATCGCCTAGAAATGTGGGCCGTGTTCCTAGCACTGAAATTCTTCTCCTCAGTTGAGAGGTCACCAGGTGTTAGTTATGACAGACAACACGGCGCTAGTCTCCTATATCAACCACCAGGGACGGTTACGTTCCCACCCCCTGTTCAGCCAGGCTCAATTAATTCTTCTCTGGCAAAGGGGAAGTTTTGTCAGTGAGTGCAATGTACATTCAAGGCAACCAGAATGTGGGGGCATGCATCCTGTTGAGGCACGTGCTGAGGCTGAGGCTCCAGCAACAAGTGGGTGTGTCCATATGGCAGAGGTTCAGCCAAGCAGAAGTGGACGTGTTCGCCTCCGAGGAGACAACACACTGCCCACTGTTGTTCACCTGCATCAAGGAAAAAGGTTAGGGCTGGATGCCATTGTACACACTGAGTCGAGGTCACATCTGTATGCCTTTCCCCGATCGCTCTGATCCCATAGGCTCTAGCAATAGTTCGCCAAGACCATGCTATGTCTGCTGCTAGTAGCACCTTATTGGCCAGCTCGAATATGATTCTCGTTGATAATATCTCTTCTGGACGGCACTCCCTGGGAAATTCTGTTTCATAAGGATCTATTGTCTCAAGCCAGAGGGTTGATTTATCACCCTTGTCCAGAACTATGGAAACAGTGAGTCTGGCCCCTGAAGGGCACCAGCTCATAGATTCCTATCTCTCAACCAAGGTTGTACAGACCATGTTAAACTCTAGAGCACCATCCATGAGAAAATACCCTCAGTATGACGGAGTGGGTATACTCATTCCCATAACGTGAAGCTCACACAACGTTGAGTTCCCTTTGAAAGGGAATATCTGGGTTGTAACCCTGTTCCCTGAGAAGGGAACGAGATGTTGCGTAGCTTTGTCATACTGGGGTATGACTGTAAATTGCATGTTCACATCAGACAAAGAGAAGCTGATGATGTAGTTTATAGATGCCATTTATAGTCACGTGATGAGCGTAATGCCATGTCACCTGACCACAGCAATCCTATAAATAGGTGTGATTTTACACAGACTTCAGAAACCAGTCACTCGAGGGCACTTCCCACAGCATGAATCTCACGCAATGCCTCATTCCCTTCTCAGGGAACAGGGTTACATGCCTAATCCAGCCTTTTGCAAAACTTGCAGTCCACAGAATGCTTCTTTTTACTGAATGTTTTGCAGACAAATTCTTTATGATTTTCGTAAGCAAAATGTATTATTGCTGAATTTGAAGTCAATGCAGAGGAAGTATATTTTGGCTACAAGCCATCAGGAGGTACATCTGCTGCATGTTGGCAGGGAGGGAGATGTTCATTACTTTTTACTGGCCTCATAATTTTATGTTGCTATTTATTTTTTATCTTTCTTTTCATGTTACACAGACTTGACTGTACTCCATAATGAGTCCAAAATGTACAAGTCTGTGCCAAGTCCAAATAAAAATTCACCCAAGTGCGTGACAAGGCCGAATTAGGTCATAATTGGACTCGAGTTTGAGTCCGAGATGGAGTATCCCAAGTCTGCTGATGCTGTTTAATGAACAGGTACTTCCAACATTGGCATTATCTCAATATAATGCCTTCATAATGGTCTAAAGTTCAATTAACTAATCTCAATGTATTCTGATCTGTTTTTTTGACATTTCATATTGAGGTTTTATTTGGAAATTTGCTCAGGAGAACTGTTCAGGAATAGTTTACCTTACCCTTATTTTTGGAGGAGACCTTAATTGTACTATTGATCCTTCCTTAGATGTCTCTAATCCAAAATCCAATGTCCCTGTTAAAAATGATCAACATTCATGGACCAAATAGTTTGCGTTCATCCATGGCATTTTTATTTCCCTCAAAGAAAGTATCTTTTTATTTCTCACATGCACATCACTCATATAGCAGAATTGATTACTTTTTTCTTGTTAGTGCATTACTTTCCTCAGTTAAAAATATAGAATATTCATCTATAGCTTACATTACCTCTCAAATATATGGAATGTCCACGTTGGAGGCTGGATATCTTTTTACTAACAGATTACCCATTTGAAATAAATAAAACTTTGAAGCCATTTTACTCAGAACTATATTTATTGAAAGTGCCCAGTGATAACACTGATATGGAAGACTTGAGGATGAGGTCCCGATTGCAACTGTCGTGGAATCTTCTTAGTAAAAATAAAAACTTCCTTGGGTGGGTTTTGATGGCAGAAAATAGAATTTATTACCAAAGCAATAAAGCCGAGATGGCTGCAGTGCATGTAACGGACTCAATCTCGGTACATTCTTTTATAAACTTTCAAAACAAAGACTCTCTATTGCTCATCTCTCTGCTATGTGATAAGAGTATATAGGAAGTCTTTTAGCAAACTAACACACACATGTCCTTGAACATTAATGCTTCTTCTCTAATGGGCATCTTGCTGCACAGATGGCCTTATCAGTCCTTTGCATAAGTGCACATTCTTTATTTTTTGTAACTTCTGCAGTTGGAACAATAAAACACTCATAAGTCTTAGCAATAATAGTAGATGCACGCTAAAGTATAACAAATACTAAGCTAGCAAAAAGATACAGAGGACACACTGATAAAAATGATTCTGTGAGGTTGTAATTTTAACACAAAAAGCATTTGAGTACCTTACTTAATATGTATTAGTTGTTAAAACACTTTTTATTATTAAAAATCAAACATACTGAGTAATCTAGACAAAGCTTTTAAGCCATGTGCATTTGTGAAATACTAATTAAGTTATACTTACTTAAAAATGTCACCGTTAGATTTGGCTGATACAATTTTGTGAAACAGGTAATCATGGCTGCATTTACATGCTGCAATTTTAAGGAGTTTGAGGGCTTTTGGGGCTTTTGAAACACTCTCATACATGTCTGAGGTCCATCACGACACTTCATGGTAAAAATCTTTATGACTTTGTTATGAACAAACTGATGTTAGAATGCTATAAGTGTTGCTTAATATGCCATGCTGATGCAAAGTGTTTGTTTTATTTGCTGATTTATATAATTATATTAGTTACATTGTCTTGTACTGCAACTAAATTAGATTAGCTAAAAATGGTTAGTCATTGATTTCTCTACAGGGTATTTTTTATCATAATACACTATTGATTCTGTAAATAATATACTTTTGTTTGTCATATTTCATGACCGTGAGTTATGCAGTTGAGAATTTAGCTTAGTTGCTGTTGTTTGCTGTAATTTGGATTAATTATGTGCTCAGTGCGTTCTTTGATCAGTGTATGATTTTGTGTAGCCCTTTTATCTGAAGGTATTAATCATGACATTAAGGTCTCATAATGATAACTGTAATTTATTTATTTTCCAAAAACCTTTGGCAGGGACATCCAATCAGTAGCATTTGCTCACCAGACCTTAACCCAGTTGAGCAGCATTTCTCCTCCTGAAGAGGAGACTGAAGGGAAAAAATCCCCAAAACAAACAACAACTGAAAGAAGCTGCAGTAAAAGCCTGGAAAAGCAACACAAAAGAAGAAACCAACAGTTTGGTGATGTCAATGAGTCACAGGCTTGATGCAGTTATCGGAAGCAAAGGATATGCAACCAAATATTAAGTGTTATTTACTTTAATTTACTTTAAGACTTATCTGTTCCTATATTTTTGATCACCTAAAAATGGGTGGGCTGATACAAAATGTGCTATGTTCTATGTTGTTACATATACATCCACACATATATCTACATATAAATACCAGGAAATAAAAGCTGAAATTATAAAACCTCTTCTTATAATTATCTTTTGATCTCAAACCCAAGTGTCTTCAGTCTACAGCAAAAACAGATGAATTGGCCTTGCCGTTCCAATAGTTTCAGAGGGGACTGTATTAGCCCAGGAAGGCCCTTTTTCTCTTTAAAAATTTCAGATCAAATAATTAGATTTAAAAAAAAAATTGTTGTGTAGAACTCTTGATTGTAAAAAAAAAAAAAAAAAAAAAAAAAAAAAAATTGTTTGTATTTGCTGCTGATGTACTGTTGTAGATGAATTTCCTATTCTTCTAAAATTGTACAGTACACGCAAGTACTTTTTTCTGCTTGGGGTTTAGGGTTTTAAACAGATCAATGCCAGAGTTCATGCTGAAATAAGTACTGTTGCTGCCCTCATGTACTGTAGTCCATACTATGTTTTAAACCAGACCTGTTTCTTTGTACACATATTTGTTACATGAATGTGTTTCAGTTTGACCTGTTAGCCCAGGAAGAGAAAAAAAGGTTACAGGCCTCTAAATGTTAATGGTAGCCAAATCTATCTGAATTGGATGCTGTTGTAATGATGCAATTACATTTGTAACACTGTAAAATTAATAAATGTTTTACATTAGTTTTTAGACACTAATTTATGAGACTTTTTTAATATTGTAAGAACTTTCCAACATAGATTGAATACATTTGGAAAATAAGTTTTACAAACTTATTCAAACTTGAATTACCAGAAAAAATAAGTAAATATCACTTAAAATTATAGTTCCAGACAAGATAAATAATCTATTCTTAACTTAAAACTATGGTCTGTAAATTGAATGAATTGAGCTGGTATTACTTAAAACTACAAGTTGAAAACATGTCAAATCAAATGAGTCAAACAAAAACAGGTTTAGTTCAAATTATGCAAATAGTTGCCTCAATTTTTTTGAGTAAATCCAGCCCAATATTTTATTTTATTTTTTTTTACAGTGAAGGCTCAATTGTATTTGAAAAATATACAAACCAGGAGTGAGAAATGTGTGCTCAGTGATTTCCCACAAGTTATAGTTTCAATTTGTCCTAGTTTCCTTGATTAACATGCATGAATACTCTCTCATATCTTATACATTAAACATGATTGGATCAGACTTTGACTGATTAAGACTGATTAACTGATTGATTAAAATATTACATGTTCCTCCCTTTGGGACTGAAGTCCCACCTATGCCAAAAGAGCAATCTCACAATTCAGTCCCTTCAATTTATACTAGCTAGCGATCAATCCTGATCACTCAGTCTTCTTATCAATGACCAAAACCTGAAACCATTCTCTTGTGGAGTACAGGACTAAACATCTCCCCCCACACTTGACTAGGAAGGAGTAAAAGATCCTGTCTCCATAAATCCCAATATAAAAGATCAAACATTATGTTACAAGCATGTGAGCGCATTTAGTTCAGCGCTTGGCTGTGGTTGTTACAATTATGTAGAGTACGTCAATGATTAAAGAAAATCAGATCAAACAAAATCAAATACAACAGTATTCAAAATATAATCAAAATATAATCAAACTTAAAAGTAGTAACATGAAGTCCTTTTCTTTTATAGAGCAGGTAACATGTCACAATAATGTTATTCTTCAACTCAGACACTAGGTGTCCCTCCCTTAGGGAGAGATTAGGCCAACACTTACACCCAGGGCATGGTTCATCATGCTTCTTCTTCATCCTCACTTGAGGAGCTGGTATCCTCTCCTTCTGGCAAGCCAATGTCCAGTTCAAGCTGGAAAGCATAGGGTCCAATTTAAGTTCATCCTGCATGACTGACTCATTACTCTTGGATATTCCAGATTGCAGTGATGTTTGTTTAACTGTTGCACGAATTACAAGCAATCTGAAGATGGGCAAGACACAACAAAACATCAATCCTCCCACAACTGCTATTCCCAATTTCGCTAGCCAGGCTCCCCAGTTTCCCAATGTTAATTCAAACCAATCCCAAGTATGGGCATCTCTACCTGCATTTTCCATAACCTCGTGTCTTAAATTCTTTAGTTTGTGCATGGCTTCAGTGAATGTTCCTTCAGAAGCAGTATTGTTAGGGATATTTTTCTGCCAATAACCACTTGAGAGCCTGTCTATTTTGCAATATCATTCTGTTTGTGGCATCTAACTGTTCTCCTAGTGCAGACAGGGCAGCATCAGTAAAATTAATACATCTTTGCTGGTTATAATAGATATAATTTATCCATTCAGCATTTTTGTTTGGAGTGATCTGGACAAGTATTGATTCAAATCCTGATTTTATCTCATCTCTAGCTTTATATTCATTGGGCACACATGAAGCATGTTTTTTTCAGGACACCTTTTTGAAATACTGTATAGTGTTACTATCTAGATGCCATGTCACTACAAAATTACCTTGAAAACTGCCTATGTTAAGTCTACCATGTGATTTATTAAAACAGTCATACTCCTGTGTATAATCTATTTCATATCTTTCAAGGATCTCTATCTTCCTAGTGTTACGTACTGTGGGTGGAGACGGAAGCAGTTGCGGGTGACAGAATCCAGGCAGAATAATCCAAAGGGAAAAGACAAAGTTCATGGTCAATAAACAGGCGAGGGTCAGGTGATCAGGCAAACAAACAAAACGAGGCTAGGCAGAAATCGAAGTCGGGGACGGAAACACTGGTCAAATGTTATTTTGTCAAAGCATGAGAAAAGACTTAGAGAATGGCAGAGAAACAAGTCAACTGAACATTACTTCGCAAAGTCTCTTCGTTTCCAAAGTCTCTCTTATGCTGTGGTTTGAGTGTGTTTGTAATGGGATGCAGGTGTGTGTGATTAAAACTCCAGGGAAGGCGAGCGCATGCGTATGTTCCAGATGGTAGGTGACCTCATTGATCTGCTTGACGTCCTTAAATGGCCCCGTGTACCTTGGGGTGAGTTTCTTGCAGCAATTTAGCTGTCTTAAATCCTTGGTGGACAACCAGACCCTATCACCGGGCTGGTACTGTGGGTGCTCGCTGCGGCGGCGTTCAGCCTTGCGCTTGTAGGTGTGTGCCGTCTGTACCAGGTGCTGGTGTGTGCTGGCCCAAACCTGTTCGCTTCTCTGGAACCACTGATCAACTGCTGGTGATTCCGTGGGGTTATCATTCCAGGGGAACAATGGGGGCTGGTATCCTAGCACACATTGGAACAGTGTGAGCCCTGTGGCTGAGTGACGCAGCGAATTCTGTACGTATTCGGCCCAAGGGAGGAATCTGCTCCAGTCCTCGGGGCTTGAGGCACAGAATGTTATAAGGAACCGGCCTATCTCCTGGGTCACTCGTTCCACTTGGCCATTGGCTTGTGGATGTTAGCCAGATGTGAGGTTGACAGTGATCCCCATCTTCTCCATGAAACTGGACCATACCATGGATGTGAATTGAGGTCCCCGATCACTGACTACTTCCTCCGGGATGCCGAAGTACCTGAACACGTGCTGAAAGCGTACCTCGGCTGTCGTGAAGGCGGTGGGAAGGGTGTGTAGAGGAATGAGCCTTATTGATTTCGAAAATCGGTCCACCGTCACCAGAATGGTCGTGTTACCCTGGGATTCTGGTAGATCTGTGACAAAGTCAATGGAGATATGGGACCAGGGGCGTTCCGGTACGGGTAGGGGCTTGAGCTTGCCGGCCGGGAGTGTCCGTGGAACTTTACATTGAGCACACGATGAGCATGACACCACTACTCTGTGTACCGCCCTCTCCATATTAGGCCACCAGTACTTTGCCTGCAACAGATGGTAGGTGCGGTGTGCACCTGGGTGACCTGTGGCAACCGCCATGTGGGCCCAGACAATGAGTTCCTGTCGGTGCTGCTCGGGCACAAATTGTTTTCTCGAGGGGCATGTTGCTGGAACCTGTGACTGGGGAATGTTTGCTAGGGTTTGATCCAGCTCCCATTCCAGGGCACTGATAATACAGGAGGGGGGAATGATGAACTCCTCATGGTTCCTCCAAACCTCAGTGCTGTCCAGACGAGACAGGGCATCAGCCTTAGTGTTCTTGGACCCAGATCTGTACGATAGGGTGAATTGGAACCTTGCAAAGAATAGTGACCAGCAGGCTTGAAGAGGTGATAACCATTTGGCGGTATGTAGGTACTCTAGGTTCTTGTGATTGGTGAATATGATGAAGGGGTGAGTTGCCCCCTCCAGCCAGTGTCGCCATTCCTCCAGGGCTAGCTTTATGGCCAAGAGTTCTCTATTGCCCACATCATAGTTTTGTTCTGCTGGTGATAGTTTTGGGGAAAAGAAGGCCACAGGATGGAGCTTGGGCCTCTCTCCGAAACGTTGTGAGAGGATGGCTCCTACACCAGTCTCACATCGACCACCACCATGAATGGCTTGGACGGGTCTGGGTGTTTGATGATGGGGGCGGTTGTGAAGGCCTTCTTGAGTTGCTCTAGTGCTGCTTGGGCAGCTGGATTCCAAGGCAGGCGTTTGGGCTTTCCTGTCAGCAGGGATGTCAACAGGTGTGCTATGGAGCTGAAGTCTTTGATGAACCGCCTGTAGAAGTTTGCAAAGGCCAGGAATTTCTGTAGCTCCTTCATGGTTACTGGAGTGGGCCATTCTACCACTGCTTGCACTTTGCCTTAGTCCATGGTAACCCCCTCAGGGCTGATGATGTACCCCAGAAACGAAATGGCGTCCTTATGGAATTCACATTTTTCGGCTTTGACATTAAAGGTAGTGCTGGAGTAGTCTTTGTAGGACCTTCCGGACGTGGTGGATGTGCTCCTCCAGGGAACTGGAATAGATCAAGATGTCGTCGATGTACGTGATCATGGTACGTCCCAGCATGTCCCTTGGGACGTCATTTATCAGGCACTGAAAGACCGAGGGGGCGCTAGAGAGCCCATACGGCATTACCAGATATTCATAGTGGCCTGAGGTGGTACTGAACCCCGTTTTCCACTCATCTCCCTCTCTGATCCGGACCAGGTTATATGCACTGCAGAGGTCCAGTTTAGTGAAGATGGTGGCAGCACGGAGTTGTTCTAGTGCGACCACTACTAACGGGAGAGGCTAGCGATACTTGATACAACACTGATTAAGACCCCTGTAGTCGATGCATGGCCTGAGCCCTCCTCCCTTCTTGTCCACAAAGAAAAATCCTGCGGAGGCGGGGGACGTAGAAGGTCTTATGTAACCCTGCTGCATTGCCTCCTGAATGTACTCCCCCATAGCTCTCTGCTCAGTCTGTGACAATTGATACACCCTTCCTCTGAGTGGCGTAGGTACTGGAAGCAGATCTATGGCACAGTCGTAGGGCCGATGAGGTGGTAATCCACTAGCCCTTTCCTTGCTAAACGCCTCACTGAGGTCCTGGTATTCAGGTGGAATGTGGACAGTAGCGGTTTTATCCGGGCTTTCAATGGAGGTGGCCGCTAGTGCGATCACTGGTTTCTGTAGGCAATGTGTTCTGCAGTGGGTGGACCAGTGCGTGATCTCTTTGTTAGTCCACGAAATACCTGGGTTGTGTTGTTCCAGCCAGGGGAGGCTTAGAATCACTGGATTTCTGGAGGACACTGTGACGTAAAACACTATGCTCTCCTGATGGAGCGCGCTGGTCTGGAGGGTGAGTGGCTCAGTACAATTGGTGACAAACCCCTTCCCAATGGGGGCCCCATCAATGGCCTGAATCCTATGTGGCTTGATTAGTGGACGAATGGGGATGTTATGCTGCTGTACGGTGCTCTGATCGATGAAGTTCCCTGCCACTCCTGAGTCAATCAGCGCTTCTAAAGTACATAACAATCCTGAGTATTCCACTATGACAGGTAGCAAAAATGCAGGTTGAGATACGATCTGGATTGAAGGACCCAAACTCACTCCTGGCTGATGTGGTTTAGCCGTTCCGCTATCTCCTAGGTCGTGAGGCTGCTTGAGAGGGCATTGTCTGATGAGGTGCCTCTCCTCACCGCAGTAGAAGCAACGAAACTCGCAACGCCATCTCTCTCTCTCCTCTGCGTTGAGCTGCGCATGACCCAGCTGCATGGGGTCAGCGGGGAGACTTTTCACTGCAACAGCAGCCTCGCTGCGTACTGGGTGGTGGCTCTGTAGCAGGCGATCTAGGCGGATAGCCAGGTTAATGAGTGAATCGAGGGTGAGTTGGTCATCACGACAGGCCAGCTCTGTCACTATATCCGGGTTCAATCCCTGGCGAAACATAGTCCTAAGAGCTGGTTGGTTCCATCCACTCCTGGCAGCGACAGTGCGAAACTCTAAGGCATAATCCACAATGCAGCGTGCACCTTGCTTTAGAGTAAGCAGTTCCTCCCCTGTTTCCTCGTTATCCGGAGAGTGATCAAAGACCATCCGAAAGTGATCCGTCAACTGTTCCAGGGAGGTGATGGTGCTGCTTCCCTGCTCCCATTCAGCCGTGGCCCAGAGTAAAGCTCTCCCAGTCAACAGCTCCATGAAGTGGGTAATTCTCCGACTCTCCAGCATCCCTGGGTAGCTCGAGCAAAACAGGGAGCACTGGAGGAGAAAACCCCGACAGCGTGCTGGATCCCCAGCATATTTCTCCGGCGCCGGTATTGGAGGAAACTGCGCAGGTGTCGATGTAGCGACCGGCGCGGTTTGAACTAACCTAGCCACCTGCGCAGTCAGGTTGGCTAGCTGCTGGTTCTGGTTGCTAATCATTCTACCGTGGCCTTCAATGGCTTGATGCCACAACGGATCACCTGCTGCTTCCATAGGAAGGCGAAGTAATCTGTCACGTACCGTGGGTGGAGACAGAAGCAGTTGCGGGTGACAGAATCCAGGCAGAATAATCCAAAGGGAAAAGACAAAGTTCATGGTTGATAAACAGGCGAGGGTCAGGTGATCAGGCAAATAAACAAAACGAGGCTAGGCAGAAATCGAAGTCAGGGACGGAAACACTGGTCAAATGTAATTTTGTTAAAGCACGAGAAAAGGCTTAGAGAATGGCAGAGAAACAAGTCAACTGAACATTACTTTGCAAAGTCTCTTCGTTTCCAAAGTCTCTCTTATGCTGTGGTGTGAGTGTGTTTCTAATGGGATGCAGGTGTGTGTGATTAGAACTCCAGGGAAGGCGAGCGCATGCGTATGTGGGAAGTGTAGTCCTCAGCAGCCATGTTTGTAGTTAGCGGTGCCTCCTGGGAAACTCGTGGCTGGGCTGAGATATGACACCTACTCCGTACTCATACATCCAAATGTTGGCACCATTCTCCCCATCCTGGTCAATTGTAGTATTGTTTCCTACCTGGAATACCTAAAAATGATAATATGGTTACCAAGTGTGTTAAAGTGTTTACCATGTGTGTTTAAGTGCTTAGACTCGGGACCCTAGTGCAGCGATTTATATGATACCAAGTGATACTACCTTCCACCTGTACTGCTGTTGGGGTAGCTCTTACCACCTTGTAAGGTCCTTCCTGTCTAGGTTTGTTTGCAAATTCTCCTGAATATCCTATGATACATTTGATCTCCAGGAACAACTGGACAGGTCGGTTCCATTTCTTCTCTCATTTTTTTCTCTTTTCCTGTAAATATAAGGTTTATGTATAGCAGTTATTTGTTGCGTATAAGCCTTAAGCTCAATTTCCAACTGCTCCAAAGGTGGTCCTTTGTAGGGGCCCCTCCCATATGGCATAGGCATGGGTTGACCTGTAAGCATTTCATGCAATATTAGATGCAAGGCCGTAACCACATCCTGGACACTGGGGGTGGGAGGGTGTCAGAACCAAATCATTTGGTGGGGGTGTGGTCACAAATGTAATGGTCCTTTTTAGTTCTCTAAAATAGAACTATGGCCCAAATATTTATATATACATTATTTATATATGCAATGCAAGACCTTTATATTTAGAACCAAAATAACTACAGTAAGGTCAGTGTGTATTACAATGCAAAACAAGTTAGATTCGATGGTTTATTATAGTTCAGATTTACTCACTCTCTACTCCCAGGGAGGCTTCATATTATTACACACAGATATAGTGAATAATATGCTCTAATCGATAGAGCAGACCAAATATGAATTACAAAACGTCCACTGTGTATATTCTGCTACCTTTTTTCCTGTTCCTGTCAGCTTACCCTTTTTTCTGCTCTCCCAAAGAAAAAAAATATATATAACTTGATTGTCTTTTCATTATTGTCATAATGTCTCTGTAAAATGACTTGACTGTGTCAACTAGCCAGACAAAATTACTCACACAAAATTATTTACTCACCTTCAGTCCAAACCTGTATGCTGTTTTCAATGTAATTTCAGTGAATTTTGAAGAATGTTTATACAGCTATACAGAAAAGCAGTCCATATGACACAAAGCTCTCATATGGCCACTTGGAGTATATGGTACCATGGGCAGTGGTGGCTCAGTGGTTAAAGGCTCTGGGTTACTGGGTTATTTGGCCGTATCTGGGGGGTATTCCAGAAAGCAGGGTTAACTTACCGTCACATAAACCCTGAACACTCAGTTGATTAACTCAAACCTTGCTTACTCAGAGTATATCAGTTCCAGAACTACTCTGATACTACGTTCACACACGTCAGTCGCTCTACTATGAAGTCGCCAATAGGCGTTCCTACTACAGGTTGCCATATTAACATGGGTGGCACAACTAACATTCAATCCGTTTTCTTGCTGCTAAAATTAAACACTCTGGAAGGAGAGGATCTTATATAAAATTCACCAGTGTGTGTATATACAGCATATCCTACAAGATGAAGGAGAAGCAGTGTGTGCTCGGCTATCTACAAAAGCACAAGCACCAATTAGCTTAGCTTAGCTTATGGCCTTAGCGCTTTTAAAGCAAAATAATAATAATGATGAAACACACTCACTGTTTGTTGCAATTTAGCAAAATCCCAGTGTAGCTCCTATCTCAGTAAGTGAGCATCACCATCAGGGTGTCATTCACTATCTATTTAATGGTGACCGGGAGCCAGACCGCTGCTCTTCGGCCACGGCCTCTGTGTTTCCTGGGTGAAGTGTCTGGCTCAGTGCTGCTTGTTCATGGTGCAGAAGCAATGACAAGCTGGACACTTCACCAAAGATAGGCGCTACACTGGGATTTTGCTCGATTGCAACAAAAAGTGAGTTTTCATTATTATTTATTTCTTTAACTAATTAATTAATATTTTTTTTGCTTTAAACCTGCTAAAATCCTAAGCTAAGCTACACTAAGCTAAGCTAATTGACTACTGCACAATGGCGTTGCTTCTGCTAGTGAGCAGAGGCTGGCCAGGGATCACATGCGCTCTACTGTCTTCACTCCCATTGGTAGTTGCTGCACCAAGTCACTCCAGATTTGCATAAAGTTAAACTTTTCTCAACTTTCTAAGTCACTGGACACCAGTGTCGCCAGAAGTCGACAGCTCGCATTGAAACTGAACAGTCTCCAGTCGCTTTGTCGCTGTGAGTCGCTCTATGTGTGAACGTACCTTGGGGAGTTAGTTCAATCAACCTCCAACTGGTAACTCAGAGCATGTGCACGGCGAGTATATGAAGACATTAGCAATGAATCGCCGATTTCAGGAGTCACCATGGAAACCCAGGGCTAAAAAAAGTGAGCTGCATACTTGAGCGGAACAGAGTTGGAGGTTTTAATGCATTCTTATGAAGAATATAAGCCATTTGTACAAAAAAAGTCCCTGCTGCTTCAGACAGAAAGTTGGTTTGGAAAAGAGTAACGGATTGAGTATATGCATGAATTTATAAGTTCATAAATATCTGAAAAGTTTCCTTTCATTATGGTGCTAAATTAAGCATTGATCATATTAGACCTGTGCCGTAACATTAATAGATATGCCTTTACTTTTAGGCTTCCACCAATTTTTTAATATTGTACATAGTACTAATAATATAATCAGCTTTATATTTTACCAGGTGTAATCCTTCTGGACCCAGAAGAACTTGGAGCCAAGTCAAAATGAAACACAAAAAAAGATAATATTTCATAAACTTCCTATGTTGTAACCTAACTAATTGGCCAAACCTTCTATAATAACTTTTCTCTAGGTTCTATATAGCCACAGGAAGAAGGCAGAGGCCCGTAAAATGGGTGGGGGACCACCACCTTCACTCACTCTGGATGAGGATCTGGCACAGTCCCTTAATGAATTTTCTAATGATATATACTTAAACACTCAAGATGACCATAAACACTGCCACTGTTTGAAAAGGCATTTTGAAATAACTTTTTACTGGCAATGTTTCACTTGTGTATTATGCATGCTTATTTTATTTGACTGCATGTGGTGTGTACAATCAGGGCCGTTGCTAGTGGGGTGAAAGTGTTGACAATTATAGGGGGCCCCACTAAATCCAGTAGTATGTATATTACAGTATTAGTAGTTGTAGTAGTAGTAGTAGTAGTAGTATATATTACAGCTTCAGCTTGTATGCCTGAGAGTTGAAAACCACAAAAACATACAATTTCCTGAAAGAAATTTTCCAAATACCTCCTCTCCCCTCCATAAAAATGGTTTAGTCTGATGGTTATTAATTATTTCAGCTCAGTCAGTGATGAACAGCAGAGGGACCCAATAAAACTGTAAGTCCCACCCCAGCTAGTGAACATCACCAATCAGAGTTGAGGCTGTTCTTAGAAGTAATGTTACAGTGGAAGAACAGGAGACTGAGTGATTGTCAGGGGAAAAAACATCAATCTGGGTACCAGAAACGTAATGAAAAGAAGGAGAGGGAGGTGAGGAGAACTGCTGGATCCCAGTCTATCAAGACCTTCTTTAACAATACAGGTTAGTGGACTGTATGGGTGTCAGTGTGATGGGATGCCGTGCCCCCATCAATTCACTGCCCAATTTACTTTCCACACGAATAGGACACCTAATAAGAGCTGCACCCTGTCACAACATTTTCTCATTTATGGGAAACCAAACAACTCAAAAGCTAGTCCAAACTGAGCTACTCAGAAGAATAGTGTGGCACGTACCAAATACCTGCATGGACCACTGACGAGCGCAGCTTGGACCAATTGATTTGTGCCACTCACTGATCAGAGCAGTGCAAAGTAATTTGAATTCTTCTCTAAAATACCACCACTATCAACAGTTCCTATAACAGATGGCACACAGGGCTAGGAGAATATCTGAAACTATTTTAAATAATCCTAAAAACAGAAATGACGAAAGAAACAATAATAGACACACAGCAGAAAATGTTTTATGTGCAGAAGAAAACTGCAGACTTCAGAAGTCTCACTGTAGTGCCTGTTCTGAGTGGAACCTGTCCTGTTAAACCGCTGTATGGTCTTGGCCACTATGCTGCAGCTCAGTGTCAGGGTCTCGGCAATCTTCTTATAGCCTAGGTCATCTTTATGTAGAGAAACAATTCTTTTTTTTCAGATCCTCAGAGAGTTCTTTGCCATGAGGTGCCATGTTGAACTTCCAGTGACCAGTATGAGGGAGTGT
>JANDJT010000131.1:852297-863490 GCA_024331685.1 Stegophilus panzeri | reverse complement strand
CACCCTGCCCTCATCCAGTATAGATTGGAAAGCTTTAGATACCTCGACGCCGGATTTATTTTTTAAAACCCGAGTCCACGCATATTTACTAAACATGTCTATGCACGTCAACAAAAAATGAACGTTGTCGTTTTCCTTGGCGTGTGCAGACATATCGACCAGATCAGCTTGAAACTGCATATCAATACCATAAACAAAATCACGATTTCTTTTGTATTTTAACGGGGCGGTTCTGTGTAACGTGTAAGCATCCTTGCCGGCAAGCCAATCCGAAACTTGTTTATCTGTTAAACGAACCCCTGTTTCTTTTAAAACGCCGTCTTTTAAACGTTTTTTTACCACCAAAAGACCCTGCATTTGAAGGTGCGTAGGCTGAGGCGCCAGTTAAAGAGCCACTGTCAAAAATGAAGTTACATAATATTCAAACTATATTATATATTCCAAAAATAAAGTAATTGTATTCAAAAATGCCTATATTCAGATTACAGTTAATTTTGATAGAAATTGTTTGAATACATCTTTGCTAATGACCACAACAAATTATATTTTACTGATTATATTTAAGAGAGAGTATTGAGTATTCAGCTATGTATACTTTAAGTATTTGAGAGAGAGAGCGAGAGAGAGAGAGAGAGAGAGAGAAAGAGAAATATTTGACCCTACAAATACCCTCAGTCCAAATGAGTCAAAAAAACTAATTACTAATGTAGTAGCAGTAGTAATTATGAGCACAACAAACATTAGAATTCTCCAAGTGGAAAGCCTGGCTGACTCATGATCTGTATGAGCTGGATGAGTCATCCAGCTCATGCTTGGCTGTTCACTAGTGGGCACCAGTTTCCCTTTAATTATTGTGTCTGCCAGCAAGCAGCCTAGATTGTCATTATAACCTATAACTATGGGGCCATGGTATCAAGAAGCCATTAGAAGTGAAGTGCTGAAGCTATTAGGTAAATGTAACTGAGCTACTGGTGCTACCAGACTCCATTTTGTTTACATTGGGGATTTTCAAATGTGTTTATGCCAAATAATAACATAGCTCTTGGCTGAAGATACTACCTCTCAAAAAGCATGTTAAAATTCACTTGGGAGCAATGCTTATGTAACTAATTTTATATAATCAAGGGTGTCAGGAATTTCTCCCTCATGGCAAGCGCTGTGTGCAGAATTGCTCAGCACGCATAAGCAGTTCGCAGCGTTAAGGCACTCAATTCCATGTTGTTGTGTTTGCATACATTGCCACGTGTTTTTATTTTGGTTTATGTCCTGTCTCCAAATGAAAGTAGGTTTTTCAGAAAATTCAAAATGCTGGAACAATTTTTATGACTGAAAATTACATCACAGGGTGACATCGAACAGTCTTTTTGCCACTTCTCGAAAGCAGTTCCATATGCTGCCATAGACTCAAGTGCAGAAGAAGAAGAAGAAGAAGAAGAAGAAGAAGAAGAAGAAGAAGAACAGATACAATAGGTGCCTCACACCTACAGTGCTTGGCCCCTAATAAGAAAACATAGAATAACAATAGTCTGCCTACAGTGCTTGGCTTCCTAATAATATCATTATATGAGCTTGTAGTAAATAATGTCTACTGTGATAGCAAAAGTAAATAAACAAACAACTAAACAAAACAAGAAAAAAAAAAAAAAACAAGGGAGTGAAACTAGTGCCAGCAGTATAATAAAGTGCTTAAATAAAAGGTGTCTGATGAATATTAGGTATTAGGGAGTTTCAGATCTTGATATGACAAGCACATATGCTGATTCACATTCTAAAAGTTCTAAAAGATGGGTATTAAAAGTGTGAATGTTCCACAATAATCTTGAATGCTACTGTTAATTGCAAGCCTTGCTATCCCAACACAACAGTGGCTTGGTGGAAGTGGTTAGCAGCATTTAGTGTTCCCATGGAATCTTCTTGTTTGGTTTAATGAGGCAACATTTCCTAGCTTGTATTTGGAGTGTGATGGAAGCAGTGAGTGGTTTACCACAACTTTTAAAGATGTCTCACTTTCTTTTAGTTAGCCAGAACTGTGATTTCTGCCCAGTGAGTAACCCTCCCGATGCTTCTATTCCAGTATATGGAAGCTTCCCTTCTACTTTTCCTCTCTTTGTTTGCTCTGAGGAAGGCCTTGATTTTGTAGGCAACATATCTGACAACTGTACTCACATTAAGCTGGCCCTTGTCCCTATGGTGTCTACCCGCGCCCAGTGTGACAACAATACAGAGTACAGTTGCCTGTTTTAGTAGATGGCACTTTGCCCGTGGCAGAAATTTTTTGGTATTGTGGAGGAGACAGGGTATGCCAGACCCTCCTGATGGATTGGCTGGAGTGCTGCAGCCCAGTGTGCCTGAAAGGTAAGAGTTGTACTCCAGTTGACTATCCTTGTGGAGAGATTATGTGTGAGATGTTGAAGATATACAGTACGCCGACTGGGCCCCAGACCCAAGTGTATCCCTCGACTTTGGTGGAACACCTGTGGGTATCCCAAATCAATATGAGGCCATTGAATCTGTGGGTGGTGGATTTGCCATCGTGCTACTGCCCAGCGTCCAAACACTGCATGGATTAACTACATCTGGTACAATCAACAGTGTTTCATTAACTATTCAGTCGATGCTTTGGGTCTGGTCCATGAGCAACTGCATGCTACTTCTATTATGGTTGCTCAGAACCACTTCACTATTGATCAAATGTGTGCCCCCGATGAAGGAGTGTGCACCATGCTTGGGGCTGAATGTTGTGCCATTATACCCTTGAGTACAGGAACACGTGGTGCCCTCACCAAGGTCCTGACCTGGCTTAAACAACTGCATGAGGAACATGTCTATAATACAGGTTTTACCCCCCACTAGCCTTCATGGTTGTCTTGTTTTTTTCCACTGACTGGGCATCCACAATGACCAGCCTCGGAGTTGCCATTGCTATAGCTTTGTGTATTATAGACCTCATTGCATGTTGCGTTATCCCCCTTGGAAAGCGCCCCATCCTTGTTGCTGTTAATAATGTTGCTGGCCAACATGTGGTCATCCAGACTTAGTGCCAGTCCCCCGTCCCCTTGTCTCCTATGGTGGAGGCATGTCCACCTCAAAGGGGAGAGGGTTAATATATTAAAAGCTTAAAGGTATATTAAGGGTATATTAACAGGGTTAAAATACTCCAGCTTACAGGTATATTATGCAGTGATATTACAGGTATATTATGCAGTGATAAAAGTGTAGAGTGTACTATGTAAATACAGGGATACAGATATATACTTATATGATACTGGAAAGTTATTTCTTGTAACTATGCTGGGGTCATAAGTATCCACACAATATACTATAATCGATGTTTCCATAACCTCTATTTGCATGAAGCCACTGGCTTACTTATGCACCTACTAGTTATTACTGTGCATGGCAATAATAACAAGTAGAGAACGCTGAAGCAGTGCTCTGTAATACATGACCAATGCTTGCTGCGATTATTAAGGAATGTGCAAGTATGATAAGTGTCTAGGTGCAGAGAAAGAACAGACTGGACTTCACACCACAAGTCATCACTAGCAAGAAAAAGACAGGAAGGTACACAGGAGAAACAGGAGGTCCCGGATATCTGTATTGTAAAAAGGGGATCGATGAGCCATGCCCTGGGTGTAAGTGCTAACCTAACCTCTCCCCAAAGGTGGCCCCCTGCGATACAAAAAGTATCTGGGTCGAAGATAGCATTTCGGCACATGGTGGACAGAAGGACATGTAAGCAGAGGTGGTCTAGGACATAACACAATGTGTTCCCCGTATGAACCACCTTATGGACATAAGTCATGATAAACTGTAGGTGGTGTGAGCCCCATGAACATTGATGTGTGGATAAGAAAGGAATGGAGTGTAGGATGGTTATACTTGTATCATGATGTGTATTGTGGTTTTACTGTCACAGTGATGCATATTGTTAATATGGGCCAGGTGTAGCCACTGTCGAGCACGCAGTGCTGGTAGGGTGGGAATTTTTCCTCGCAATAGGGTTAAAAGGTTTGTTCGCCCAACCCTGGGTCAGAATTCTTTTGGGAATAGCAAAATGAACCCTTGAGTCCTGAAAATACAAGGTAGTGGTCAATAAGGCCTATCCAAGAAAATAGGGATGCAATAGGGACATTGTCATTAGATGCAGTCAAAAGTAGGAACATTATTATTGCATGAAGTAGTCAACAGAATATAGTCAATTGTATCACTTGATATTCAGTACTCAACAAAATTGTATCAACTAACATCAGCCAATTACCTGAGCACCTTGAATTAGTTATCTGTACAAGTAGGAACCATGGCATTGTATTGGTATGTGTGTCCAGCTCAGTCTGGTCAGAGGTCATTACATCCAGTTGTACAGCTGCTGTGTTATTTTGAATGGGAACAGCGGTACGAGAGTGGACTTGAGTGGGTTGGAGAGATTGGACAGAGGGCATGCAGGGTATATAACACTAACAATAAAACAGTTGACTCATGGTGGCCAGAGGGTGAAAAAGGCAGTATTTATACATAGTTATCCCTTAAATTAAGAGAAGAGTGAGGCTTAGACAGTCTTACAGAGGGGAATGTGGGAATACATTTAAGACACAGGAAAACACAAGGGTAACAGAGTATGTAGTTTATTGAGAATCACGATCATACACATCATACGCTGTGGAGGGAACAGGACTTGTTGGAGAATAATCAGTAGGTGATGGGTAATATGGTGGTGTGTTTGTAGCAAAGCTACTATCATCATCAGAGGAAAGGATAAACAGGCCCTCCACAGAGGTTATCGGAAACAGATGAGCCTCAGTTTGAGTAGAAGCATGAGCATAGGTCATCAATTAATTATTTGCAGTTAATTATTTATCATGGTATATGTGCAAATAGACGACAGCTTGAAGCCATGGGCTGCATCCGAAACCACGTACTTACCTACTATACAGTAGGTAAATAAATACATGTATTTCACCTAATATATATTACAGGTAAGAATGCAGTTTTGGACACAGCCATGCTTTTTTGTTTGCTAATATGTTAATAGTGTGATTAAGGTGTGTACATGTCTATAATGCACTTCAATAATGCGACTAAAATAGGAATACTCCACATGTCTTAATTCGATTTGTGTTTACTTTGAGTATGACTTTAGTTGGATTAAGGTAATCAATAATTTCTGTTTACATGCTAGTTTCCTAACCAAAGTATTGTCTTAATTGGGTTAATATTGGATTATTGTTGTCCGTGTAAACGTACTGACTGTTTGTAGGACTATCAGACCAATAAATATAAAAGTTTTCTAACTAGACTAGGTGTTGCTAGTCAAGGTAAAGCACAACTATGCTAACATTGTATGAGTTTAGCTGATACAGTGCCATGCAAAGTTCATTATCTTTCCATATGCTCTGCTCATATCATGGTCACGTAAACTGGAACTCATATAGACATTTACACACCATGTTTTCCTGCTCAGCATCAGAGGATGTTAGTGTTTCAGTTTCAACCCATTTACTGGTTTAAAAAAAATCGGCATATATCCATTTTTCCTCACATTGACTGTGTGAGCTAGCGTTTGGCAAAATTGAGAGCTGTCAGCCAATAAGAAGAGTAGTTCCACATATTTTCCTGTAAACCTTGTCTGATTGGTCTCGCCTCTGTTCACTGAAGATATAAAATTACAGGCAGTCTTCTTTTACTTATGTTCAGTTACATAGTGACAAACTGCTCCAAGAGAATTATTCAGGGCTAAAGAAAGAATTTTCGGGGCAAAACATGATTTATTTTAAAATGCTTTTTTAATTAATATTGTTTTCGTAACAGTAAATTTGTAACGCAAGTAACGTAATTTTATTGACATCAGTAACTAATCAAATTACATAAATTTAAAATGTAATGTTTGTGCATTCAGTATGATGTAATTGAATGTTTATAAAGTCAATTATATTATGTTATTATGTTGCTAAAACAAACTTTCTGAGAATTTCTACATTTTCATTTAGCTCGGGGAACAGACAGAGTCTCAATATGGTGGAACCTAAATGACTCCATTCAGCTAGCAGATGGTTGGTTTAGCCTGTATGTCTGCTCCCTGGCCTTGGCTCTGGATTGTCACTGATTAACTAGGTCTGTTCTGGGACTATAAGCTATGCTGCAAAGTCGTCATGGAAATGCAATCAAGACACATCAAAATGGCAAGTGTGAATGGGCTGTCACTTCTGTGATTGGATCAGTTGAGCTCGATGTTAGTACCAGGTGTGAACATAGCTAAGCACAGTGAAAGGAGACTCTAGAAGGTGGAATTCTAGCAGAGCTCTGGGCTCACATTTATACACGCCATGCTTTTCAGCACACTTTTAATAACTCAAATGTGTGTGTGTTTGTGTGTGGTGTACGCTCTACCAATTCGATCATTCACAAATAAGTAGACTGGTGGTAATAAGACACAGGTGAGACTCATCATGCGTTACCTGCCAGTTCAACTCGCCTCCTTTCCACCTGCAGCTGATTTTCAAGCAGGTCCGCTGCCACAAGCGTCCTTTAACAAGGCTGAACAAAAGGAGTCAAGTGCTCAACAGCAGGGAAACTGTATTGTAGTTGCATTAAAAAACTAACAAAAATAATATACATATGTTCTAAACTGTATGTAAATGCATTCACACACATTTATTTCATACAATTACCTTCCTTCCATCCAGTTTACTACCAGTTTAAACAGCTAACATTAGCGAGGTGAAAAAGCTGAAGTTGGCTTCTTATCCAAATTTTCCATTCCACCTTAAAAGGACCAGGTCTTATGATATCACATAGTTTCCTACACCATTATCTCCTCTTTCTCAAAACGCCACATAAATCTAACAATTTCATATAAAAATAAGTATAATGTATGGTAGAAATACTCAGTATGAAGAAATTTAGCTTTAGATTTTTCTTAATAGTTGGCCTGTGAACATGGCATTTGAGGCTATCGGATGTAGGCAAATTACACTTTCTGCCTAATTCTTATGCCATTATATTACGAAACAGGACAGGAAGTAAGCGCAGGAGTAAAGTCTTTATTTACACTTAAGGCAGGAAACATTCGTTCAACTAAGGCAGGAAACACTCGTTCAACTAAGGCATGAACACTCGTTCAACTAAGGCATGGGCACTCGTTCAACTAAGGCATGGGCACTCGTTCAACTATGGCATGAGCACTCGTTCAACTATGGCATGAAACTAGGAACAGAAAACTAGACAGAGTATGGATACATTACCACCTGGCACCATTATACATTCCGTCTTTCCTTTATTCCATCATTACTCTATTATTCTCTACGCTAATACTGCCTGTAGTGTGCAGCAACTCGAGGGATTTACATAACCAGTCCCAATTACCTTAATTGCTGACAGCTGGCAACACTTCACAACACACCCTCGCACCTCCACCAATAACTGAACCGGGCAGGGACAGAACAGGAACCAAAACAAGTGCACATGTCCGTTGTAAACAAACTTTTGCGTCCATGCGCACTTCAAGCACGTGCATGCGCTCTCCAGCTGCTCATGAACGTCATTGCCACAGCGCCATCTAGTGGCGAGATCGTGACAGAACCCCCCCTCCAAATGAGCACCGCCCTCCAACGGCTGTCCTGGGCCCTTGTGTAATCTGTCTTTTCATGCATCAGGAAACAGAGTGGGCTCCACCAGGCAGCAGACAGGCGGAGCATTGTCCCCAGTGGGGCTGGGGCATTGGGCGACGTCCACCACGGGGCTGGAACGTGGGGCTGGAATGTGATGTCCTCAGCGGGGCTGGAATGTTGGGCGATGTCCTCAGCGGGGCTGGAACGCTGGGCGACATCGGCGACGTCCTCAGCGGGCTGGAACGATGGACGACATCCTCAGTGAGGCTGGAACGCTGGGCGACGTTGGCGACATCCTCAGCGGGGCTGGAATGCTGGGCGACGTCCTCGGCGGGGCTGGAGCTCGGGGGGACGTCCTCTGCGGGACAGGACAGCGGGACAGCTTCCTCGGTGCGACAGGACAGCGGGACAGCTTCCTCAGCGGGACAGGACAGCGGGACAGCATCCTTGGCGGGACAGGACAGTGGGACAGCTTCCTCGGCAGGACAAGACAGCAGGGCAGCTTTCTCGGAGGGACAGGAAAGCAGGGCAGCTTCCTGGGTGGCAGAGACCTCCCCGCAGGTCTCTGGCTGGAGCTCCGAGGTCGCCAAGTTGACCTCAGACTGGAGCTCCGGAGCTGAGACCTCCCCGCAGATCTCTAGCCAGAGCTCTGAGGTTTCCGGGTTGACCTCAGGCTGGGGCCCAGAGGTCGCAAAGTTGACTTCGGGCTGGAGCTCCAGAGCTGAGACCCCCCATAGGTCTCAAGCTGGAGCTCTGAGGCCGCCAGGTTGACCTCAGGCGGGGGCCCAGAGGTCGCCAGGTTGACCTCGGGCTGGAGCTCTGGAGCTGAGACCTCCCGGTAGGTCTCAAGCCGGAGCTCTGAGGCCGCCAGGTTGACCTCAGGCGGGAGCTCCGAGGTCGCCCTTTTGACCTCGGGCTGGATCTCTGCACGGGCTTTCCGGTGTAGTCGTTTATGCTCCCACCAGCTACTCTTGAAGCATTCCTTCGAAGAGAAGAATGCTTCCTGGAGACCCAGTTTCTTGCAGGTAGGGCATTGTAGCTGAGTCTCAGTCCCACAGCCCTCAGACATGCATCTCGGTGTCCTCTCCACCACGTCGACTTGAACCTGACGCGAAGCTGCGAATATGGGCATGTTCACCCACTTGGGAGCTGTGGAGTCTAGCATGTCCACTCACTTGTAGAAAAGGTGGAAGGGTGGGTCAGGCTGGGGCTTTCCATTGACTCGCCACCCCAGCAGATCCAGACCATGAAGATGTCCTGGCCGGTAGAACTCCTCGACAAAAAGTTCAGCGAACTGGGTGATGTCGTGGAGAGCGGGGGACCCAGTACTCACTAGTTCCTCCGCCCAGTTCCTGGCCGGGCTGTAAAGCCGGGACACCAAGAACCCGATCCACTGGCTCTTAGTGGGCTTGGGATAAGCCAGGCTGCAGAAATAAACCTGGCAGCTGCAGAGGAATTCCAGCGGGTAGCTCCCAAATCCCGCTGTCGCCGGTGGGAGTTCGGCGGCAAACCTTTGTGGGAACTGCATGCCGATTGGAAACGCAGCCGGTAGTCCGAGCGTCTCCCAATAAGGTGCCCTCCTGCTACTTCCATGATGTGGGACAGTATTCTGTTACGAAACAGGACTCAGGACAGGAAGTAAGCGCAGGAGTAAAGTCTTTATTTACACTTAAGGCAGGAAACACTCGTTTAACTAAGGCATGAACACTTCTTTAACTATGGCATGAAACTAGGAACAGGAAACTAGACAGAGCATGGACACATTACCGCCTGGCACCATTACACATTCCGTCTTTCCTTTATTTCATCATTACTCTATTATGCTCTACGCTGCCCGTCGTGCACAGCAATGCGAGGGGTTTAAATAACCTGTCCCAATTACCTTAATTGCTGACAGCTGGCAACACTTCACAACACACCCTCGCACCTCCACCAATAACTGAACCGGGCGGGGACAGAACAGGAACCAAAACAAGTTCACGTGTCCAAAATTAACTCCATACATTCTCAGCAGTAGAAAGACACAGACTCACCCACAGGCCATGACAGGTTCCATGACTGGAATATGGATTGATGAGTTGGCTCTGTGGTACATGAAGTTGATGATTTCTAAGCTGTTGGTAAGGCAGACAATGGCCTGAAAACCCAAAAGTGGTGAGGCTGGGTCTGGAAAAGGAATGCAACAAAAAACTACTACTAATGGATGTAAATGTATCATTTAAATGCAATATGCTATGGGTCTTAATAACATGATTTTGGGGCTGAAAGTCTGAGAGTCATGCAGTGATTTTATACTGTATAACAAAGAATAACATTGAGATAGCAAACTGGCCATTCACTGCTCAGGAAGTGGTTATAAATAGATACTCAAAAAATGGAATCCCCAGGAGTCTAACAGTAGATATTGGCAAACGTCGCCTGGTCATGAGGAATCAGGGCTTGGGAGTCAGTAATTCAATCAGCTTGAACTGGTCTTAGAACAACAATGCACATATCCTGTTCTTGCATGGTTTTGCTCAAACTCAAAATGCTCCTATTTAAACTCCTGAACCTAAGCCAAAGGCTCCACTTGAGGAAACGTGCAGATTTGGGTATGCACACTTGGACTGTACTATAATGTAATTCAATAACCAGAGTTACACATTCAGATGCAAAACTGAAGTATCTGAATTCAGTCTGTTATGTAATATTAAAGGCAGTAATCACAATTTAGTTACTTTCTAAAATCCTGATTATGCAATGGATATGAAGTCTACACACCCCTGTTAAAATGGCAGGTTTTTGTGATGTAAATTTTTTTTTCCACCCTGTGAAATTACAATGTATAAAAACTAAGTGGAAAAACAATCAGAAACATTTTAGGGGACAATAGGAAAATAAAAAAGGTATAATAAGTGTGCACACCATTTTATAATTGGGGATGTGGCTGTGTTCATAATGAATGAATCACATTCAATCTTATGTTCAAAATAAAATATCATATAGCTGTCATCAATTAAGTTATTCTGATTAACCCCACATAAAGATCAGCTGTCTCTGTAGCATTTTCTTCACATCTTCTTTGTTTTATCCGACTGCTGAAGTCATGGTCCCCAAAGAGCTTACAAAGCATCCATGGTATCTCACTTGAATGGTATCAATCAAGAGAGGTGTATAAAAAAAAAAATCAAGGAACACCATAAAGGCCATCATCAACAAATAGAGAAACTGGAGCACCACAGTGACATTACTGAGAACAGGACATCCCTCCAAAATTTACAAAAGGACAAGGGAGTGACCTGAAGCGGGCTGTGCACCGGAGATACCCTTACAATTTGATCAATCTAGAATGCTTTTGCAAGAAAGAGTGGGAAAATGTTAGATGTGGGAAAATATTAGATGCTAAGACTAGATGTGCCACACTGATGGACTCTTACCCAAAAACACTGAGTGGCATATTAAAATCAAAAGGTGCTTCAACAAAGTATTAGTTAAAGGGTGTGCAGACTTATGCAACTAGATTATTGTAAGTTTTTATTTTTCCTAATTTCCCTAAAATGTTTCTGACCATTTTTCCACACACACACACACACACATATATACATAT
>JANDJT010000131.1:830723-843455 GCA_024331685.1 Stegophilus panzeri | reverse complement strand
TGTCCTTGCTCGGTGGACTCGCGCAGGTAGACTCGCAGGTCTTTACACGAGCTCAGTCTTCACACAACAAGGGCTGACGCTTCTGCCTCAGCGTTTCTTAATTCTTAAGTACTGTGGTGTTTCACAGCTGAGCACGCCTCTTTAATTAGCAAAACAAAGAGTAGTCGCGTGAAGAGCGACTCCCGACCGAAACCAGTTACAGCTTCTATTTGACAATCGGTGCTAAAACTAGTTTCAACTAAAAAAAATCCAGAAAGAAAAACTTACCAGTTACTGTTCGCCTGGGTCAATAATCGCTTTTGCAGCTAAGAGTTTCAAGTTTAATTTTGTGCCATTTGGATATATTTTGTTGTGTATTTTGTTGGTGGTTTATGCCATCTGGAAATGTTCTATTTGTGTAATAAGCACTCTTCATGATTTGCATTAAGGAAACTACATCCTATGCGTTCAATTTACTTAAAGCCATCAATGATGCATTTATAAAGATTAGTAATTGTACTATAGCTCACAATAAGTATTTATAAGGCACACAACTATCAACAACAATATAAAATAATTCACTTATCGGACATAGAAATAGATCTGTATTACTAATCAGTCAACTATAATATAACATAAAAATGATTTTATGAATACATAAAAATTTTATGAATACATTAATGGAACCATAAGACTGACTAATTAATATTTATAAATTGGTATATAATGCATTGTGAACATGGGCACTGAAAAAGCAAGTGTATCACAATAATATAAATGTAGCTATAACTGTTGTTATAACAAAAGTATAGGTCTTCATGTGTCATTATAAATGTGTTTATACAGCAGTAATACTTGCTTATAAATAATTATAAATGGGGCTATAATTCATTATAAGCATGGGCTTCATAGAAAGTGTTACCATAATAGGCAACACATGCCCACAGATGAAAGACTGCGCTGCTCCAGTGTCACGCAACACCTGGACTTCCATTTGATCATCAAGTTTACCACTGAAAGATACAAAACCTTTCAACAGGAAGGGTTGATATACAGGGTCAATCTGAGACACATGAACTGTTTTCACAAACACAATGAGCTTTGGAGTTTGAACCTTGTTGCTTTTCTTTAGTACCAAGTAATCTGCAATTACATGACCAAACTTGTGACAGTAGAAACATTCACGTCTTTCTCTGGACTGTTCTACCCTGCATTTAAATGGAGCGATTTGCATGAGAAAAACGGCAAGACTTTTTCTGTCACAGCAGGTAGTACTAAACACATTCTTATGTGTTAACGCAAACTCATCGGCTAATACTGCAGCTGTAGCCAATTTTGTGACTTTCTGCTCATTTAAATGACGGCGCATTCAGACAAACACTTTGAAATCTTCAAGGAGCATTAATTCCTGTGAAGAAGAAAAAATATCAACCTTACTCAAAACACACCACTTATCGAATAACATTCCTTTTTCACATGCAAACTCAACAAACGTCTGGTTACTACCCTTCTTATGACTTCTAAACTTCTGTCTGTAAGCTTCCGGCCTTAACTCATACACACGTAAAATTGTTGCTTTCACCGTCTCATAATAGAAGCTATCTTCCAAAGACAAGGTAAAGAACACTTTCATCACCTTCCACATGAGTCGACATTTTAACAACGACCATACCTCCTTCGGCCAGTTCAATGAAACAGAAACTCTCTCAAATACCCCGCAATAACTGTCCACTTCCGTCTTTCTGAATAACGGCACCAGTTGAATGTTTTTACTTACATCAAAAGCAGAACCACACACTGGTGCCTCTTTAGACACTGATTCATAAGTGAACTAGCCAGTGGGTACAGACAAGGGCTTCCCCGTTCTATCTCCAACTGGCTCAGTTGCACTTTGTCAGCTTGAATTTCAAGCCTACGAACTTCGAGCCACAGATCATTCAGCTGTTTGAACTTGTGCTCTCTCCTCCGCTTCCATGCGGAGTCGGTAGAGATGAATCTTTAGTTGTGGCTCCCCTCTAGAAACCAGCGTGGTCAGAGAAAATCACTCAAATGGGAGCAAACCTACTCAGGCTTCGGCATCAACCTCCACATTGGCAAGCCTGGTCCCCTCATCTCCCGCCTTAGTGTTTTCTCATGGTTGCACATCCTCACCAATTTAGTCTGCTTCGCTAGCCCCTGCAGTCAGACCTAGAACTTGTAATTCCAAAAGTTTGTCTAAAACAACTATTTTAATTTCCTTTCCAATAATTGCTGACTAACAGCGATGTGGAAGTGGTCAGCTATTGACAATAGTTCATCCTTATGACATTTCTCACAAATATCTAGGGATGGGTTTTCAATAAAGCCAAGCACATTAGCAGACATCATGAAGCTTACAAACACTAACAATTGGTAGGAACACACACACACACACACACACACACACACTGCCACTAACCTAAACACTGCCAAAGCACTCACCTCTGTACTCCATGTACACATGTATCAGTCCATGACCGCGTCCTCAAAGTCACTGGAAAAACTATCCTGGAACCAGGAACTTTCCCAATAACGAGAACAGAATCCTGGACAAGCTCTCATGTTATGTTACATCCCCTAAGCTGACCTAAAGGTCTATGAGGGAGACGTAGACATAAAATTGAAAGACTTAACTAACTTTCCAGATTAAAGTATTATCACTCTGAACACCGGCTGCCGATGAACTGACACAAGGACATCAAAGTAAATGCTGGAAAAGTGTTACAACTTATTTAGTGCAAAGAAGAAAAGCAAAGGGAAAATAAGTATACATACAATATTTATAAGGTAGTAATTAAAACAAAATGAAACACAGGGAAAAGGAACAAGCGGTGCTAAACCAAAGAAAATAACAAAACCAAAGCACATGTAAATAGTCCCTTCCACAATCTAACTGGAACTGAAAGGAAATAACTAAACATCTTCAGCATGCAACATGCCCTGACTACCACTACTCTCGCTACCAAACCAAAATTACATGGGGTGTAATTTACCTATTGTATTTACCTAACTTAGTGTGTTTAATATCAACAGAATCTACATGTAATATGTAAGTCACATGATGTATTTCCCTGTTCGCTTCTCCTCAGTCTGATGTAGCACAAACTACAGGCAAGACGTCCACCAACTCCACACACGAAAGTAAATAACAGGAATAACAACAAAACAAGCCAATAGGAACATAACCAAACAAAAGAAATGGCCAAAGCCAAGAAAAACTAATTTACAAAAGTTACTGATAAACAAATAAACACAGGAAACGGACAAAAGCCTCCCACAGAGTAATCAAAAGAGAATAGCTATCTAGCAACAGGATCAACAACTCAGAAAACAACAACCTCTTCTTCCGGATCTTTATACTTAGATCACTGGGTGTAACTGGCTGCTTCCGTCAATGTCATGGATGATGGACAGCCTAATCGACCAATGGCAGTACCCTAATAAGCGACAGAGATAGAGGAGCAAAGATGGAGCAAAAATTCCAGCAAGCCGATGTCAGGGACCAGTGTTATTTCTGCTAAAGGGGGCAATACTAGCTTCTGAGGCCACCTGAAATGTACTTACTTTTTCCACAGAAGAATATCACATGTATTGATATTTCTGTTGAATAAATGATTGAAAAATATTTTTTTCCTTGTGGTTTACTTCAAGTATATCAACTTTATTAATAGGCACTCATTCAAACATGATCAAATGTTTGCTTGTCCAAATATGTAATAAAAAATAAAAATAAAAAAAAAAGCCAACAATTGACTGTTTGATATCTGTTAGAAGGCCTGACATATATTATGAAGTTATGTATGATTTAAGTATTTATTTATCTTTAATTATCTTTTTTCACTTCGATTAAATGAGGGTAATAAAACACCAAGCGTATTCTTGTTTGGTGTAAATTTTAAGGAAAACAAACAAACAAAAAAAACCCAACTACTTTTTAATTTACTGGGGGATGGGGGAGTGTGGGAGGAGGGTATTAGGCAGAAGAACACCTAACATCCTTGAATGTTAAATTTCAAAATATTTAAGAGCCTATTTGATGGTTTTTAAACAAAGATTTTTAAAGAATTTCTTATAATCCTAATACATTGAATAAGCCACCTTGACATTAACATGACATTTAGCACATTTAGAGCTATACCTACTGATTTATGGTACATTTAACAAAACTAACTCTACTGTTATTTGATTTGAATGGATGCTTACACCATGTAATAACTACTTTGGCAAAATTACACCAAACCAACATACTCATGAGCAAACATTTTGGTATATGCGTATTGGTAAAATTGTTTGAGAATGATGAGATATGGCTCTACCTTCTTTAATTTATACAATGTTTGCATGTTTTCTCTTAAAGAAACATGGTAGCTAAAAGTAACCATGAGATAAAAGTAACCTGTATTTATTTCAGTTAAGGTTTTTGAGGCACACAAACTCAGACCATGAGAGAGGAGCTCATCAGAGCCAAGCCAACCTACCAGGAGCCTTTACAGCCAAGGGTTTCCCCAACACTCTAATTCAGGTGTGTGTTTTGTTTGTGTGTGCAGCTGAAATAAAAAAGATGAACATCTATTATACTGTTTTTTACTGTTTCAGGCTGACAGATCAAGGCGTCATCTGAACAGAAGACCATTGCCTCCTAGGTCACGAGTGGGTAGTTATTCACTGCTCAGTCACAAACCTATGAGTCCTCTGCAAGTATGTATCTATGGCCATGACCCCGATTATGATCCTAAACTTTACCTTTTACTCTAACAGTTAATTAATCAGTAGGTACCACATTATCATCAAGAGATCTGTGGAAAAAAATGCCTAGTCAGATGCATAAGAAAATCCAATCACTGAGACCTTTAATCAAAAAAGGCACATCAAAGGCACAATGACACACGCAAGAAAATGCTCACATTTTAATGGGTATGACTTAAACTTGCCAATGATAACATGAGCGTGAGATAGGGGTTTATATAACAAGATTTTCATGACTGGAAATGGAAAATGCATGCACGACAAATAGTACTCGGCTGAGGGTGCTCTCTGTTGGCTGGGATGGTGTTTCTCAGATGTAGATTTTCACTGTCCTACAGAGATATAGAGCTAATGTGTTATGTGGTAGCAGAAATGTCTTTCTGGGAACAGGAAATAAGCATCCTTTGCTATGGTAAACAGATGAGGTTGTACAGCATAATTTCATTGGAACTTTTTATTTCAGTTCAATGAGGTTAATAATAAAAAACAACCACTCAGCATATCTCTTTCAGCATGTCAGGAATAAATGTTGATGTGCCGAATTTATTTTTTGGATATTTCTTTCTTTGGATATTTCAATTTTATTTTTTGGATATTTCTGTTACAGGTTGTGAGAGCTCGAAGGCATGCTGGGGTTGCTGCTGATCCAGCCATGCCTTCTAGAATGGTAGAAGTAACACTTTATTCATCATACATACAAATACATTCTATTATATTTCACAATACTTACCAATCATGAACTGAAATGGTGGTGTAAAAGAATTTGTTAGATCGGTCTAGACATATGACCATAAACATAACCCTAGTTATTTACAGCAACAGTATGTGATTGAATAATTTTCTGTTTTAAGAGGAAGCTCACAGCACACATGGACTTGCAGTTAAAATGTAGAAACAGAAATGACTACACAACTGAACCTGAATATTACTGTTTTAGTCAGTGAAGCAGAGGCCCAGAAGTGTGACCAGGAAGAAGAACACAAAAGTTGCAGTCTGCTCGTGAGACGGGATGTTTGTAGGGAGAAAGTCAAAAGAATCCAAAGGCAAATATAGAGATGCATATATTTAGATAATCTATATTTTGTCCATCTGTTCACTTATGTGCTGTCATTTAAGGTGTTTCTTGGTGGTTTTTTTATGCTTTAAAGTAATAAAAAAAATAGTGGAGATGTTGAGTAAAAGTCAGTTTTGCTCTAATATGGCTTTTATAAGATTTATTGTATGCAAATCTTTAAGGTTTTGTCCAAGGTAAAGTCTGATTTGGACAACTTCACTGTAATCCTTAAGGTATTATTGTGTATATTGTTTGGAAAATGCCAGCAATCCACTGATAAAATGGTAAAATACAAGAAAACACAAACATTCATACAGAAAAAGCACAGCATTTATAGGACACTGGAAGAGATCAAGTACTCAATTACTCTATTATAGTGCATACGTTTTTTTGTTTTTGCAGAATTTGGGCCTATTGACCTATAAATGCAGAAGATATTTTCTGTAGAACATTTTGTATTTGTAAATCAAGCCATCAGAATAAGTGCTACTCAAACCTCCATAATGTCAGGTTGTAACAATCAAATACCCTGCTTAAAACATTTATATGTTTTAAAACATTTATTCCTGTATATTTAAATGAAAGTGTTTCTAAAACCTTTATAAAAAAAAAGATTCTTTGTGTTTTTAAGAAACTAAATTATACAGATCTATATAGAGTACTTTTCAAGAATATTTTCTGGTCTGGTGTCAGATTCTGATTAAAGTCACTGCTGATTAAACATTCATTATATCAAACAAACTTCAAATAGTGAGCGATGTCTTGTATTAAAGTAGCCAAACATTCGGTGTGCAATTGTGTTAACTCAAGAGAAAGCAATTTAGTTAGAGAGAGAGAGAGAGAGAGAGAGAGAGAGAGAGAGAGAGAGAGAGACCAAATCAGACAAAATAAATAAGCAAAGAACGATTTAAATGGTTCTCCAGCTACACATGGCATCACTTAACTCTTAACTCAAATGACTCATGACTTTGTGTGAGTAAAATTTGGGCGAACATATGTACTGTCCGAAGGTCTCGGTCTCTCTCTCTCTCTCTCACACACACACACACACACACACACACACACACACACAGTTTACATTTTTGTGGAGTATTTTCATTGATGCATATTCCTTAGTGGAACTAATGCTACACTAACACATAACCCTAAGCTCTGTTATGCTTGGCTCTTTTTGTTTTAAATAAAATGCACTTGTTTTTGTGCAAAAGACCAGGTAAATTCATGGATATTAAATAAAGCATACAGTTTTTGTGGAGAAAAGGCCAACTGTCTCCACAAGGTCAAAAATATCAGATACAGTTATTCTTGTGGGGACATTTGGTGCTCGCCAAGATAAAAGGGAGAAAAAACAAAAACAAAAACATATGTGCACACAAGCACAAAATACTGAAAATAAGCAGTTCACAAATTTATGCCAATTAAAAAAAATTTTTTTTGGTAAGCTAATGCATCTTAATACTATTTTTATGGAATCATTCAATTGACTTGTACTATGCACCTGTACCTTTTACTAAGGCTAATTTAATTAATTAATTAATTTTTTTTTAATAAAAGCTGCAATTCTTGCACATAGTGACAATTCTTCATAGGGACCTCAAAAATTTACGCACATTTCTACCACTATGAGGACTGTAGGTTCCATATACTTTCATTTCATGAACTTAATTTTCTTTTCAGTTCAGATTTAATTTCCATTTATTTCTCATTTATTTGAGAGTCAGGTTAATTTAAAGTGATTTACAGGTATGGCAGGATACAGTCCAAGCACATAGCAGTTAAGGGTTAAGATCTTACCTGAGGGACCAACAGTGGTTTTCTGGCAGATGTACTTTCTCTCAACATCCTGCTAACCAGCACAGAACATTAACTAATGAGCTTTATTTTTCCAGAGATTCAGCATGCAATTATAGATTTAAAGAGGGCTTTATATTCTAAAACAATTCAATTATTATTTTTATTCACACAGTTTTATGAGTCATCAGTGATCTGAAAAGGACCTGTTACATATTTATTTCTATAAGCACATCACATTAGCACAGTTGCGGAATCTGCAAGAATTTGCACCAGCTCTGCTACAACAGAATAATCAATGAAAGTTTACAATCCAATGAAGGTTTAGTATCACTAGATTTTATACTGTAATATTTATATTGGTTGCATTGATCAACACTGTAGGCTTTTCATTAGGCTATTCTAGTATTGGTAAATGTAAAATGATGCATTGATTATAACCTTTTGATCTTTTGTTAAAAAACAATCACAAAAATACTCTATACTCATGGATATCAAACAACTGATTTCAAGGTGTTGATTTCGCCACCAAATTCCCCAAATCTCAATCTGATAGAGCATCTGTGGGATGTGCTGGACAAACAAGTTCGATCCATGGAGGCACCATCTTGCAACCTATAAGACTTAAAGGATCTGCTGTTAACATCTTAGTGCCAGATAGAACAGGACACCTTCAGAGGTCTTGTGGAGTCCATGCCTTGACAGGTCAGAACTGTTTTGGTGGCACAAGGGGGACCTACACAATATTAGGCAGGTGGTTTTAATGTTATGGCCGATCGGTCTATATATACACACACACTCACTATCCACTTTAATAGGAACACTGGCACATTCATGCAGTTATCTGATCAGACAATCAGGTGGTCACTGCGCAATGCAAAAAAAAATCATGCAGATACAGGTCCAGAGCTTCAGTTAATGTTTACAAAAAAAAATCGGAATGAAGAAAGTGTGATCTCTGTGACTTTGATCATGGCATGGTTGTTGGTGCCAGATGGGCTAGCTTCAGTAGGTCAGAAACTACTGATCTCCAGGGAATTTCACACACAACTGTCTCTAGAGTTTTCACAGAATGGTGAAAGAACCAAAAAACATTGAGTGAGCAACAGTGTGGGTGGAAATGCCTTGTTGATAAGAGAGATCAGAGGAAAATGGCCAGATTGGTTCGAGCTGCCAGTAAGGATATAGTAACTCATATAATCACTCTTTATAACTGTGGTGAGCAGAGACGCATCTCAGAACGTACAACACATAAAACCTTCAGGTGAATCGGCTACAACAGCAGAAGACCACACTGTGTTCCACTCCTGTCAGCCAAGAACAAGAATGTGAGGCTATCATGTGCACAGAGTTGCAAAACTGGTCAGTTAAAGAATGGAAAAAGACCAGGTGATTTTTTTTTTGCCCTAATCTTCAAATGTCCAGTTTAAATGGTTAAAGTATCAGATATCACATTCTTTCCACATTCTGATGTTTGATATGAACATTAATTAAAGCTCTTGACCTGTATCTGCATGATTTTATGCATTGTGCTAATGCCACATGATTGACTTTTTTTTCTTTTTTAGAATTTTCAAATATTTAAAATAAAGTAAATGTTCAATATCTTGAATATTTAATAGTTAAGAGTCTGTACTCTTTCTAGGTCCCTATTTAAATGTAAGCAAGTTTGGGATATTGATCATGTTAACTTCATTGCACAAATGGTCAGATTTTCTTCACACCTAATCTCTTCTATTGTTCAGACAACACTCCGTTGTGGTCTATAATATAAATTTGTAAAGAAAATTTTTGTATTAAATTTGAAAAGAATGTAAAATAGAAGCATTTTCTCTAGTGGTCTCAGACTTTTGGGGCCCACTGTATCTGCATTATCATTACAATGCTTTAAGCCAATATGAATAAATTACTTATATTAGTAAAGAATTAGGGATTTTATGCTGAGTAATATAATTTGACTAAAGTGAATTAAGTTTTCATAACTGATTAAATAAAGTTTTCAGTAGTGGTTAGTTTAAAGTTTAGCGGCAATTCGTCTGAGCTGATCCCTGAGCTCCAGTAGGGCGATGGAGGACAGATGAACCTCGTCAGGACCATCAGCTAGACGCAGAGTTCGTGCATATGTATACCTACACACAAACACATAACCTTAGTGTGTAATTTACACATTTTAACTATACATCTGACACAACAAAACCATTTCTCTTGTGCCACACAATACTGACAATGTACAAAAATAACTGCATAAAATAAACACACAACAGACCTCATATTAAGCTGGACAGGAACGGATTAATTTGTAATTTGCTCCGTAGGATCGTTTTCACAAGAATGGTATTCATGAAAATCCCATTAGCTTCAGAAGAACATTTGTATTCTACTCATGCTTCTGAGTGTGTGTAAATTTATGCATAAGAATACTAACTAATGTAAACCCTGATTAATTGGCTTTATATAATTTGCATGGATTACTGCACTTCTATATATGAAATATACTGTTGATTTTAAATTGCTCACTCTTCATACATTTACAGCATCTAGCAAAAACCCTTATCCAGAGCCACTTACAGAGGTGCTTTGGAGTTTCTACCAAAAACACATCCTCATTGAAAAAATTTGGTAAAAACCAATCCTTTTATATTACTGGCATTAATTAAAGAATATGAAACAATAAAGAAACACAAACTCATAAATTAAGACAAATAAAAGCAGTCATTCAATAATGACAAAACATGTCACTGTATAAACAGAGGATGGGACAGTCTGTCTGTGCATAACTGTATGCAATAAACAAACACTTCGGCTGACAGAAGCTTTAGTGCTGGCTTTTAAATTGATTCTATTTGCCACGACATCCACTTTTAATGCTTTGCAACACTTCTATAAGTTTAGCAAAGACACTTTAAACAATTTTGAAATTACAGTTTCTCTGTGTGCAACGCTCTGTGTCCATAATCACCTATGTACATTGTAGGTCTTTTTTTCTCCATTTTCTTGTTACCTCACTTTACTTCACACCTAATTAAACTTTTCTGTAATTTGTCTCTAAATGTTGACTTTCTGAGGTGCTGTTACACTGCTAAATATGTTTACTGGCATAGATGTGAGTCAAAATAACTTAAACTTCTTCCTTCTCTTTCAGAATTTATAGTCATTCATACATCCAGTCCGCTCTGAGCTTCACATTTTATGGAGTCTTGGTGGTGTCACTACATGCAAATGACATGTGTCGGGAATGTGCTTTGCACTTTATAGGTGATCAACATGCACATGCAAGTATGAAGAAAATCAGCAATTATGAAACTTATGAAAACTGGTGGAATTTTTTTGATCAGTTTGGCTTACGCAAACATTTACACACAACTTTAGTAAAAGATTGATAAAATAGGCCCAATTATTCAAATTTTACACTCAGGCTACCTTTCCCCTAACAAAATTCTCTCATAATAACTTCTTTTTAGAAGAATAATTAATGTAAGTGGCAAAATTATTGACGTTATTCTGTGGGGGCATTTTGCATTTGGCTGTGATTTGGCTTCACTTTCCTCCACTTGGCTCTACGAAAGAGTCACTGCAAATTAATACAATGTTATTCTGATGGACTTTGTCCTAGAGATCCTATAATGAAACATTTCTATTCTGATGGGAGAAGTCTCTCTATTCTACACCTCTATTCACAGGGCATGAAGGTTTGGAAACAAGTGCATGCTTGTTATTTTGATTAACAAGAGGTCAATGCAAATGAGGAACACAGACAAAATGACAAGTTCACATGCAATTTCACACTTTTACAGTTTTATATGTACAGTTATTAGTGCTTTCAATTATCTTTTATAAGAATCAAAAACGTCATGTGGGAGTGTTCAAGTGTGGTAAAAATTTGGAAGAGACAAGGGTATTGCTGATTATTATGTAAGTAAATGTGTTACTTTAACACAGTGTTATTTTGGATGTATAATAGATTCAAATGGAATACTGTGCAGTTTACTCTGCACTCACGTGTAAAAACAAATAGGTGTGCACTTTCACAGTGCAAAAATTTGACTTCATTACACTATATGGCAAAAAGTATTTGGACACCTGACCATCACACCCACATGTGTTTGTGGATTGAACATTCAAGGCCAAAACCATGTGCATTAATATGGAGCCCCCAACCCCCAGGTGGTGTAATGAACTTTCCCTAGATGTATGAACTGGCTTTCTGCAAACAATTACTTCCTCTTCACAGAGTACTTTAATAAGCACTATGTTATTTAAAAAAAATATTCCAACGTCTTGTGTGTTTTTTTCATACTATTCTAACCTCCCCAATAGGGTTTTCAGACTGATAGTACTCAGTCACTGACCTAGTGAACCAATAGGAGGATGTATTTATTGACAGAGACTTCAAAGCACTTCTGTAAGTGGCTCTGGGTAAGAGTGTCTGCTAAATGCTATAATTGTGAAACTTGAAAAGCTTTGGTAAGCCACAAACAAATATTTATGAAATTAAAACATGAAAACTGTACAAATTTCCTTTTAAGAACACCATTAAAAAGAACATGAAAATATTTATTTACAGTCATTGTCTAAAGAACTAAACCTACTAAAACCAACTAGACCTACAATAAATATCTGTACACTAAACTACAGATTAAAAAAAAAAAATACTAAAAACAAAATCCAAAATGAATACTGGACAGCATTGCTGCCAGCGTAGCAACTAGCTATCCTGTAATGCAGCTAGCTTTAGCTAACTTTATTAAAATACACTGCGCTACCCTTAGTGTCAATTGTTTGAAAGACTAGTCAACTTTTTGAACATACAATTAATGTGTTAACTTTTTTCCCCTTCATATCTTGCTTCATTCTGGTAAATTATGGCAAATTCTGGTAAAGTGGCATGCTATACCATTAGTGAAACTTTAATACCACCAAAAACACCTGAGAGATATTTAGACCTTCCTACTCACATGTGTGCAAGGGGGAAGTCATCAGATACTCCTGCACCCCCGTGGACCTGAATGGCACAGTCCACCACCTTACAAGCCATCCTGCCAGCTGCAACCTTTATCATCGCAATCTACAGGAGACAATGTGAGGAACACACAAGCACGAACGCACGCATGCATGCACGCGCGCGCACACACACACACACAGAC
>JANDJT010000131.1:820015-830623 GCA_024331685.1 Stegophilus panzeri | reverse complement strand
GCACGCGCGCGCGCGCGCGCACACACACACACACACACACACACACACACACACACACACACACACACACACACACAACTAATGACATTAATGTGGTCTTTGTTGGTTCAGCCTTGTCTTTTGGCTGCAAACATGTATGAAAATGTTGGAGGAGGTAGACTGTGTATATGATTTTAAAGGAATATTCCTGTTTGCTAAGCTTTATACTGTAGCTACAAAACTAATATACCCAACAAGTAAGGGAAATTTATAGGTGCCAGTTTATCAAAGTGAAAACTCGATGTCAGCATCACACAGTCACCTCAAACCATGTTGAGTTGTTCAGTATCTCAAACAGACGCACTTATGTGATGTCTGGCACTGAATGACACATTTATAGAAATGGACAACAGGGGCTTCCAAACAGAACAAAAGAAAAAGTGTTACTCCTACTGATTGAGAGTTTGAATCCAAACAATGCCACAGCCATCTATGACCAGAAATTTGAGAACACATAACTGACTGTGCTCTTTGGGTGGGAGGGGTAGTATTACTCTTTCTCCACTGTCAATCACAGTGACACTAACCAATCGAGGGTGTCTGTTAAATCATGTATGCAGAAGAGAGCAATTAGCACTCCCTTGGTTTCAGTTGAGCTATTTCTTTAATATGCCCAAGCCTGAAGATTTTACTAAGAAGTGCTTTCAAGTTGTGTGTTCATGGAACATAGCGTGGATACAAAAGGTCTACACATCCCTGTTTAAATTGGAGGCTTTTGTAAAGTACAAAAATGAAACCAAGACAAGTCATGTCAGATCTTTTTCCACCTTTAATTTGATATAGCAAACAACAAACTTCAAATGAAAGAAAAATAGAAACATTTTAGGGGAAAGAAGAAGAAGAAGAAGAAGAAGAAAAAAAAAAGAGTCTCTCAACTTAGCACATCTTGATTTGGCAATTTTATTCCATTCTCCCTTGAAAAATGCCCCAGATATATCAAACTGTTAGGGGATCTGTGCACTGCCCTCTTCAAATCATTCCACAGATTTTCAATAGGATTTAGATATGGGCTCTGGGCCATTCCAAAACTGTCATCTTCTTCTGAAGTTGTTCCTTTGTTGAATTTGATTTGTGCTTTTGAGTTGTTGCTGGAAATTGAAAATTTTCTTCATCTTCAGCTGTCTAACAGTAGACTACAGGTTTTGTGCCAAAATAGATTGGTATTTGGAGCTATAAATGATTCCCTTCTTCTTGACTAGAGCCCCAGTCCAAGCTGAAGAGAAGCAGCCCCATAGCATGATGCTGCCACCACCAGGCTTCACCATGGGTGTGGTGTTCTTTAAGTCATAAGATAAGTCTTGTTTGTTCACCAAACATATCTTATAGAATTATGCCCAGAAAGTTCTTCCTTGATATCATCAGTCCATAAAACTTTTTGACACATGGTTTTGGCAAAATTTAGGCAGGCTTGGGTGTTTTTCTTCTTGTGAGAAAGGTCTAGCCCCCCTATCCCATCGCCCAGATATGTGACGAATACAACAGACTGTCACATGCAGGGAGTGACCAATACTTGCCAGATATTCCTGCAGCTCCTTTAATGTTGCCGTAGGTCTCTTGGTAGCCTCCCTGATAAGTTTTCTTCTAGTCCTTTCATCAGTGTTTTGGAAATTCTTTTGTACTTGGTAAGGATTCTAAGTAAACAGGCAGCAACAAAACCACAGAAACCTGGACCAAACGTTACACAAGAACTCCACTTAGTTTGTCTCAGAACCCATAAAACTATGCAGCAGACACACTCAGCAGACACAGAGGAGCCGACAATCACTGCCTGTTTGAGTTTGCCTAATCCCAGCTGTTCTGTGAATAATAGGACCAGTGTTAGATACACCCATGCCCAAGTGCTGAACCCTCTCAATCATGGAAACACCATTTAGGCTGTTGGCCAAAAGATGATGGTTCACCCAACAGGATGGTAAGAGCTGATAACTGCAGAAAAAGGTGAGTCACCCAGAGAAGCCTTTTTGTTCTCTCACCCAGGTACACAAAGGCCCCACCTTGTTCATACATTCCACAGACTGCATCAGAACACTCCATATAGTCTACAGGGACAATGACTGTGCATACATATTATGAATTCCCTTATAATCCATTATAAGTCCAGATGAAAACATGGATGAAAATAGGTGATTGTGGTTTTAAAAAATTTAAAAGGCCACAAGGCTGCTACTATTTGTTTGATTTTTAGCATGCATTATTATGGTATTACTAGTGTGTGTGTGGTTGACTATTAGGAGTGTATTTAACAACAATTAATATATGTATTGTTTGGGATGTATGTGCTTGTTGACTGATTCTCTGAAGGACATTCAGATAGAATTTTGTTACATGCATGTGTTAATATTTGGGACCAAAGTTTTATCCACGTGTCAGGAAAAAGTGTGAAACCACACTGCAGAGATAATGGACTGATTAACGTCAGACACAGAATATGGCTTACACCCCGCCCTAAGACAATGTTTCACTGGAGGAAATATTTTGGGGTTGGACTAGCCAGTAAGGGTTAAAACCCTATGATACCAGTCTTTCTTAGAGTCATGTTTCTCATTCTCTTCGACCAACACCTTCAGAGAGTTCTCAAACAATCAACATCTTCGAGGAGTCCTCATCAACTCACAGCAACAGATTAGTCTCCCAAGACGACACTCTTAAAACCGACCAGACCACTGACAAATACACATTGCCAGGACTCCACTCTAGACGATGCAACGAGGAGAATCTCCGGCCAACTAGAATGACAACTCAAAAGCAAGTACAGTACCTCCAGATCCTCGCTGAACTGGTGCATTTAATACCAAGTTTAAAGCCCTTCTGAAATGAAGTGAAGGTTAAATTAAAAAGTTGATGGTTCGTTCAGGTCATGGCCTGTGAAATAGCATAGAGTGCTTGGGATTTAATTCAAAGCCATTTTCACCCTTGTTTGTTTGTATTTGGGTGTGTGTGTGTGTGTGTGTGCGTTAGATTAGTTTCGGTGTAGTAGAATAGTTGAATAAAGTCTCGTCTGTTTTTAAAGACCCGTGTCTTTATCTGCTTTACAGTTTGCTGTCTTGAGCTGCCGATCTTGTTACTATGCTCTTGATATAGTGTTTTCACTATATTTTGGATATTATTGCTGGTAATATCTAATGCATAATTAATAAATACACTAATTTCAACTTATCACTGGACGAATAGTTGACCAGAAATATTAAATTAGGAAAATTTCCCCTTCCGAGCTGACCTGCTAGTCTCTAATACATATTTTAGTGGAGAATACAGGTAACTTAACCTAAACAGCTAACTTCCCTTACATATATTGGTGGGGAATGCAGGCAGTGCAATCTAAAATAGCTCATTTTCCCTACATTCTCCTCTCTAGATCAGTACCTTTCAACAATGACATCTTTGTAAACTCTTTGTGGACCACGGCTTCAGCAGTTGGATGAAACCAAGAAGATGCGAAGAAAATCATACATAAAACGCTGATCTTTATTTGGGGTTAATCAGAATCATGTAACTGATGACAGGTGTATGATAAATTTATTTGAGCATGAGTTTGAATGCAATTGGTTAATTCTGAGCACAATCACATGCCCCATTATAAGAGTGTGCACACTTAGGCAAACAGGTTATTTTAAGTTTGTTTCTTTTTTTCTAAAACATTTCTGTTTCTTTTTCACTTGAATTTTGTTGGTTGCTATGTCACATTAAAGGCGGAAAAAGATCTCAAATGATTGTTCTTGGTTTCATTTTGTACATAACAAAAACTTGCACTTTTACATGCCGGGATGTTTTATCTGCATCTATTGATAAGCTTATTGGACAGTATATCATTACAGATAATAACAGGATACTGAGCCAAATTATTATAGTTACTTTATGATTGTAACAAAATAGATCAGCACAAGCTCACACTCTACAAACTAAAATTTATTCAATTTTGTTGTACTTGTGACTACAAACAGCAACACAGCCAGGACAACATGGCCAAAACTCATTTTTGGCCCAGTAAGACATCACTGTGTGAAAATACAGGAGGAATTTACCCACAGTGCAGTTTCACAGGACCAAAAATGATGGATTTTATTTTTAGTCTTAGATTTTTTTTCCCCAAATTAGGTGTTGGGACAATGTAGGGCAAGCTAGTTAGCAAAAGCTAGCTGCATTACAGGATAACTAGTGGCTACACTAGCAGCAGTGCTGTCCAGTATTCATTTTGGATTTTGGTTTTATCATTAGTATTTTTTTTAAAGTGAATCTTTAGGTATATGTATAGTAGGTTTAGACTGCAACTAAATAATTTAATCTGTGTCTATTTTTTAGTTTTCTGAAAAACAAAGTTTTTTCAAACTTTTTTTTCCATGTTTTAATTTCACAAATATTCAGTACTGGATTCCCAAAGCTTATCCAACCCCCCAATTATGGCATTTGGCAGACACCCTTATCCAGACCAAGACTTACAGAAGTGCTTCGACTGTGTTCGTGAGTTAACGGAATATAACTATGAGTGTGTTACCTGTTTCCTTGCAGCCTTGTTCCCCTGTGTGTCAAGTATATAAGCTGCATGAAGACCTAGTAGACGCACCTGCTCAATAGCAATGCGACACTCTGCTATCCAATGAGCCACCACCTCCTATGGTCCAAATATAAACACAATCATTTAACACATGAGGCAGCAGCAGCATTTTACAGGAAAGGCTATTATTACATTTAACTCTAGGGGTCAGTAATTACTAGTGAAAGCCAATTCTAACCATTAATTATTAATAAGAGTCCTGAGCACACAGTGTCACATGAACATTTGCTTGATCTGTGACCATGATGTAAAACCACAGCAAAGTGTTAACATACAGTTTGCTATCCGTAAAATAAGGGCCTCTAATACTGACTGTAATAAAAATAATTTATTATAAATGTGTGTGACCAATTGTATTAATATGATAGTAGTTCCATTTCTGTATAAAAACTTAGAAAGAAACAGATAGAAAGGATATAGAAAGAAACATACATGTTGGTACAGTTTTTTGCCAAAGGTGCTTCTGCTACCAGATCTTTGGCACAGCAGCTCCAGTGCCTGCTCTGCCAGTCCAACTGCCCTCATGCAGTGGTGCAGTCTACCCGGGCCTAGCCGACCTTGAGCTATCTCAAACCCCCGACCCTCACCTGCAAAGAGCAATACTGAGAGTTACAAACACTACCCAAAACATACTTCCAAATGGCCACGTCCTGTAATACATGTAAATAAATTGCAGAAAGCACATTTTAAATGTACAATGCCTTGCAAATGTATCCAACCCCTTTCAAAGTCATCAGATTTGTCTAGATTACATTCACCTTTTTGTTTATAACCACTCCTGTTTTGCTTTGGCCTTGTGTTTGGGACAACTGTCCTGCTGAAAGCTGAAGTTTCTTCCAAGCTTTAGTTTGTTTTTAGAAGACTGAACAGGTTCTCTTGTAATATCCCCCTGTATTTTGCTCCATCCATGCTCCTTTCAATTTTGACAAGAAGACCAGTTTCTGAGGATGAAAAGGTGAAAAATGAAAATGAAAAGTATGATTCTGTCCCTACAGGGACATTTGGTGGTGGTAGTGTTAATTGAGGTATGGGCTGCGCTTTGAAACTTTCCTAAATAGAATATTTTGATTTTGGTGTATCACTGTATCACTATTGTGCTTTCATGTGGCTCTTCTTAAGCAATGGTTTCTTTCTAGCCACCCTCCTATGCAGTCCTCAATTATGGAGAGGTCTTGAAATGGGTGTCTGGTGCACCTTCAGTCTCAGCCAATGTAATCTGTTACTGCTTCAGAGTGACTGTTGGCCTCACTGTGGCCTTGTTTAGGTAGTGCTTGGGTGGTGTGATGCAGCCTTCACATCCTCATTATTGATCCAACAGTGCTTACTGTGATGTCTTACCTCTTAAGCGACCGGAAACCGTTCATTTTCATTGAGAGCTGGCAACTTCCAGCGAAATGAGCAACAGCAATTGCTGGCAACTAGATGTGGGCATGTCCAGCGACAAAACAAAGTTGAGCAAAGTTTAACTTTATGCAAATTTGGAGCGACTTGGTGCAGCAACTACCAATAGGTGTGAAGACAGTAGAGAGCCCTTGATCCATTGCTCCCATGCTCACTAGCAGAAGTAGCACCATTGAAGCAATTGCCAAATAGCTACACCAGGATTCTGCTCAATTGCAACAAAAAATGAGTGTTTCATTATTATTATTATTGTTATTATTATTTTGCTTTAAACGCGCAAAGGCCATAAGCTAAGCTAACCTAACTGTCACTCGCGCTTTTCCTGCAGATAGATGGTCACAATGGCAAAGAGCACACACTGCTTCCCCTTCATCTCATAGGACACAATGCATATACACTGGTGAATTTTATATACAAATGCTCTCCCTCCAGAACGTTTCATTTTAGCAGCAAGAAAACTGGTTTGTTGCCAAATGTGGAATGCTACTGGCACCACCCGTGTTACTATGGAAATATATTTACTGAAAGAAATGTTGACACGTTCAATACTTATTTCCCCCACTGTAATTATGTTGGCTTGAGAAAATATTATGTTGTTGGGTTGAGAAGGCCAACATACTGCTTTATAAGCTTATTATTAATATTATTAATATTATTATTATTATTATTATTATTATTATCATTATTATGTTGGCTTGAGAAAGCAAACATACTGTTTTGCTTTATAAGCTTATTATTATTATTATTATTATTATTATTATTATTGTACTGGGATGCTGTCTGGCTCCAAAAGTCCTAGGACGCTGTCGAGTTCCAAAACACCCTAGCAACAGCCTAGCAACCACCCACAACACCCTAACAACCACCCCTAACACCCTAGCAACCACCTAGAACACCCAAGCAACCTTCTAGCAACCACCCAGAACACCCTAGCAACTGCCTAGAAACCACCCAGAAAAGTATTGGGATGCTGTCTGGCTCCAAAAGTAATGGAACACTGTCTAGCTCGAAAACACCCAAGCAACACCCTAGCAACCACCCACAACACCCTAGCAACAACCCACCGACCACCCAGAACACCCTAGCAACTGCCTAGCAACCACCCATCACACCCCAGTAACTTGTTTTCTCAAGCCAACGTCAAAGTTTATCGTGACGAACTTTACCTGGCACACGGCCTGAAGCCCCTCTTCTCTCCCTCTCACTCTGTCAATGTACCTGTAACAGAGACCCTCACTTCATCTATCTATATCAATAAATCATTCAATCTAATCTATCTATCTATCTATCCAACTCTACAACTACTGGCACTCTATCTATCTACAGTGCTGTGAAAAAGTAAGAATGCTTCAAGTGGTTTCCCCAAATTCTACTGAAAATGCAACTTATGACAAGCATTCATTGTGTTGAACTATTTCAATTGCTTTTGTTTGATTTGATCACTACAAACAGCTGAAAGTCTGTAAATTTTGACAATAAACCTGATTTGCAATGGGGGTTGAATAATTTTAATTCTATCTATCTATCTATCTATCTATCTATCTATCTAACTCTACGACTATTGGCACCCTATCTATCTATCTTTCAGACTTGCTTTCTCAAGGCAACATCATGTTAATGTTTGTCAAATCATGACAAATCATGTAGAACATTAACTATCTAGTTAAGACAATAGCAGGGGTTGAATACATATATCAGGCAGTACTTTTGAGTTTGAATATTTTTGCAAGCCAATGTCTAAATTTGCTGTCTCACCCAAAAGAATGTTGTATGCAGGAACATGTACATTGTCAAAGTGTATCTCAAAATGGCCACCATGACATGCATCTGTAGAGATGTAAGAGGAGGAAGATAAAGATCACAAACACAGACACACAAATCAGCAGTACAAGTACACACTACTCTTTATCTTACTGCATGTACACAGCAAGGAGGTCCATGGATAAGACATGACAAAACATTCTCACAGCATGTGAGTTCAAGCAAGAGTTAATCTTTTCATCCTACAGGAAGTGTATATTATAAAGTGCAATTGTAAAATTTATCTTAATAGCAGCAATTAAGCAATATAAATAATTGTTATTATTATTCACAATATTGATATTTAATAAACACAAAACCCTTCAAAATCTTAGAGATCTGTCATTTTTATTTTTATACTTTTAGTTTAATTTACTATTTCACTGAAATAAGCTGAACATAATCTCTTCAATTTAAAGGTGATTTTTTTTTGTTAAAGAAGTGCATGTATTTTTACAATGTAAAAAACATTTAAGTATAATAAAACTAAACAAAACAGAATGGTTCAAAAGACAGAAGACAGTAAAAATTGCTGAGATGCATGAGGACAAACACTGGATCTTACCATCTTGTCCAAACACTGTAAGAGGTCGGATCTTCCTCACACCAGGTGTGTCCATAGGAACCAAAATCATACTGTGCTGACCATGTCTAATACACACACACACACACACACACACACACACACACACACACACACAAACTAAAGCTTATATAAAGAGACCTAATTACTGCTATGCTCAGAATTATATGCTTAGAATGCTTTTAGAATGCTTTTTTGTTTGTTTGTTGTTTTATTAAGCATTTGTCCTTGTGGGGAACAGCCAAATGTCCACAGAAGGTCAAAATTCTCAGATATACTGATCCTTGTGGGGACGTTTCGGTTCCCAACTAAATCTAAAAATGTAAACATGCATGCACATACATACAATCCATAATTAATTTTCATAATATTATTAAATATGATTATTAAAACTAATATGAATATTTAACATTGCTATATCACTATTTCTTTGATAGTTCTAGTCTTTAAGTCCAATTTCCACCTGTTCTAGTAAAAAAAAAAAAAAGAAAAAAAAAAAAAAAAAAGTGAAATCACACTGGTTGTGTAAGTACAGCTGGTGTAGTTTTGTTAAGGCCATCAGGCACATATTCCCTGTTCCATCTCCCGGACTTTTCTTTTTCACTCTCTCCTGTTGCTGGGTGGAGATGTTATTCTTTCTAATTTTGACAGCACTCTCTTCCATTCTCACACCCTTATCCACACCCATAAACAGTTACACACAAACAAATCAAACACAGTGCACGCCTTTTCTACATGCTCCCAAGTCTTGAGCTATAGCCTGGTCATGTATAGGCACATTGGCCCACTCTATGACTTAAATCCTAAACTCTCACCTTATTATTCAGTAATTCACCTTATAGAATATTATTTAGTAACTATTATGAGTCATTCCATGACTAGTGAAATTATGTAGTTCAGAGAGTAGGAATGTAATTTTGTTGTACTAATCTACACTCACTGTCCGCTTTAAACACTTTAAACTCATTTATGCAGTTATACAATTAGCCAATCATGTGGGAGCATCACAATTCATAAAATCACGCAAATACAGATCAAGAGCTTCAGGTAATGTTCACATCAAATATCAGAATTAAGAAAAAGTGTGATCACTGCGGCTTTAACCGTGGTAGGGTTGTTGGTGTTAAATGGGCTGATCTGGGTATTTCAGAAACTGCTGATCTCCTGGGATTTTCACACACAACAGTCTCTAGAGTTTAAACAGAGTTTAAACACTGAGTGAGCGACAGTTCTGTGGGTGGAAATGCCTTGTTGATAAGAGAGATCAGAGGAAAATGGCCAGATTGTTTAGAGCTGCCAAGTAGGATATAGTAACACATATAATCAATCTTTACAACTGAGGTGGGCAGAAAAGCATCCCAGCATGCAGAAAACATCATAACCTAAGGTGGAAGGGTTACAACAGTAAAACACCACACTAGGTTCCACACCTGTCAGTCAATAACAGAATCTGAGGCCATCATGGGCATAGGCTTGCCCCAAACTTTGGGGGGGGGGGAATCACCTGATCTTTTTCCAGTCTTCAACTGTCAAGTTTTTTGTTTTTTAACTGAAGTTCCTGACCTGTACCTACATGATTTTATGCAGTGCACTGCTGCCAAATGATTGGCTGATTGGATAACTGCATAAATGAGAAGGTGTACAGGTGTTCCTATTAAAGTGGACAGTGAGTGCATTTTAGACATACTATGAAAAAATTCTCAAACTGGTACATCTCTGTTTCATGCTTCCTAACCACCAGGGGCACTATGTAATACCTTGATACATGCTTAAGTCACATAGCACCAATTGACGTGGTAACTACAATATATACTGCCATCGTACAGAAATCATTACCTATCTCCTTCTCATCTCTAAAGTCAGGCTACATAAACACGGTATGGAACTATCGACTTAACATATTGGGGCAGAGCTACAGGTCTCCTGTCATTCAAGGCTGGGGATAGCTTCCTCTCATTATTTTCTACCTCATTCAATGTGCTTTCTTGTGACATCCGAGGCGGAACAGGGAAGAAAAGTGGAGCTCTTGGCCGCACCAGGAGACGGAGCAACATCTTCAGCTGAACAGGGATGCTGAGCGGCGTCCTCAAATGAGCAAGGAGGTTGACCAACGATTTCCATCAACACAGAAGTCTGGACTAGATCCACAGTGGGGTAGGGAGGGTGAGAGATGGTTCCAGCCTGGTTGGAAGGCTCCCCTTATATATGTATACCCCATGACGGAGTACATCAT
>JANDJT010000131.1:809884-819915 GCA_024331685.1 Stegophilus panzeri | reverse complement strand
TAAATGTGAAAGTGCAATAAAAATATGTTGTCACTAAAATAAATGAATAATCGTGATAAATAATCGAGATCTCAATATTGATCAAAATAATAGGGATTATCATTTTGGTCATAATCGTGCAGCCCTAATGAGTCCACTACTTGTGGGTGGATGCACCAGTCTCCATAGAGTGGGCATCCTTCCTTGGCGACTGATGTGTGCTACAGTAATGGTATTGTCATAGCATAACAGCACATGATGCCCCTGGAGGCAGGGCAGAAAATGTTTCAGAGCCTTCCATGCTGTAATGAGCTCCAAATAGTTTAAGTGGGCTGAGTGGAGTTCGTTTGCCTACACGCCATTCACTGTTCTGCCCTCCTGGGTGGCTCCCCACCCCATTGAGGATGCATATGTCATAACCACTTTTTGCAACATGACTGCCCCAAGGGGAGTGCCATGAGCCCAAAACCTCACATTCCTCCAGTGGTGCAGGGCCGCTGAGCATGAGTGTGTCACTGTGATGGAGCAGCCAAAGTCGTGTAAAGGGCTGAGGTGGAGTGATAAATCTCATTTCATGAATGTCCTTATTCTTAGAAGGCCCACAGGCAAAACCTGAATGGCTGATGCCATAAGGCCCTGTAATCTGAAACATGCGAAAATTGTACCCTCGGCCCCTCCCTGAACTGTGAGAGTCAATTCATGAAGGAGAGAATGCTCTCTCGTAATAGACGAGTGCTCATGGTTATTGAATTCAGATGGAATATAACATTCTGAGCAGGAGTGAAATTGCTTTTGCTCAAATTCACTCTGAAACCAAGCGATGTGATGTGCGCAAGCACATGATGAGTGTCTTGCACCACTTTCTCTCTGGAATCGGCTATGATTAGCCAATTGTCTAGGCCTATATAAGTTAGGATCCTGAGACCCATCATTCTCAGCGGGGCTAAATCCGCCTCTGCACACAGAAAAAACATTCACGAACTCAATGAGAGACTGAAAGGAAGAACAGTGAATTCGTAATGTATGCCTTACTAGGCAAAATGAAGGAATTTACTGTGCGGGGGATAAATGCTTATGTGGAAAATAGCATCTTTTAGATCGACTGACGTGAACCAGTCGTTCTGATGAATTAAACGAGAAAGAGTGCTGTGTGTCAGCATTCAAACACGTCCAGTGGAGGCTGATCTGAGGGATATATCCTCCTGCAGACAAAAAGTGCAAGTCAGTGAACCAGCGAGCTGTGCACACAAAATAAGCTAGAGGTCATGAGAAGCGAATTTCAACGGAGGAAGAGGAGCATGTGCAGGTCATTTATGCACTCAGGTAAGGGGCGTGCCCGTACCTGGCATTGGACATGCACTCCTGTCTGTCACAGCCAGACTTGGTGCAAGTGGATGCTTCTACAGAATTCAGGTATGGATGCCCTTCCCATAGTTGGATCTCGAACAAGAGATGATGAAAGAGAACTTCACGTGGCATCAACTGGGAAACGGCTTATACTTTCGGTTAGTAAAAAACACTAGTGATCCATTTAAGATGATACTACCCTTCTAAAATTCATACACTAGATGGTAGAGTACACAATGCATAATGTAAGTGCATAATACGTAATTTAGGACACAACTTTGGTCAGTACTCTCCGATGCATGTTTTCAGAACCGAAGTAACGCTCTGAGTAAACGTGCCCTGTACCATGTGCAGACTAACTAATCAATAATGAGATTTGTAGACAAAGATTTTCATGATAGATTTTTTTGATTAGTTGATGCAGCTCTAGTTTTGAGTCTCATTAGTTAATTCATCTTACAGAAAATACCTTTTAAGTTAAAAATTTTAATTAGAAATTAAAATAACCAACCTTTAAACAAACCTCAATTTTATTTCAGAACAATAATGACTTGTTTCTGAAGGCTTAGTTTTGAATAGTTAAATAATAAAGAAACAATACTTAGAAATAATAAAGAAAGAATAAACATCAATTAACTAAAATTTACTATTGAAGAAGCTAATTCTAAATAGACAAGTTGTTGTTTTTTTTTTGTGTGTGTGTGTGTGTGTGAGAGAGAGAGTGTGTGTGTGTGTGAGAGAGAGAGACAAGAAAGGAATGTATGCTTGTGCGTATTGGTGTGTGCGCGAGGGAAAGAAAAAGTGAGCATTCTGCTCTAAAGCTCGAGCATATGTGCTTGCTCTGAACTTATATTTAAAAAAATAAATAAATAAATAAAAAATTTATAACCACGAACCATGTGAGAAACGTGGCCACACCTCTTGGTATGTGAAACAAGGAGAACAATAGGGAATAGAAATATGCCGGGGACTTTAAAAATAAAAAAAAACTTTCATGTGGTGGAAGGGCAGCGATAGAAGCTATAAAAACATTTCCAATGACAAAATAAGTTCCAAAGCGCAGTGAAGTTAATGGGAATACATTTGGATCTTATTTTGTCTCGACATAAACGGAGAAAACTGAGTGACCGTCTTAAGGTGTATTCACACATACAGCGACTCGCGGTCACAAAGCGACCGGAGACCATTCATTTTCAATGAGCAACCATTGGTGACAATATGTGGGTGTGTTCCGCAACTTTGAAAGTTGAGAAAAGTTTATGCAAATTTGGAGCGACTTGGTGCAGCAACTACCAATGGGAGTGAAGACAGTAGAGCACATGTGATCCATAGGCACCCGTGCTCACTAGCAGAAGCAGCGCCATTGCGTAAATAGCTAATTAGCTTAGATTAGCTTAGGATCTTAGTGGGTTTAAAGCAAATAATAATAATAATAAAAGAAATATGGAATGACACCCTGATGGTGACGCTCACTTACTGAGATAGGAGCTACACTGGGATTTTGCTCAATTGCAACAAAAAGTGAATGTGTTTCATTATTATTATTTTGCTTTAAACGTACTAAGGCCATAAGCTACAGACCAGTCAGAGTGCCCACGTTGACCCCTGTCCACCACTGGAAGTGCCTACAATTGGCATGTGAATATCAGAACTGGACCATGGAGCAATGGAAGAAGATGGTCTGATGAATCACGTTTTCTTTTACATCATGTGGACAACCGGGTGATAATGTGGCCTAAATTGTAACCTTTCCTCCATGCCCATGCATATAAAATGCACTCCAATTTCACATGACTGTAGTGAATGTGAAAAAAAAACATTTAGTCAAATTCAGGATCTCTACAAATTCAAATCCTTACGAACCACTTATGAAGCTTAATATAACAATGCATTTGCACCTAGCTGAGGTAAAAATGTTGATGGGATAAATTATCAGAAAATATGACAAAGACAGCAATGAATATTAGTTCAGAAAAAAACTGTGGGTTTTGCAGACTACATGATTATGAATAGTTCAAGAGAAGTTGATGAAAACTATGCATGTGATTATAATTATATGGTTATGATATTTTTCATAGAAGCCTTTTCTTTCTCATATACGTCTTGTCATATATTGCATATGCAACAATTTCCGATTTTGTTGACGTCTGGGAAATTAAAATCACCCTGATAATTTCTTTTAAAGGTCTACTACTGTACGTTTGTTGCCATTATTCTTTCCCTTCTTTGCCTCAATGTTTCCCTTAATTTCCTTTTCTTATATCTCTTGACAGGAAGCCAAACCTCTACTGTGACCACAGCTCAGCCATGACCTTTTTGTGTGTGTGCAGGTGTGTGCAGTGATTTAAACTGTGTCATAAAGAGGAGATTATATGTGGAATAAAGCCAGTAGAACTTGATCTGTGTTTCCGGATCAGCTTGGTTGGGTTTTGAATATTTCTTAATACAAGATCAGACACAGTCAGAAACAGGTGCGCACACAAATATAAAATTTTCTACCTATTAGCACTGTCCAAATGGACAGCTTCATGTGTACCCTCACTCCCTCCGCCTTATCTCTCACCCTATATCTCTCCACCTTTTTCTTACGCCCCATGATGCTTTGCGCGAATTATAGCGACATAAACAAACCTTTCGCTGCAGAGTCGCTAGTCATTCATTCATAGCAAGATGTGGAATCATACTCTGACAGAGGAATATGAGGATGATTTTAAAAAGTGGCCGTGGATAACAATAGCATATTTATCTACTGTGTTGATTCAGTTGCTTGTGAATATGAGGCAATGAGCAATTTGAAGAGCTTAGAGGCTTACCAGTACCTGCACAGTAATAGTCAGTTGTGTGTTACCTAAGGATGTGGAAAATGATTTTGTGTACTTAATTCATTAATTTATTTTGTGTAGCTTTTGAACAAGTAGATTGGGTGAGAAATGTTTTACATAACAATACAATGTAAATAGTTTCATCTCTTTATTTTTTTGACAACAGCGTAAATCCTGAGTCTGGCGTCTCTTCTTTAGTGGCGTTTCATAACCCAGAAAAAAAGAGGGAATGGATTGTCCCATGTTGGTCTCTAGTCCACAAAGTGAAAAGAGCAGATGCGAAGAGTTTTGGGGGGGGCTTCTTTAAATTCAGGTTCCTAGTCCAGTTTCACTTAGTTTCGTCTTCTTTTGGAGGGCGATGAAAATTAATTATTTATTTTTGTTCCCCTTTTATTTCAAATACTTGTTAATTTGTTAATGTCTTTACTATCACGACATTTGACACTTTTATGCAGGTACCAGTGGCATCTTTTTGTGATTATTCTTAGTGTAAATATCAGCCTGATCTTTTAGTTAAAATTCGTTCTCTCCAAGGAACAGCATCGCCTTTTTTCAGGTTTTGTTCATCGCTCACAGGAGTAGTCCACCTTAACCTTAGGTCTGTGTATGTAGCACTCTTCTTAAGCCACAAATTAAATTTCGCCTGGTTGTAAATGCAGCAACAAACAGCACATGTTGTTCCTGTGAGCTTCATAATGACATTATAACATATTCTTGCCTGAAGCAACAAACAGTATTAGTTTTTAACACACAACATAAACAACACCTACTGCCATCAGAGAAAGCCAGTCAACGCTGTGCAAATACTTCCGCCGGAAGGTATACCCATAATCGTTTTTACAGCAGCACCCCCACTAAAAAGATGGATTAGATTTAACACAGTTTGATACCTGCTCATACTGTCAGAAGCCTTGCTCTTGCACATGACTATGGCGATCTTGCACTTAGGGTTGCCTGCACCTAGAGATGGGAAAAAAAAAAAAAAAAAAAGGAAATATTCAGAAATACAGATTTTTTTGGGTGGGGAAATTGCCACTACATATAGTAACTGTAAATAATGGTATTATCTTATCTAGTATCTATTATAGAATGAGAACAGATATGCTTACAGACCCTCACAAACTATCATATACTACTCTTTAAAGGGTTGAAATGAAAATCTGGCACCCGGGACAGTCTGAGGCCCTCAGGGAAGGGATTTCTTGCTTTCCCTGTATATACTCTAATTATCTGATCATCAGAATTCATGCAAATCAAATCAGAAAGACATATTAAATGCACACCAGGCCAGTTTCTTGTGTTTATTTGCCAAAAAGCTTGATACAGATCACATACAAAATTTTCATAGCCCTACAGCAGACATGCCTTTGTTAACACAGTTTCGAATGTTAAAAATTCTTTGTGATACCCAGTCACATTAGATTCAGGGAATATATTTGTCATATTTATTAAAAAAGTGGGCCATCATTAACAAATAAATGTTATCATCTATTCTCCATTTTGTGTAGATAGAAAAGTGGTATATTTGAGAAAAACTTGAAAAATAGATTTCCTACAATAGAACAACTACAGCTTTGCAAATCTACTGCAAAATATGAGAGAAACATACATATATACACCATCTTACCCTGTTTCCAAAATCACACCCTGTTCCCTGATCCCTTTAACCTGCAAAAGTGCATTATGGGTATTCTGCATTGCCTAGGCAAAATCACAGCATACTATTGGATAACAGAAGTGTGCCAGCCGTTCTCCACTAAGCCTTCACAAACAGCAAAACACCCTAAACAGTGCACATGCAGAGGCATGTCTGCAGGCATACTGCATGCAGAGTTGCACACATGAGCGAGCGAGCGTGCACACACATGCACACACACACACACACACACACACACACACACACACACACACAGAGCTTCAGAATTATCCCAGTAAAGATGGCTTAAAAAAGGTTATGAAAAAACATATAGCCACATGGGTTACAATTATTGTTTACCTCACTGTGTCATCATACAGTCTTAGAAAATTTAGAACCACTAAGAGTACTCTGGTTGTCCCTCTTCGTGAACCTTTAATGGAACCCTTTATGGTTCTTAATGGTAAGCAGAAAATACAGCTGTATGATTCCATTAGCTTAACATAAGAGATGACAAACCAGATCTGACACGATGGCACATTCACTTCCCTACATACAAAGACATATTTCAGTCCCTACAGGATTTCAAGGAGGTTTTTTTTGTCATTGTTGTGGCCAAAAATGCTTGATTTTGCTGTGGCTTTTTTCAAAATTTGCGATGCAACTTGGAGTTTTTTAGTGGACACCTACTTGAACTGGCAAAACTGCAATTGCAATTTCTTTCACATTGATGTTTTTTGGTAAATGAGACCGTTTAGCTGTACTCATGTTTAATGCACATGAATTGGAGAGGGCTTTGGCTGAATGTGCATTGTGATGACATGATGCATCTTGGCCCAAATCTGCAAAAAATCTGCTGTAATTTTGAAACTTGCAAGCTCCTCTGAATATTGCATAGTTCCTTTAAAATCCTGGAGGGACTGATATTTATATGCTTATACATGTGTGCATCATTCAGTTGTACTTACTGAAAACATTATGCTGTAAAATCTGAACATTTCTAGAGAATTTAGGACATTCCTTTATTGGCTGTATTACTTTAAAGGTTAGTAGTCAAATTTAGAGATGGGAATTTTAAATTATTATTTGCAATTAGTACATCTGAATATCAACTGGTCTACACTGCTCAGAAGCACTTTGTTTGCACAGTCAGACTTCTATCTGAAATAAAATGTTTCTTTAAAAAAAAAAAAAAAAAAAAAAAAAAAAAACACACATCTGGATAAAAAACCATATACCTAATACAAACACATACACTTAGACAGTTTTTATGACCAAACAGAGAGGTTAAAAAAAGTTCTGGTATTAAACACACACACACACACACACACACACACACGCCCTTAATTCTGGAAAAAACTTGTGGCTTTCCTGAGTCTGTCTACATGAGTGCTTTTTTTTTCCTGTAATTGACTCTTAAGTAACTCGTTCCTAAGAAAACACACATTTGTGGTGTAATTCTGTGGGCGTGATGGTAAAGGCATGCCAAAGCAGACATTCCAACAGGACAACTGCATGTTTCAGACTGTTACGTCCAATAAAAAACATACAAAGCCTGGTAAGAGCAGCTCTAGATTACTACAGATCAACTGCTCTGAGAAATTACTCAGAACATGTCATTAGTCACAGAGTTTGTCTTGCACAACAAATTTTACTCAGAGTCTGCATTTTATATATACTGTTTTTGGCAGGTGTTTTAAGCAAAGCAACTTGCACACGAGGCTCAGAGCTGAGCATTTGAGGATTTCGAGCCCGGCAGTTGTGGGATTTTTCATAACATTCCAACCTTCCAATCACTAGTGCATAAGCAATGCAAATCTTTCTCTCTGTCACACACACAAGCACACAAACACACAGACACATACACACACAAAGCAGCCACATCCTTACATGGAAAAGTTGTGTGACACTTTGAAAAACCTGCCAAGTGATGTAGATTTGTTTACTTTAGTTTTTTTTTTTACTTTGATTTTTCCTATAAAATACTTTTATACAACTTATTGACAGGATATATAGTATGACTCCTTTCTGCATTTTCCTTCATTGTCAGTTGACATTTTAGAGCAGTAGTTCAACAATCTGAAAAAAATTAATGGATTGTGGGTGTGATCATTTTCTCCTTCAAAAAGTCAAAAAACACCTTTCAGTGACTGCTTCTGCATTTTCCAATGCAAAACCTCTCATCAGTTTCCTAATAAAAAACAGTGATCCATAAGCCTACAGCTAACACTGAATTAGTATAATAAAAACATGTGCAAGTATACACTCATAGGCCATTTTTAAGAACCCCTGTACACATATGAAAATCAAATACTGATAGAGAAATAGATGAATGGCAACCAAATACAATTAATATAAGAAAGTGGTTGGGTTATGTGCTATTATATCATAACTTGCCTGCACTGGCTATTGTTTTGTGCTATAGCAGCCACAGAAAGGTCCCAGGAAGGTATGCATGGTCTTCAGATGTGCCTCAGCCGCTTAACACCACGCATATCCCTCGAAGTTAGAGGATGTTGCCCCACAAAGGCTCCTGATTGTAGGAGGAGCCAACCCCACTGAGAAACGTCCTTGTAAGAACTCCAGGACTGTAGCTATTGTGCAGTTTGCTGTGTCTAGCTGATGTTCCAGCTGACGTTCCTCACACCACGAGACAAAAAGTGGCCACTTGAGCACATACAATTTCGTAGTGGATGCCGTTCTAGCCTTCAACATGGTCTCTACAACCACAGTTGTGAGACCAGAATCTATGAGCTGGTGCCTCTCAGGGGCCAGACTCACAGTTTCCATAGTTCCGGCCGAGGGTGATAAATCAGCCCTCCGGCTTGAGACAGTAGATCTCTGCTGATGGGAATCTCAGAAGGAGCGCCGTCTAGCAGGGATATTGTCTCTGAGACCCATATTCGAGCTGGCCAATAAGGTGCTACTAGCAGCAGACGTAGATATTCTTGGCGAACTCTCGCTAGAACTTGTGGGAGCAGAGCGATCGGGGAAAAGCATATAGATGTGACCTCGGCCACTTGTGCACCATGGCATCCAGCCCAAATTGTGCGGGAGGAGTGAAGGCAAATCACAGCGGGCCGTGTGTTGTCTCCTCGGAGGTGAACACATGCAGTCCCGCTTGGCCAAACCTCCGCCATATGAACTCCACCACTTGTGGATGGAGCCACCAATCCCTGGGCCTCAGCCCCTGCCTCAACAGGACGTCTGCCCCAACATTCCAGTTTCCCAGAATGTACATTGCACTCACTGACAAAACTTTACCTCTACCCAGAGAAGAATTAGTTGCACCTGCCTGAACAGGGGGCGCGAACATAATCCTCCCTGGTTGTCAATATATGAGACCACAGCTGTGTTGTCTGTAAACACATGGTGACCTCTCAATTGAGGAAGAAAGATAAATATGCTATAAATATGGCATTGCATTTCTAGGCAATTTATATGCCACTCCAGATGAGGGCCGTTCCTGAGACCGTGAGCTGAACAGCTGTCTAAGACTGCGCACCAGCCCGTGAGGGAGATGTCTGTCATTACCGTCTTGCGCTAAGGAGACACCCCTAGAATGGGACCCAAGGCTAGAAACCCGGGGACACTTCCAAATTCTCAGAGCACGTAGGCATTGCCGCATAACACTGATTACTCTCAGAGGTTTCGTCCTCGGATGAAACCCCTAACTTCTCAGCCACCACTGAAACGGTCTCCTGTGCAATAGGCCCAACGGTATGACACTGGCTGCTCCCATCATAAGCTCCAACAGTCTCTCATAGAGACAGGAGGGGATGCCAAAATCCAGCTTTATCTTGCTCAATGTTGATAGGATTGACCCTACGCATGTTGGGGATAGAAATGCCCTCATCACAGTAGAATTCTTATAACCCCTAGAAAAATTGTCCACTGCACTGGAGAAAGCATATTTTTCTGAGGTTCAACCTGAGCCCCAAGCTCTTCATGTGGGCGAGAACAACATCTTGACGTTGAACCACCAGTTCCCTGGATCTAAGAATCTAGATCTAGAATTAACCAGTCGTCCAGGTAGTTTAGTATACGGATGCCCTGGAGTCACAATGGAGCCAGACTGACATCTACGTACTTTGTGAAGGTGCGAGGGGATAAAGCTAGCCCAAAGGGAAGAACCCGATCTTGATATGTGTTGCCTTTAACACAAACCCCAGGAACTTCCTGTGACTGGGCGATATTTCTATGTGGAAATATGCACCTTTTAGATCTATCATCACAAACCAGTCCTC
>JANDJT010000131.1:789410-809784 GCA_024331685.1 Stegophilus panzeri | reverse complement strand
TGTGGAAATATGCACCTTTTAGATCTATCATCACAAACCAGTCCTCAAACTGAATCTGTGGAACAATAAGTTTGGGCGTCTTGATAAGCTTGAACCTGTATGTCTGAAGAGTACAGTTCAGATGATGCAGATATAAAATTGGCCGCATACTCCCATCTTTTTTGCGGACCAGGAAATAACAGCTGTAAAAACCTCCCTCCCTCAGGGAACGGGGTACATGTTCTACGGCCCCTTTGTCAAAGAGTGATCTTACTTCCTGCACTAATGTCGGGCTCTGGTATGTGCTGACTACTGTGGTGAGCACACCTCTGAACCGGGGGGGTCAAGCTCTGAACTGGAACCGGTAACTATTTCCTATGGTAGACAGAACCCATGGAAACACATTTGGCAGTAGTTGCCACGCTGCCAGACGGTCTTTTAGTGACGTTAATTTTTCCACATTCTATTGGAGGGAAAGCATCAGATTTTCGTTGCCCTTTGACCACTCGCTGATCAGAGAACACTGAAAACTTGGGACAGCCTTGGCTAGGGGAGGTCCTACAGTAGCACTGTGGGCTAACTGCCCTAACAACCTCATGTCCCCTGATACGTCCCTCCACAGCCCCTCAGGACCGCTCCTCTTTGTCTGCTTGGCCTTTATGACCATTCTCAGATCAGGCCTAGTAGCAGGCCGTGACTGTGGCTGCCTGGTTCCCCTGGCTGTCTGCGGGGGTTAGCGAGCTGCCATACTCACCTTCTGTGCCTCCCTCGCACTAGTGCTGGCCTGGGCTCCACTCGTGGATGCCAGGGTGAACTCGACACAACAGGGAAGTAACTGGCTGAATGCCGCGGTATGTCGAGCTCACTCAGCAGGTCTGCTTGGTAGGCCTGCAACACTGTCATTGTCTGCAGTGACCCACAAGCAAGACCTACTACTGCATAGGCCTTACCCACCAATGCCACGATGGCCTTACATGGCTCAGATGGCAAAGCCGGCCCTGCTAAATTACCTGCCGTCGTTGGAGAGAGGTAACTCGCAAGCACCTCCTCCACCTTCAGCATAGCTAAATAGCCATGCCATTCATTCCCCACAATGGCCGAATAATCCAACATCGCGGGGTTATAAATATGGCTTATGCATGGTTTTCCCTCAGAAGCCTGATATTTTGTCATGCACTTCTGGAAAAAAGGGGGAGTTTTCTGCAGTGTGAGGGATTTAATTTCAATGGGGAGAAAAAACACTTCATCCAGCCTTAGTAATCACTTCAAGTAGCTCTTTATATACTGCTCTCAGTTTTTAGCACACCCTTCTGGCTCCTCGGAGTCAGAGAGGAATTATTATCTTTTGTGTGTGTGTGTGTGTGTGTGTGTGTGTGTGTGTGGTTTTTTGGGGTTTTGTTTTTTTTTGGCTTTCCATAGCGGAAGGAGGAGTCGCGACATGAGCTCCAAAATCCAGCGGAGAGCCGGACCCAGAAGACAGAGCAAGAGATAGAGCAGCTCTCGTCTCCGGCTCCTCTTTCAGATCCATACGAGATCCCCTGGACCTAAGACAGCTAGCCTCGGCAGCGGCCAGCCCAGACCCTCGAGGCTCTGAAACCCAACTCGCTTCGGCTTCCAAGAAGAGAGCGAGTCGTGAGTGGAGCCGCCTAATGTAAGGTGTTCACAATGCGCACAGTCAGACCTCTCAAGGGCTGACATGGCATGCTCCTTCACTAGACACTTCACACAGAAAGTGTGCACTCCTCCCCGTGATGAAACTGGAGCAAGGCATAACACACTTCCTGAATTCTCTCACTCATACTTTTCTCTCTCGCTCATTCTTTTTTTTTCCTTCTCTTACCTCAACTCTATTCAGTGTCTACTCGGCACTTCTTGGCTTGTCTTTTTTATTCATTAAATGGAGCATCTCTTGTTACTGTCCAGCAATAGTCTGCAAGCATTGATGGGCTCCATTTGCCCTGATAGCATTTCTCCATTGTTGCAATGTCTTGGTGAAATCACTCACCGTGCTCGTTGCACACTGTGCCGCAGTTCGGTGTAAAAAAAAATCTAGATGAGAGTGCAAAAAAAATGTATCTTTAGTGACATGTTGCAACCAAAGCTTTTGTATGCCTTGAGGAGGTTTTCCACCAACAACCTGTAGTTGTCTGCCTTGTTGTTTCAGAGAAAATTTATTGCCATTAACTGGAATGCTTTCCATGCTATCTTTTCCTTGCCATGCAGTGCACGGTCAAATGCATCATCTTGAAGAGGTTCACAAATCTGAGGACCAAGAAAGACACCTTCTTTTATCTTAGCTTCACTTAACCTTGGAAATTGTCCATGGAGGTACTTGAAACCTGCTTCTGTTTTGTCCTTGGCCTTGACAAAGTTCTTCAGACCCAGCTTGATGTGTATGGGTGGTAACAGATGCTGAACACTTTTCCTCCCAGGCTCCAATGACTGTTGGAGTGGCCAATCTTTCTTGATGTAGTGGGAATCTCTTGCACAACTATCTCATTCACAGAGAAAACAGCAGAACTTGTGTATACATTCTGCAGACCAAGCAAGAGAGCAACAACCTTCAAATCGCTACAACACTGCCACTGATGTTGGTTATAGTTTAAGCATCTCAAATGTTGTTTCATATTGTCATATGTTTCCTTAATATGGACTGCATGTCCAACTGGAATTTATGGTAAAAACATTTATGCAGCAAAACAGCGTTAAGACTCTTGTTTGATGAATCAATGAACAGTCACCACTCATCTGGATTGTGAATGAAATTGAGGGCTGCCATCACACCATCAATGTTGTTGCAGGCTACAAGATCACCTTCCATGAAGAAGAATGGGGCAAGATCCTTTTAACGGTAACAGAACATGGAAACCCTAACATTACCTGCTTGGAGATTCCAGTGCTGTAGTCTGGAGCCCAACAGCTCTGCCATACTCATGGGTAGTTCCAAATCCCTGATAAGGGCATTCAATTCACCTAGAGTTATGAGGTGTGGTTCAGAGGAGGATAGGAAAATGTGGGTCCTGTGACAATGATGGTTCACGACCAGAAGTTTCATCCTCTTCCTTGTCTGACTTAAGTGAGAATGATTCTGGTGAATCAGGAACCAGCAGTCCTTCTCCGTGGGGTACTGGGCATATAGCTGATGAAATGTATGGATAAGGCACAGTCCTCTTTTTCTTCTTTGACACACCTTTCCCAACTGGAAGCACCATGCAGAAGTAACAATTACTGGTATGATCTGTTGGCTCTCTCCAAATCATTGGGACAGCAAAAGGCATATATTTCATTTTCCTGTTCAACCACTGGTAAAGATTTGTTGCAGCATGTGTGTGGGGCTCACCTCTTGTACTGATCTCCAATTTTGCAGCCAAAAGGTGAAAGGCTTTCATAACTATAGTGGTTATACTGTGCTTTTGTGATACAAAAGTCACTTCACCACAAACATAGCAGAAGTTATCTGCACTGTTCACACAAGTACGAGGCATCTCTACTTACTTTGGCTAAACAGAAATGCCTCCCTTCGCAAAATCAAACACTGACAAATAAGAGAGCACGACACTATGATTTCTAGAACTCATATAGGGCAAATTGTTCAGCAAAGATATTTGTAAGCTTCGTTGTGATAGCATCATCCATGACTTTTAGGAATAATATGATGTAATTCATATCATGTATGATGCAATACCAGCTTCAGATTGCATCATTCATTGTTTTGGCTAAAAAGGAAGTACTGTCCAAACCCAGTCATAGATTTATACATAGATCCAGTCAAAGATGTGTTTTATTCATTTCTGGTTTAAATTGAGATCCCTTCCCTTTATAACTCACTTATCCTCCACCATTCCCAAGTACAGGGTCATATATACTGACCCAATAGCATACCTTGAAAACTAGAGCCAATCAACAATTTTAAGCATTATTTTCATTCTCAGGGAGCCAGAATTATTAGCAAATTTGACTACATTTATTTCAGAAACATTTTGGCTGTAGACTAGTGTAATCCATGCAGACTAAGTCTATGCTCTCTATGCTCACTAAGGGGAATGTTTTTTTTCTGCCTTGGCCCTTCTCTTGACACACCTCTCACATGTGTTGGCGTTGTGTTCAAGATCCAGGGACATTCTTGGTCAACAGAAATGTATGCGGACCAGATCCAAGGTCTGTTCCACCCCCATATGACCTACTGAGTCATGCAGAACCTCCAGTGCAATTTCTTTATACTTCTGTGGGAGAACAAGTTTATAGAGGGGTGCACCTCTGTTCATCTACCACCAATGGGTTTCCTGATGTCAGCATTTGAGACAACTGTAGCCCAAATTTTAAGCCAAACTCTTTCAGCTGCCTCAAGACTTTCATGAGCCGTTCTTCATGTTCCTCCAAGCTGTTTGAGAAAATGATAAGGTCATCAAGGAAGACAAGGATTTCTTTGAGATGCATGCTGCCCATACATTTCTCCATAACACGCTGGAATGTACTAGTTGCATTGGTCACCCCTGCAACAACCTGTTTAACTCCCGGAATTCTCTCTTTGACTTCCACCTGATAGTACCATGATTTTAAATCCATAAGCATATGGACATTCTGACTCACGGGTGATGTCGTGCATCTCTTAGCTCCTGCAGGTGAAGTCTAATGGCCTCTTAATAAGAAAGATTAATGGATCTTACTCTTTGTTTAAAAGGGGTTGAATCTGAGAGCCAAATTCTGTGCTTAACAGCTGTGGTGTGTCCATAATCAAGATCACACATTGCAAAAACTTCAGGAATGGAATTAAGCTTTGTTGCCATCCTGTCTTTCCATTCTTCTGGGAGGAACTATAGAAATTATATCCTATAGTGATATAATGTCATGAGAAAAAATAAGTACACCCCATGGAAATTGTTGGCTTTTTGACATATTTGGACAAGCAAACATTTGATCCTCTTTGAAACAATGCCTGTTAATAAAGTGGATGACACCATCAATTAAAAATTGACACATAAAATTGGCCTTTTGTAGTAATTTCCACAATTTAAATGAACAAAAAAACAGATCAATCACACTGAAAAAGAAAGTACACCCCTACATTTATCACAGTTTCAAATCTTAGAATCAGGTGTTCAAGATTGGGAGCCAGTGATCAGAACCTGCTTGGGGAGTGCAGGTGGAACCTATCTTATTTATACCCCTCTCATATCTACTGTCTGGTATTCCATTTGTTATTGAGGTGTCATCATGCCAAGATCTAAAAGTTCTGTAAGGTCTTCAGGTTGTGGATGACTATGAATCTGGCAGGGGATTTAAAAAGATCTCCAAATTATTTGAAATACATCATTCCACTGTAAGGAAAAAAATAATCTACAAATGGCACAGATTTCAATCAAGTGCCAATTTGTCCAGCACTGACCGTCTCAGGAAATTCAGCCCAAGAGCAGACCGTCTGATGCAAAATGAAGTCTCCAAGAACCCCAACATTTCATCACAGGATCTGCTAGTAAGTCTCACAACTGTTGGTGTGAAAGTGTATGCTTCTACAATCAGAAAGAGATTGCACAAATTTGACCTGCATGGGAGGCGTGCCGGAAAAAGACTCCAGTTTGCCAATGAGCATACAGGCCTTTTGAAATAATGTGCTGTGGACAAACGAATCAAAGATAGAGTTGTTTGACCACAGTAACAGCAGATATGTTGTGGCACAGAGCAAAGACAGCTTTTCAGTAGAAGAAGCTCATTCCAACTGTGAAGCACGGTGGTGAAAGTTTTATGGTTCAGGGTTGCTTCACTGCCTCCGGGACTAGACATCTTGCATTCCTTGATTCAACTACTAATTCTGCATCATATCAAAAAGTGCTTAAAGGTAATGAGAGGCCATCTATCCAAATGTTGAAGCTGAACCGAAAGTTGGACCTTTCAACAGAATAATGATCCTAAACACACTAGCAAATCCACCAAGGAATGGCTCAAAAAGAAGAAATGGAGGGTTATGGAATGGCCTGGTCAAAGCCCAGATTTGAATCCCATTGAAATGATGTGGGGGGATTTGAAACAGGCAGTACATGCAAGACATGCAAGAAAACCCTCAAACATCTTTTGCAATTGAGAGAATATTTTATGGACGAGTGGTCAAAAATTCCAGCAAGCCTGGTGGAAAATTATGCTAAAGGGGGCAATACTAGCTTCTGAGGCCAAGGGTGTACTTACTTTTTCTAAAGCAGAATATCAAGTCTATTGATATTTCTGTTGAAAATATGATCGAAACAGCTAATTTTCCTTGTGGCTTTGTTCAAGTATATCAACTTCATTAATAGGCACTGTTTCAAAGATGATCAAAGGTTTGCTTGTCCAAATATGTCAAAAAAAAAAAAAAAAGCCAACAATTTCCATGGGGTGTACTTATTTTTTCACATGACTGCATTGCAACCATTTCTGTGCACCTTCATAGATATTAAAGTACTGCCTTATGAGACAGCATGGCCAAGTCAATCCTGAAGAAGAAGAAGAAAGTGACAAAGAAGAATGTGTCATTTGATGTATTTTTCATTCCAGAGATATAGAATTTACTTTCTGTGGGTTGAATTAAATGCAACGGATGGGTGTGGTACATTACAGGGTTGCAAAGGAGGTATACTGGATCTCAGCTCTGTAAGTCAACCTATTCTAGAGAAAGGCAGAGAGAGAAACAGGCAGATAGACAGAGAGAGACTTAGGAACTCCTAAATTATGAATTTAGGAAATCTGCAATTATTCTGTGTATTGTGTATTGTGCAGCTCATTGTCTGTGGTGCATATAAACAGAATGAGCATGGCCATTGCAGAGAAATACATTACCTACCAGGCTGTCACTCCTTTACACATTCTAATAGATGAAAAAAGAAAATCCGGTAAAAGAGAAAACAAGAAGGAGGGGTGAAGAGATCGGCTCCAAAATCTATTGCGTGAGAGGTAGAGAATCCTGCGCCCTCATTCTCTCGGTCTGTGCACACACACGCACGCACGCACGCACGCACGCACACACACAAAACAGCTATTATCTATTGAGCTTTCCATTCTAAAGTTGGTCTCTCTCAGGCTCCCAGACTGAAAGTGTACCAGTGGCCGAGCTCTTCTAGGGAGGACGCAAACACACACAAGGTAAGACCCAAGTCTTGGGAATAACTACTTATACCATACTTTGTCTGAAAACACATTTGTTTACCCTGTTGCCACAATTAATAGTAGGTGGATGACTTTTTGTTGGGCTATAACTGAGGGCCAAAATTGATATTTGTTTGTAAAATGTATCTATTATATATGACCATTTCTTTACTGTGTTACTTTTAATTACTCTGCTTATTGACTTTTTAAAAGTGTAGTCCCAAACACTGTAACTTTGAAGGGTTTTATGATACCCAAAGCTAAAGTTCAAAATAAATAACTACATGTGAATTTTCTCAGAATTACAAGCAGGTTGAATTAGGCAGGTTGAATTTTTTTTTTTTGTTCTAATAAAACTACTGTATTAAGTACTGTACTAAGTTCGAAACTAATTTACAATTTTTTTTACAATAAAAAATAGTGATGTGTGTTTTGTTTGAAGAATGTTTTGTCTGTTGACTCAATTAGAAGTTAAAATGAGAAAAGCAGAGCTCAATAATGGACTACAATGAAGTGCAACACAAGAAGTGTTATTCTGAGACTAATGCTATATAACATTTTATCGTTGAGGACATGTTTATTTAGAGAATTTTCTTACATAGGTTTTAAGTCCACTTGATAAAACAGTGGGACAAAAAATAAATACAAACTTGTACTTTTTGTAATTTTCTGTAAGCTGGTTAATGCTGATTCATGTTTTGTAGATTTTACAAAAAGCCTGGGATCACAATTTTTTTAAGAGGCTGTTATCATACTTGTTTTAATTTGTATGTTGTAGCTGTAAATGTGTGTATAGCACTAAAACAATTGCTAAAACTGGCATACTTTAACTTGATTTACAATGATTTTTGTACAACCATCCATTTAGCCTGTATATCAATGTGTGACGGCCAGTTTTCAGAATTTAAGCTTACTCACCTGTATATTTACATTTACATGTCATGTGCATTGATTCTATGACATCTTTAACAAAGTAAATATTGTGAAAATAAGTAACATGACCATATTGTATAGTGAGTGAAAGCCAATTTTATCAGGACCGACTTGCATTTCTCCATAGGAGTGGTTTATGAGCAAACCACACCCATCCAAGTGCAGCGGAAGTACTGAAGTATTGACATAGCTGTAGCAGCTAATATAGCTGCTAATATAGCTTATATAGCTGTAGCAGCTAATATAGCTGCTAATATAGCTTATATAGCTTTAGCAGTACAAGTGAGTATGATAAACCATGTGGAATGCATGTACGGTGGTTTGGCTCTCCTCAAATGTAGTCTGAATACCAGACTACTGGTACTGGTGGAGGCTGAAATAACAAACCAGGAGATGTTTATGTCAACATGGCCAAGAAAAGTTTGTCTTACCTTTCTTTAAAAAATTCACAGCCTGTGCTATATGTGCCATGGAATTAGAAACCATTTTATTATCCAGATGTTCACCTTGGATCACTTATGTCAAAACACATCAAATTATTTACTTCAAATTAAACTGACAAGTGTCATAGATAGAAAATAAGTCACATACTCCTGACATAACAAGGAAATATTCAAGGAAAACAAAAAAAAGGAGTAAATAATACACCCTATAGTACCCACAAAGTGCTAGCTTGACAACAAGAGAGAATAGAACATGGTGGATAACCTTAGGTGGAGAGCCTTGTTACCCATTACAGCAGAATCGGGTCAATGATAATTTTACTCAGATGCTCCTTAAGACTACTGCTTAGAGAACTGAGTTTATCTGGGACAGAACTCTGAAGTAGCATTCTGGATAGGAACGTTTTACCCTATGCCTTTCCTAGTACTTCAAATGCAGAAATATTTTAAAGGTAATAAAAACTGTTGAATGTGAAGTTACCTCATTGGACAGTATAAGTTAATATAGGTAATAATGCCAGTTAACTGAATTACAGTAAAAGGTATTACAAAGTCCAGGGTTTTCAAACAAATTGAATGTAACTCTTCTTTCTTTCAGAACATTATGAGCTTACATTCAGACTATGAACTTTATGAGAATTACGATGACCTTGACCATTACAATGACAGCTCAAACCACAGCTACTATGATGAGGACTTTGAAGACTACTACTCTGTGTGTGACAAATCTGATGTCCGCTCCTTTGCCGGTCTCTTCCTCCCAGTGGTCTATACCCTAGTACTTGTGGTAGGCCTGGCTGGAAACGCCATTGTTGTATTTGTCTATCTATCCCAGAAGCGCCTACGGACATTAATGGGTGTCCTCATCATTAACCTGGCCTTTGCAGACCTCCTCCTCCTCTTCACCCTACCGTTCTGGGCAGCAGATGCTGTAAATGGTTGGGAGATTGGTGTGGTGGCCTGCAAGATAACCTCAGCCCTCTACACCATCAATTTCAGTTGTAGTATGCTTCTGCTAGCCTTCATTAGCGTGGATCGTTACAGAGCACTTGCCCAGGGCTCCAGCATTTACACCAGGCCATCTGGAAACAAACAAAGGAGAGAGAAGCTGCTACTATCCCTCCTGATCTGGATTGCAGCCTTCGTGTTTGGCTTGCCAGATTTTTTCCTCACCACCGTTAAGCAGCACTCCTCTGGACACAAATCCTGCAGGGCGGTGTACCCACATAGTATGGCACATGCAACAAAAGCTAGCTTGGAAATTCTAGAGGTGTCACTGAGCTTCCTGCTACCCTTCCTGGTGATGATGTTCTGCTATTACCGGGTGGGAAAAACCCTGAGTCAGGGAGCAACCACTGGAATGAGAGAAGTACGGAGGTGGAAGGCCTTCCGGGTTCTGATAGCTGTTGTGGGGGTTTTTCTGTTAACACAGCTGCCATATAACATTGTGAAGCTTATACGAACCCTAGACATCATCTACACGTTGATGACAAACTGTGAGGTCAGTAAAGGACTGGATCGGGCCACTCAAGTCACAGAGAGCTTGGCACTCACACATTGTTGTGTAAACCCAGTTTTATACATCTTCATTGGCTCGTCCTTCAAGGCGCATGTGCTAAAGATTGCTAAGCACTATGGACAGACTGGGAAGCACCATCATCAGGAGAACAGGCAACCTGCAGTGGAGATTGTGCTAAAATCACAGACCCGCACAAACAGCAATGCATACTCAGAATCAGACGAACATACAAGTACCTTTACTATCTAGTGCACAGACCTGATTATCAGGGACTAAAGACTGCATTATATATAATGCAAATATGCTACAGGGATATTAAAGCATTTAATAAATGGAAAGATTTTAAATTTGGGGTTCTAGATACTAAACTTAGTGCACTGCTGACCCAGAATTACATTGTGATTTTCAGATTGTAATACAAGAGTATGGGTGGGGTAAGTTTGTTTCTCTAAATTTTGATAGGCATCAATATTCATAATTAAAAACCCAAACAAATCTGAATCTAATGTACTTTGGGGGAAAATCAGAACATTTTTCAGAGTTGAGCAGATGGGTCAGATCAGAAGTGGAGCACAACCTCTTTTTCGCTAATCTTTATATAACATAACATAATTGTGCATTGTGACCATGAACACATGTGGCTGTGCAGAAGTATGCTAATTGACGGTTTTATGTATTAAATGGGTCAGGGTCTCATACAATTTCCATAGTACTGGCTAGTTAAGTTGGTATTCATGATTGCAGCTTTCAGTAAACAGTTCCCAGCAGCACAGCTGCTAATTTTATTATGCCCTCCTGTACTCTGTACTGTTATATATTAATTTCTGCTAATTTTCATAAAAGGTGCAATAAATCACAGAAGAGCACTGTATACAAAATCTCAACCAGCAAACCCACAAACAAATTCAGCCTGCAACAGCGAGTCAAAAAATTATTATTATTATGTTCTCATTTCAAGCAAAACAAGTTGCAGGACACTCGCTGTGGGAAGGATAAAGGCAAAGAAAAAAAATGCATGGCCACTTAGGGCTTCCGTAGGATAGGGTTCAGCAACAAAGGAATTCTTTGTGTTTTTGAAGAGGATGAATCCTGCAGCTTTTTCGCCAGTTACTTATTGACGTGTGGCTCTCCCATTCTCCCGACTATTATCACCGCTCAGCAGCACTTCTCTTTCAGTAAAATGTTTTTGCCTCCACTGCGATATCATAGACTGAAAACACGTACAAATAACTTGACTTGGATAGAATTTATAACCCTCCAAGTTTTATGCTTCTGCTCCTCCCTTTCAATTTGATGAGCCAAAAGATGATAAGGTTACATAAAGATGATAATTGCTTATTAATCACCCAGTACATTTGCATGTGAATCCAAAGCTACTCAAGCTACAGTTAGTGAGCATATGCATTTTACTCACTGGATTGCCCAATTAAACAAACGGCATTCCTTTTCTAAAAAAAAAAAAAAAAAAAGGTTAAAAAGTTAGTGGTACTTTCACTAACTTAAAAAAATTATTGGTTACAATTTTAACTGGTGGGACAGTGAAATGGGTCAGTAAGAAATTTTCAGTTGCTCAATAAGACCATTATAAAATTGCAAACAATATAGTAACATTTTTCCCCTAGCATAAACAATATTCGTTCAATATTCTGAAGATGGAAAAGTCAAACTGCATTTGGAATAGGTAGTGATTTCTGTCACTGTAAAATAATGTTTTATTTTATTTCAAAGCATTCTTTTATTTTTTCGATCTACAGTTAAATAAAAGTTAAACTGGAAAATTAAATGGTAGGCTATACAACTGCACCTATTTCTGGACATTGCTTGATCTAAATATTCTACATAACGAATAAAAATCACAAACATGACACTTGTGAATAAAACAATTTTATATATTAAATTAAAAAAAATATAATATAGTTGTCTTGAATATCTCTGCAGTTCATCAAAAATATAAATGAGTTGTTCATCAACTGAAAGCACGTCTGAGTTAAAATTTAATATAGCATTTTTGTGTTTAGTTACTTCTGTTTCTGAATAAATAAGCATTATGTCATCAAATCAAAAGCCTGTTTTGATTTAATGGTCAGAAGCTGTACTAAATGACGAATAACCTAAAATCACAAACATGACACTTGTAAATGAAATAATTTTATATATGCAATTTATTAGATCCATAAAATAAAAAGACGGCTAAATAGTGAAAAAGAAACGCAATAATTGTTGAAATTATACAAATGAATGACAATAACTTGCTAATAGTCCATCACCTGAATCTTTCTAATTGGCATGGGCTTGCAGTCAGTGTTGTTCATGTGGAATTCAATGTTACCTCGATTAACTTTCTACAGTGAAAAAAAAATTCATTTGAAAGTTATTTGAGCTGAGGCTCAAACCCCAGTCACTGGCATAGAAAGCCTACATGTTACCGATGCACTATCCTAGCACACACACAATACCACATTAATTTAATATTATAGTTATTGTACCTGTAGTACAAGACATTTTATTTTACAAAATATTGTAATTAGAAACTTATTTAAATTAGGTTTATAGTAAGTTGTGATGAGAAATGTGATCCACACATTCCATTTTTATTGTACTGTGTTCAGCTACAGTATGTTGTTTCATGCACCACCTGGTGGTTATTGTGTGAAGCACAACAAATGAATTTAAATTCTTAGAACCGTGCCTGCAGTATACCACGTGATCGCGCGTGATGAATCATGTGATACCGTGTGAAAAAACATGCATTCTTAAAGGCCACATCGGTATGTTGTCCCGACCCTTTGTAAATGCGCAGCCGTAGAGAAGACCGTCATTTAAAGGAACGGATGACTTGGGGCAGGTGCAGCATGCACAGGTCCAGTTGGGACCTAAGACAGCAGTGATAAGTTCCACATCACTTAGGCATGCTCTCTTTCTGATAGCCTGTAAATCTTATTTGAGTACACAGATTCTTCATAATGAAATTCCAGGACTTTCAGGGACTTTTTTTTGTTTTCAAGGACTATACAAGGGGTGTCCATCCATCCATCAATTTTCTGTACTGCTTATCCTACACAGGGTTTCTGGGAGCCTGGAGCCTATCCCAGGGGACTCAGGGCACGAGGCAGGGGACACCCTGGATAGGGTGCCAACCCATCGCAGGGCACAATCACACACATATCCACACAGACATTCATACACTACGGACAATTTAGAGATGCCAATCAGCGTATATCTTCACCATAATGTCAGTATACTCCAGATGAGTGACATGAGCACTGTTGCCAACAACTTTCAGTGGAAAGTCGCTAAATGTCACTAGATGATGTCATGCAATAATTAACATATTCATTACGTATTCATTCACTACTCTGTGTGCTCACATACTGTATTTTAATACAGCCAAATTCCCAATAAAGCTGGTCTCATTTACATATTTTTCTGTTGTCAGATAATGGAACAAGTATGAAATAGTGACTGAAACGCAGCGCCTTAAGACTACATGTTAACCAGCAGTCATTCACAGTCATTTACAAGCTGTTGCTCTGCACTGCTAAAAATCCTGGTTTATAACCACAACGTCATCTGACAAAATCACCATACACACAATTTAAAGACAATGGCTATGCTGTGATTTTGGCTATATTTACATGTAAAATTATCGCTCAGTGAGAAAGTTAGAAAGGAATGAATGTGCTGCTCCTCTTTGCCACTCAATGAACAGAGCAGACACACAGAGAGTGTGTCTCCAGGGGGAAAGCAGGATCTTGTGCTCACGGGGCAGTACTGGTCTCTCTCTCTTCTAGGGGAAATTGCCAAGGTTTGACCAAAAAGTTGATAGATTTGTTGCTAGGTGCTTTTTTAAAGAAAAAAAAAAAAAAAAAAAACACAAATAAAAACACCAAAGAAAGACGCTAAAGGGGTCTGAAGTGGAAAGGAGCTGTCTCTGTCACAATGAGTGAGTGAATAGCGGAAGAAGGAAGGGAGAGAGGCTGCAGCAGGGAATCAAATTTTGAGTGAAATGATTATTTTCGATAGAACATGAATACAAACACTTTAATAAATTTTTATAAATTTTGTATTTATTGACTTTTTATAAATCAAGCACCTTTTAAGCACCACTAGATTAAAAAATGGCTATTTTCAAGGTTTTCCAGTACATAAATTTCAAAAATCCAAATTCAAGCACTTCAACCACCTTGTACGAACCCTGACTGTTACCCTCCCAAGGAGTGGTCGACCAACAAAGATCACTCCAAGAGCAAACATTTAATAGTGTGTGAGGTCACAAAGGAGCCCAGGGTAACTTCTAAGCAACTAAAGGCCTCTCTCACATTGTCGAATGTTAATGTTCATGAGTCCACCATCAGGAGAACACTGAACAACAATGGTGTGCTTGGCAGAGCTGCAAGGAGAAAGCCACTGCTCTCCAAAAAGAACATTGCTGCCTGTCTGCAGTTTGCTAAAGATCACGTGGACAAGCCAGAAGCCTATTGGAAAAATGATTTGTGGACAGATGAGACCAAAATATAACTTTTTGCTTTAAATGAGAATCATTATATTTGTAGAAAGGAAAACACTGCATTCCAAAATAAGTACCTTATAACATCTATGAAACATGGTGGTGGTAGTATCATAGTTTAGGTTTGTCTTGGTCAGAAAGGCTTGCAATCATTGGTCAGGACATCTCAAGAGAAAGTATGTCATGCACCAAGCCGATGTGCAGAACTGATCAACAGTTACTGGAAATGTTTAGTTGCAGTTATTGCTGAACAAGGGAGTGACACCAGATACTGAAAGCAGTTCACAGGTTCATATACTTTTGCCACTCACAGATATGTAATATTGGATCATTTTAATTGGTTCTCTTTATCTACTTTTAGGACTGAAAATCTGATGATGTTTTAGGTCATATTTATGCAGAAACTTTAAAGCACCAATGTCGTTACCTCTTATGCTCATTTCCAAAACCTAATGCTTATTATTCAGTAAATACACAGACAATAATACAAACTGATATTAGATTGTTAAATGAGATTATATGCCTGAAAAGTGGAACTTACACCATAACCAAACTGCACTAAACTAGAAAAATGTGAGCTTTGTTTAATTTATAATGTGAAAATATAAAGGAATGAATTACAAAAAGTTTACAAAAGCAAGTTACAAAGTTTTTAAATTTTAAGATGTTTACATTTTTTATATTGTTTTAGTAGCCTTGCACTGAACAAATCTTACCAACCAAAATATCAATAATACGAAAGTGAAAGAACACTCACCACTACTCCACCACTTCTTGCCATTGATGACGTAGTGGTCTTTATCCTTGTGCATGGAACACTCCATGTTAGTCGCATCACTTGAGGCAATATATGGCTCTAAAAGAGAAACAGAAAGACACAGACAGTAAGTGAAGATGACAGAAGAAAGTAAGACCGTGAGAACACAGCTACTGAACTCATCAATTTAAAGATTTATATTTCAGATATACACTCACCTCCCGCATTACATTTACATTTATTCATTTAGCAGACGCTTTTATCCAAAGCGACTTACAGATGAGGAAATACAAGAAAAGTGATATATCAAGGGGAGAACAATACAAGTAGTGCTACCATACAAGATCTTTTAATTGAGTTCTAGAAAAGCAAAGTGCACAGAGTAGGTGTGTGTTGTTTGTTGGTTTTTTTGGGGGTTTTTTTTAGATTAATGTGGTGTTGGCATTTTAGGGGTTAGTTAGGTGTTCACAGAAGAGGTGGGTCTTTCGCTGTTTTTTTGAAGATACTGACAGATTCTGCATTATTAGGAACACCTGTACAACTGCACATTCATGCAGTTGTCTAATCAGCCAATCATGTGGCAGCAGCACAATGCAAAAAAAATCATGCAGATACAGCTCGGGAGCTTGAGGTAATGTCCACATCAAACAACAAAATGAAGAGAAAGTGTAATCTCTGTGACTTTGACCAGGTGTTTAATAATAATTACCAGCACATTCATTTTTACAGACCCAAGAGACCACAGTCCAGACTAGTTGTCTACTGGCCAAGGCTATATTCTAAGGGTCACAAATTTACAGGTCAAAGTTGACCTAGATGAAATCAGCGCAAACGTAAGTGCATTGTTCACCACCCATAGCAAGGGTTCACAGTTGTAAATGCTAAGGCTAAACCGTAGATGTTGGCACCGCTGTTTATTAAACCTGCTAATGTTCAACAATTGCAGTGACTCACAGCTTGGTGGAAATTTAATAAAATCACAAACTCTCCACTTTTACTAAGCAAACACACTCCCATATGGCTCAGTCTTGATCTATTCACCATTGCGAAAAGACTACAGTTTTCCAGATGGGTAGAAAAAAGCATTACAAATCTTCACACCTCTTCACCACATCTGTCATAACAACACTTTTAAATCATTCCCATATCTAATCCATAATTATGGACTGAAGAATAAACAATTCAGTGAATTCCTACAACTTAGATCCATCATATGTTCTAAAATCAATCTAAAGGAAAATACATTTGACCTCCCCCATTAGTAACTCCTCGATATTTCTTGCTCAAAAAAGTTGCATCCTAAATATACCTATAAGATAAAATCCAACCCTACTATTCCCATACCATTTTAAAAAATGGCAAAAAGACACACAATCCCACCCAGATTTGACGTTTGGCAACAGATTTTAACAAACATGTCCTTCATAACTAATAAAATCAGTCTACACCTTATACAATAAAAAAATAATCCAATTCAATACACATGGCAAAAGATGCTTGAAATGGGTTTTATGGAATCCAAAATCTGATCTGTACACAATGCATACCAAATACACCAGATAAGTACATACATGCCATATGAGACTGCACACCAATTAAGCACGTCTGGCAACAAATAACTAAGGAATTATCCTGTGTTCTGTGCCACACCATCCCACTCTCCACATTACTCTGCTTACTCGTAGACACATCAAATCCACTAAGAAAAACACATCACTTCTTGTTCATCAAAGAACAACATTAATCTCACACATTGGAAAAAATTAATAATCAAGTACATAACAATGGAAAAACACTCAAAGAAAAAAAAACAAAAAACTACAGATTCAACTCTATTTGGATACCACTCTTCACCTACTTACACTAGTGAATTACTTCACAAATAATAGATTAATATTATTCATATATATTATTTATTATTATTATATGATAAATTATAATATATTTCTGCCTAGCAAAAAAGCCAGTTCACCTGAAAAGGCAAGGACCTGGGGGCGGTTGGGGGGATGGTTATGGGGGAGAGGTATATCTCAAAGGTGTGCCCACACTCCTGGTAGGCAGCAGGAGGGAGAAGAAATGACTCATAGCCTCTTTCACGGTGGCTTTGACTACTTCTCTCCCTGGCCATTAGTTCAGTATGACTCACTGCTTCTAAATACTCAGTCTGTCCTAAACATAAAGCCTCAACTTTAGGAAAGTGTGAATGTGCTAAAGTACACATTGTGCAATCTGGTTACAATCAGGGGTACTTAAAAAATCAATGCCAGTGATATTGAAATTTCAGTGTTTCACTTTATTAGTATAGCAACACCGAAATCCTAAAGATATCTGCCCTGTAGACTTTCAGCCTTAACCTAAAACATCTGGCTTCATTATTCAGCTCCTGTAAACACTGAAAGGTAAGAACAGATGTGTTGAATGAGGTCTAGATCCCATCAACAGGACCCAGACAGTACTGAAGAGAATATGTTATTAAATAGTGATCTCCTCTAAATGTTAATGAGGTTCATTTTAAAGTCTCACATTAATGACACAAAGCAAGACATGGCAAGAGAAAGAAATTAAATGTATGAGAAATGAATGCATGAGATTTTCACATAAACCTGTCTGCATGTCTACATTTATTTTTTTTTTAAACATCTTAATTCATGCATATTACTGAAGAATGCACTTCCAATCAATCTTGCTTGAAATATCCACCACCATATGGTTAATTGTTTCAGTTTATTAGTACACTGTATTTGTCTATGTGTTATAAATGGTCAAACTATTGCTGACAATGTATAGATGGCAGCAAACAAAACTTATGTTCAAATGCTAGAAGAAAAATATGAGAAATTTAGCCAGTAGAACAAAACTCACTGAATTAACCAGTGACTATATCAGCACAGAGTGGACGGAGATCAGAAATTTTAAAATTTACTACTATGTCAGGTTTTAAAAACTACAGGCAAGATGCACTCGCAATGCGTCTGACTTTAGATATCAATTTAATAAGGCTGACTGTGCTTGGGGCACCACTGTGAAAAGGTGGACACTGTTAACCATACATACTAAAAGACAAAATTCAAGTTAAGGGCAATTTGTCCACATCAGAGATCTGGTGTAAATTAGCCCCTCGTGTGCATGTATTGTTGCCAGATGCACAGATTTCCTGCTACTTTTGACCTCAAACATTTCACCATTAGTATGCTTGTGTCATGCAGATTTGGTCAGATCACATAGCCTACATTACAAGCACTTATATTTCATATCTAACAAATAAACCCAACAGTTTAAACAGGACCTTTGTGACTATTTTCTACTAACGTGACAGACCCTGAACAGATTAGACTTTTTTGTTTTGAACTTTTTCTTTTGGAAGCAGAGAATAATCACATACTCCTCTGTCCAATTATGTTTAAACATTCTGTTTTGGTCATCTAAGATGCAATGGTTCATGTCTAAATAAAACTAGACTGTTCTGCTACAGTATTTTTTGAGTGCTTGGTTTAATCCACTGAAATACTTGTGAGTTCACATTTAAACCACAGTCTGCAAGTTGACTTTTAGAGGTTCCCTCAGAGAGACAACTGAAGGACTTTTAATGGTTCTAAACTTAGTGTAGAGAGTGTATGATTATCAGCAAAGTTGATAACTGATTGGCCCTGGTAATGACACGAGCAATAATTAGCAATGTAGTTTGCAACAAGCACAGAACTCACTGTGAATTATGATTTAAATAAGGTTAATGTATGGAATGTCTTGAATGTATTGAATGTATTCAATACTGACAACAACAACCAAAACGGAATCTGATACCCCGTTTGTTGTTGCTGTCATCATAATCATCACAGCTGAGTAAGGTAAATCATCTTCAAGATTTGTGTAGTAGAATGTGGAAGCATGTATGTATGTGTGTGTACCAGTGTACCAAGTTTGTGTTGTTACCAGTCATGCAAAAGCAGGATCGTATGTCTCCTCGCAGTAAGGGCTCTAGCCAGAGCTTTTTCTGTTCCTCGGAACCAAACAGATGCAGCACTTCCATGTTCCCCGAATCTGTCTCACAGTTTAAAAACAAAAACAAAACAAAAAAAAAAACACAGTAGTTATTTAATTGACTGCAGTGATCTCTCTCTCTCTCTCTCTCTCTCTCTCTCTCTCTCTCTCTCTCTCTCTCTCTGAAGAGAGAAGAACCCAAGATCAAAGCAGCACTGTTCTGATTTACAATATTAGTCCTACTTTCATCTGCATTAATAGAGATACACACACAGACCTGGAGCCTGGCAGTTGAAGACCTCAGGGGCGTAGAAGCATCGTCCAGTTTCTTCAGCAATGTAGGAGTAATCCAGCTGAGATAGTCCACTCACTGCAGGCAGAAACAGATTCCACAGCCCAACAGCACAAGCTTTTGCCTAAACACACACAGTTTCTTACAATAGGACAGGCATACTTACAAACAGAGTAATGGAACAGAGCACTTAATGACATTTAATACATAGGATTTGTTTATAAACATTATGGCATGCATTTGCAATGTTTTTGTGTGTTTTTACCTTTAGTTCCTCCAGCACAGGAGGTGTTTGCCATCTCTCAGGACCATCACAGTGTTTGAAATAGTACTCAGTAATTTCCTAAAACAAAGACAGTCTGTATAGAAAATATTTATGAAGTGTGACCAATATGTGTAACTAAAATTTGGATATGTTAATGAAGTGCAATCAATATTTGTAACTAACATTTGGATATGTTAATGAAGTGTATTCAATATTTATAACCAACATTTAGAATTATTACTTAAGCATAATCGAATAATCAATATTAGTTAAAAAAGCATAATCTATATGTATAATCAATATTTAGAAGCATAATCTAAATACACAGAACAATGATCAAGTTATATTCTAGTGTGTATTGAATTAGATGAATTCTGTGTCTTAATTATTTTTCTGTACCAGCCTGTATCTTCCTCCACAGAAGCAAATAACTTTGAGGCCAGATACCAATTAATGAGTTAGGATAAGGTCTAAGAAGGGAGTGTTGGTCAAGGTCAGGGAGAAACAAAAAACAAAGACTCAAAAACCCTTTTTTTGTAAAAAAAAAAAAAAAAAAAAAAAAAAAAAAAAAAAAAAAAAAAACAAGTC
>JANDJT010000131.1:767469-778377 GCA_024331685.1 Stegophilus panzeri | reverse complement strand
GCTGGGGTATGCGAAGAAAAGAATTTCACTGTGCATATGTATATGTGATCAATAAAGACTCATTATCATTATTATCAGAACGCCCACCACACATCAGCTATTGGTGGAGAGGAGAGGAGAGTGATATATCCAATTCAGGGATGGAGATTATTAGAGGGCCATGACAGAGAAGGGTTAGGGTTTAGGGGTGGGGGATTTTTATCACAGAGAGTCAGGCCCTCAGTTTAACGTCTCACCTGAAAGACTGTGCTGTTTTTACAGTATAGTGTCCCCATCATTAGGAAAGTGGGAACCAGGTGAGAGCTGCAGGGTGATATGGCTCTTGGTCGGTTATATACCTTAATAGAGGTAAGCCATCTGTATTAACATTCATGAAGGCATCTCTTGATTGCATTCCTAATTTTTAGGAATGTACCAAATTATTGATTTGGCCACTCCTAAACTTTCTGCTATCTCTCTGATAGGTCTGTTGTCCTCCTTCACTTACATCAACACCTCTTTGGACCGCATATTGAGAGTTCCCATAAACAGCTACCAAATGCAAAAACACTTGGAATCAACTCCAGACATTTTATCTCCTTAATTGGTCATGAAATAACAAGGAAACAGGCCACACCTGGCCATGAAACAGCTTATCAGTCAATTGTCCAATTACTTTTGAGCCTGTGAAAATGTAAGAACTCTGTAAAAAAAAATGGCTGTAATTCCTAATTCATGCAATATTTTTGTTAAATCCATTGAATTAAAGCTGAAAGTCTACACTTCAATCATATCTTGACTGCTTCATTTCAAATCCAATGTGGTGGTGTACAGAGGCAAAATTGTGAATATTGTGTCACTGTCCAAACACTTAGGGACCTGACTGTATCTTATGAGTATGTGTGTGCATTGAATTTCCCTAATTACATTTAGAAACTTTCCAATGGCATAAAAATTGGTCTTTTTTGCTGTCTTTTCCACTGCTGGTTTTGGAAGTGTAAACCAGTGTGAGCGATATGAATGGAGGTCAGACGTGTCATTACTCAACTCGTAGATGGTTGGGATATGCCTTTACCATCTCCACGTTCACTTTGAAATGAGCCCATATCTAAAAGCCCTAGAATAGAGATCAACTAAAACTGCACTGGGCAAACAAAATGAACTGATTATTCACTCCTCACTCTCAGCATAGAGTTTGCAGTGGTGCTAACACACATTCCCTCCACAAAGATGCATAAGCCAAATTTTCCAACAAGGTATAATCCCAGTCGATATTTACATGTTCTTTTAATACAACTTTACATTTTGTCTGTGTCATCTGTCTGTAACTTGTGAGCACCGCAAACAGCAATTACTCTCTCAATTATAGTGATATGCAGAGGTGGGTGATAATGCGCTACATTTACTTGAGTAACTTTTTTTTTTTTATTTATTTACTTTTGTAAGTTTAACTGGCCATACTTATACGCTTGCTCAAGATCATTTTTAAATCACAGAAATGTATTTTTACTTCGCAACATTTAGTGGTGTTCCTCCATTACTGTTAAATGTTAATGAATATACGTAGTTTTAATAATTAGTTTTTATCACATACAATGAGGTCGCACGTTGTGCGATACACTGCAGTGGTCTGAATGCGTACACAACAACTGCTCACGTTTTTAGCGTTTCAGTCCTGGAAGATAATGGCCGTTGAGGGGGAAGAAGTGAGTGTGTTGACGGAGGCAAGACACACACACACACACACACACACACACACACACACACACACAAACACACAAACACTCACTCTCTCTACACACACTTTCTATTCTGTTCCATAGTCTGTTCTACTATTCTCTGTTGTCTTGTTTGAATGCAGATGCTGACAAGTTTGTGTTAACGTGTTGTGAAAATAAATACAGTCAACTGTTGGAAAAAATTTTGTTTTTTGGGGTGTGTGTAAGATTTTATGTTGAAAATGACAGTTTCTCTGTTATTGTACCTATCACAGGACTGGTATCTGCTGTTTCATCCTGAACCCAGGTTTGATATCATATAAACCAGAGGTTCTCAACCTTTTGTAACTAAAGCCCCCCCCCAAGCCTCCCCTATCATGTGTCCCCCCCCTCCTATATTGGAGGAGACCAGGTCTAATGATTATCTATATTCTATATAAAATCTATATATAACCTAATCTATAATCTGCTTTTGACAGATAGATAGATTTTTTTTGCGTTTGTGTACTTTTTTTTTTAATTACTTTTCATAACTTTTATGACTTTTTAAATAACTTTTATTAATTTTATATAAATATATAACGGACAGGTATGGAACTTGAATTATCAAAAATGTTTCTGAACACTATAACTACTTTGAATAAGACAACTAGGCTGTAATAACACATACTATTTTACATGTAAAACATGTTGCATTCCATTTGTCTTGCATTCTAAAACATTCGTATACAAATTATGTAAATTGTGACAAAGGGCACGTCTAGTTAGCCATGACATTGTTAAATCTCCGGCTCTCAGCCCCTCACTGAACAGAGCAGATGCAGAGAGAGGTGTGAGTGCAGTGGGAAATCAAGACCTCACACTTGCAGGACAGTACTGGCGACATCTGGAAAGGTTTTTCCCCAAAAGTCGCTAGATTTGTCGCTAGGCGCTTTTTTTTCAAAAAAAAGTTTGCTAAAGGGGTCTGAAAAGTTGCTAAGTTGGCAACACTGGTCTGCACTAACCACTATATAACAGTCAGGCTAAGCGCCACCTCTCCCCAGCAAAAAGAAAATGCAGAGGGAGAGGGAATGTGGGGTTTTTCATTTATGCACATTCTATTTGAAAAGCAATAAAATACACAGAGAACCCAAATGATGCCCTGTCTGTGTTTTGTTTCTTGAAAACAATTTGTGCCCCCCTTCTGATCTCTCTGCGGCCCCAGGGTTGAGAAACACTGATATAAACAGTAAAGCCAGACTTTCAAGGAGAGATATGACTTACAGTTCTCCATTTAGTCTGAGATTCAGGATTTTTCCCTTCATTTTAATCAGATCCGAAGTAACTGTTAAGTTGTTACTTGAGTAGTCTTCTCATTGGATACTTTGTAACTCTTATTCAAATAATTATTAACATTATTACTTTTACTTGAGTAATTATTTTTATAAGTAGTTTTACTTGTAGTGAGTAAAATTTTTGGCTACTTTACCCACCTCTGGTGATATAATAGGCAGTAAGTGATATAGAAGCTCTGCTAAGTTAGTTTACCTGCTATTACACCTTTCTACCACTAGGGGTGCTTGCATACGCATTGTCAGGAGTGTGTGGAAATATATGTTCACGCATAAGCAAAACTTGATAAATCCCATTCAATGCATAGAAATGTGCATATGCACGGTTTACATACAAAACTATGTGTATGATAAAATGGGGCCCCAGGTGAGAATTTTCTGTTCAGTCAATGCAATGAAGCATTGAATTATTGAAATAGATAGCTGTTTCGGTAGAGCATGACCTTAGGTTTTTGGCCTAACAGCTAGTATTAACTGGTATGATTGAACAAGCATCATTATTCATACGGCAGAATGGAACCAAGAGTAGTGGAGTGAGTCCTCTCTATATGTTTTTGATTTTGTTGTTGATACAAAGAGAAAAGCAAAATCTCTTTGTTATGGTACACCCCGTACAATGCACATCATGCTTTGTGCAATAAATTAATTGCACAATAAACTGGAAACGTCGCAATTGATTTTCTCAGTTTGACAAAGTAGCTTTGGTGTAGTTAGCTACTTATTCTTAGCAGCCTGTAGTGTAGCTGCTGTAACTAGTGTAGCTACTGTAACTACAAAGTAGCTTTCCCAACACTGTTAATTATTAACTAACAGCATGTATCATGTCAGTTATAAAAGAGTAAAATAGTCTTACAAATAACACTTGATATGTGAGATATCAAAGTAAAATGAGGCATTCTGAAAAATTATTTTAAAAAAATAAATAAATTTACATCACTCCTTGCTATACCCTCCTCCCCTTGTGCTGCAAGTGGCCACTTGATATGCATTTTCAAGTTATGTGTGGAAGTCAGTAAGGAAAGTTTAAAATGTTGAACATAAAAAAAGTAGACAGAAGAGAAGGCCTACCCTCTATCCCTGTAACTCCACCATGAACAGTTATTATATTGAGATGGGAGGGGCAGTAATGGAGCATGAGGAAGTAAGTCAGGTCTGCAAGTGGTTGCCCAGTTGTGGATAACTCCCAGTCCAGTACTGCTAGCACCCGGGCCTGTAAACAGAAAAAAGGACAAACACATGATACTGAAAACAACCTATAAACAACTATCAATAACAAACATTTTCAGAATCTCTATTTTTAGATTTTGTTAAATAGATGTATAGCAGGCTTAAAGGTTAGCATGTTTGCCTTGCACCTCCAGGGTTGGGGGTTCGATTCCCGCCTCTGCACGGAGTTTGCATGTTCTTCCCATGCTTCAGAGTTTCCTCCAGGTACCACGGTTTCCTCAGCCAGTCCATAGACATGTGTTGTACGCTGATTGGCATATCTAAATTGTCCATAGTGTGTGAATGGGTGTGTCAGTGGTTGTGTCAATGGGTGTTCCCTGGCTTGTGCCCAAAGTCCCCTGGGATAGGCTCCAGGCTACCTGCGACCCTGTGTTAGATAAGCGGTACAGAAGATGGATGGGTGGACGGATGGGTGGATATGTATGGCAAATCCATGTCATGGTCATGAGAGAGCTATTTATGGATGGATATGTATGGCAAATCCATTTATATTTTTTCCTTACATAAAATATTTTTATGAATACTTATGGCAATGATATGACACCATAATAACAGAGCTATTACTGTGACCCTAAACTGATAATTGGGCTGTGAGGTCACATCATCCAGTCTACACTATGGCCAAAGTTTGTGGACACCTGACCATCAAACCCATATGAAATTTTTGCACATTCCTTTCCAGATTTACTTCGCTTTTTCTGTTATTATAAATCTTCTGGGAAGGCTTTGCCCTAAATTTTGGAATGTGGCTGTGGGGATTTGCCCACTACAGCAGGTCAGGCAATGATGTTGAGCGAGAAGGCCTGGGGCATTTCTGCATTACAATTCACCCCAAAGGTGTTTAGTCGGGTTGAGGTCAGGGCTTTGTGCAGGCCACTCAAGTTTTTCCACACCAACCTTTGAAAACCATGTCTTCATGGGCTTTGCTTTATGCATGGGGCACTTGCATGCTGGAACAGGTTTAGGCTTGACCCCTTAGTTCCAGTGAAAGTAAATGCTACATTGTACAAATGCTACAGCATACAAAGACATTCTATGCAATTGTGTTCTCCCAACTTTGTGGCAATAGTTTAAGAAAGAAGTTTAGGAAAGACCAACAAATGGGTGATGGTCAGGTGTCCACAAACTTTTGGCCATATAGTGTATGTTGTTTCATACCAGAAGTACACTAAACTACAAAATCAGTTGTCATGAAGTTCGACAGTCAGCCTGAAAAGTGTCAAAACATAACCTTATGTCAACAAATTTGTCAGTTGACTCAGATGTTACGTCAACTTGACAACAGAATTAACTAAACTAATCTTAGTTCAATTTATGACCATAAGGTTACACGTTCCTTCTCATTCTGCTTATGTATCTTTACAGTCCCCTCCAAAATAATTGGAACATTAAGGCCAATTCTATTGTTTTTGCTATACAAACATTTGGTTTTGAGATCAAAAGATGAATATGAGACGATTAATCAGAATTTCAGCTTTCATTTCCTCCTATTTACATCTACATATGTTAAGCAACTTAGAACATGGCAACTTTTGTTTGAACACAGCCTTTTTTCCCCCAAGTGATCAATAATATTGGAACATGTGACAGATAGGTGTTTCTTGCTGCCTAAGTGTACCCTGTTAAATTGATTGTTTAAAGAATTAATAGCTCTGAATGTCTACTCTAGGTTTGAGCCCTAGGTTTCACCTGTGAAAACTACATTTGATGTTAAACAGTATATACCAACATAAAGACTAGAGCGCTGTCTATGGGAGAAAAGCAAGCCAAGAGGCGAAATAAATCAGAGCCATTGTAAAAGCATTGGGCATAGCCAATACAACAAGTTGGAATGTCTTGAAAAAGAAAGAAACCATTGGTGTACAAACAACCAGACATGGAACAGGTCAGCTAAGGAAAACAGCAGCAGTTGATGACGGAAACATTGTGAGAGCTGTAAGGAAACCCCCAAAACAACAGTTACTGACATCAACAACCTTTACAGGGGAGGGGTGAAGGTATCAGGGTAAGGCAGCTGTGGCTCAGGTGGTAGAACGCGTTGTCCACTAATCGTAGGGTTGGCGGTTCGATTCCCGGCCCACATGACCCCACATGAATCTACACGGCAAGTGTCCACATGCTGAAGTGTCCTTGGGCAAGACTGAACCCCAAGTTGCTCCCAATGGCTAGCGCCTTGCATGGCAGCTCTGCTACCATTGGTGTGAGTGTGTGTGGGAGAATGGGTGAATGAGAACCAACGTAGAACTGCTATAAGTGCAGACCATTTACCATATCACAATCCACCATTTGAAGAAGACCACAGAAATATAAAAATACAGGGGTCATATAATAAGATGCAAACCACTCAAGAACAGTAATAATCAGAAGGCTAGATTAGAATTCACAAAAAAATAAAGAGACGAACCACAAAAGTTCTGGAACCAAGAAACCAAGGAAAGAATGGATCTGCTCATTATGCAAAACATAACAGCAAAGTCGAAGCATGGTGGAGGTAAGTATCATGGCTGGGGATTTCATGGCTGCTTCTGGAATGGGCTCACTAATCTTTATTGATGATAGAAATCAAGATGGTAGTAGCAGAATGAATTCAGAAGTCTACAGAAACAATATGTCTTCCAAATTACAGAGAAATGCACACCTTTCACTTTGAGATTGAGTTTTCATCTGAGCAGCATAAAACCTCTTGTGTGTGTGTGTGTTTGTTTGTGTCCAAAAAATCTGTGAAAGTTATATCCGTGCCCTTTTCCCTCTCTATCTTAAATGCTATCATGACAGCACTGTCATGCACTGTTCGGGCTGACAGGGGCACGTCTTTTATTTTCTGAATGACTTTTTCCTTGTTCGGAAAATCGGCAAACAGTTCAGTTGCCATACTCAACATGCATGACTTTACATATCCTCATTCAGTAAAAGGTTTTCCTTGTCTTACAATCTCCAATGAGCCAGCAAAGCAGACAGTATTCAAACTTCCAGTTGCCCCTGTCCACGCTCACAGCTGCTGCTGTCCGGCTTGAAGTTTACATTGGCGCTCCGTGAATGCTTTCCTTCGGCTTTCATCCACAGGGTACTTTGCTGGAAAAGCTGCATGGTGGGTTTCAAAATGCCTCGTAACATTTGATTTTTTTAAAGGAGGCAATATGTTCTGTGCAAATTAGACACAGCAAAGTACCAGAGCGTTCAATAAAAGCACATTTCAGTCACTTTGAAATCTTCGATGTTCCTCCGAATAATTTCTTTTCGCCATCTCCACAAACTAGCTAGGTAGCTGCTTGAATCTGAGCGTGAGAGGTTACCATAGAAACGTGAGTGGTTTGCCGTTGATTGGTGATTGACACTTGCGCACAGCACTGCATACATGCACTGGCCAGAACAGCTTGAAATATATTATTGTAAATTGACGTTTCATTAACTTCGGTAGTCTGTACAACAAAGGATTTGTAATTGACTTTGCATTTTCTGCAGAAAACTGATCTCTAGTGATGTGTTTTTAATGATCATACACTGGTGAAGGGTGAGACACCTGGCGAGCCACATGATTTCTGTCAAAGAGCTACATGTGGCTCACGAGCCATAGGTTCCCGACCACTGCTGTAGTGTGTGTAAATCCCAGATGATCAGCAGTTTCTGATCAGTTTCTATGCAAACCAGCCCATTTGACACCAACAAATATACTATGGTGAAAGTCACTGAGATCAATTCCTTCCTCATGCTGATGTTTCATGTGAGTATTAACTGAAGCGCTTGACCTGTATCTGCATGATATTATCTATTGTACTACTGCAGGCTGATTGGATAATTGCATGAATGAGTAAGGGTACAGGTGTTCCTATTAAATTAGCTGATGAGTGTATACAACCATGTTTGATCTTTTAGTAGTACCTCTGATGGATGGAATATCAGGTTGTCAATTCGAAAATCACCATGTACAAGGGTCACTTGGTCATCAGTGGATGGCAAATTGTTGCTTAGCCAATCAGAAAGCTCATCTACAGCTGGAATGCTTCTGCTGGCTGAGGCTCTATACTGCTTTGTCCACGTAGACACCTAAAAAAAGACATGTTTATCAAGGATCTGCACAACAATCTATATTTACCCTTACTCTATCAAAATATTTTTTTCAGAATGCACACAGTCGAATGTTTATTCCATACAGAAATTATCTCTCATTTCATAGCCCTCAGTTTTGAAACCTATGTCAGTACCTCTCTCTACCACAATCAGCAACCTTTTGGTTTTAGCGTAGGTTTGAGCTCCAATTTATAAAATATGTGCCATCGGACTCTTACCTGTCTCTTGGCATAACCCGCCCCTTTCCCATATCCTACTAGGCCGAGTGTGGTGTGGTTTACAGAGTGAAGTCTGGCTAACACCTCAACTGCAGCAACATACAGAGCACTGCGTTCTGCTGCACTGATGCCTGGTAGCCTTGGGTCCTGAAATATACGGCCCTGTCACACACACACACACACACACACACAGAGAGAGAGAGAGAGAGAGAGAGAGAGATACATAAAAATAACCATCAGTGAGATCTTAATGTTAACAATCTTAAAAAAAATTCTCAACCCCAGTCCTGTGGATCATAGTTGTGTTTTCTCAATTCTAACACAACTGACTTAAATAATCAGAAACTCTCAAAAGTATCAGCAATGTCTGTTGGATAAAAACAATAAAAATTGTGCAGTGAATGCCGTCTCCAGACTGGAATCAAAAACTTATTTTGACAGGACACATGTATCAAGAGATTCAACCAAATAACAGAACATGCCTATAGACGTTACCCAACATGTACCAGGCTACCTCTTTTACTTGGTTATTATTTCTTTTTAATACATAATATTGTTTTTTCTGTTTTCATGTTGTTAGTAACACATACTGATAGAAGACTGAGATCTGACCTGAACATGCTCCATGATGTAAAACTCTGTGCCAATAACATTTGTGTCTGAGCAGTAAAGCAGAGGGTGAGGAACAGGAAAGTCAATGGAGTGCAGAGCTTTCTGTACAACATACTCCCTATCCACCTGTTCTCACACACACACACACACACACACACACACACACACACCACAAAATCAGAATAATAAAAAGATGATTAGTATTTATGCATTGCATTGCACCAGAAATCAAAAGCATTTATGTAAAATGCACTTCATCACTACACTTTAATATTATTTTAGGAGACTAGCTTATTAATACATATTAATAGCTATATTCTTATTCAGTTACGTTTCCACGAAAAGAAATACTTTTTACTCTCTACATCCTAGAGCTGCAACAACTAATCGATAAAAATCGATAATAATCGATTATGAATATCGTTGTCAACGAATCTCATTATCGATTAGTTGGTCTGCGCGCGGCACGGGGGAGATTTACTCATTACGATACTTCTGTTCCGAAAACGTTCCGGAGAGTAAATACTAAAGTTGTGTCCCAAATGACATACTATACACTTTCACTATGCACTCTGCACTACCCGGCTAGTGCAGTGTTTTTGAACCGGGGGTCCGCGGACCCCCAGTGGTCAGTGGTGTAATTGCAGGGGGTTTTAAAAATGTTTAAATAATATTATGTATATATATTTTTTTGTTAAATGTATAAAAACATTCAAATAAGATGATTTAAAATTAAACAATTTGGTTATTCGCAAGTATCACGTTAGCTGAGCTGACGATCGTTCATTGATGGATTTATTTTAAATATTTACAAATGAAATGATAATTTGCAAAAACCTATGAGTGGTAGACAAGTTAAGTGTTGCATTGATGGATAAAATAAACAAAGGATAATTCAGAGAGTCAAATTAAATATCACACCAAGAATAAAATGTAAAAAAATAAAAGCTTGAAATGTTTTGATTCAATTTTAATGTTAATATTATTAATGTTAAATATTAATAAAATAAAGCAACATATATAGAAATGACTTAATTATATAGTCTATATTTGTTGTGGCGTGAGGGGGTCCTTGTGGATTGTTCAAAATATGCTAGGGGTCCAAAGCTCACAAAAGGTTGAGAACCACTGGTCTAGTGTATGTATTTTAGAAAGGTAATATCATCTCAAATGGAACATATTAGTTTTTTACTAACCTGAAAGTTTGCCCCCGTCCAATTAATCGATTAATCAGGAAAAATAAAATAAAATAAATAAATAAATAATAATCGGCCAACTAATTGAAAATAATCGTTAGTTGCAGCCATAATACATTCTCATTTAGACCTTTTTTGTCTATTAAAGTAACTGATAATTGATTTTGATAACAGGATTGTACATTCAAAATGACTTCGTCTGTCAATTTCACAGAACCACATAAAATAAAGAAAAAAGACAGAGAGAACGTAAATTTTCTTCCCATAATTTTCAGGAAATTCAGATTCAAATTTCCTGTTCAACATGGCTTAATGACACAATATTACAGATATTTCATAGAGGTGAATGTGTTCATGGTTGAGGACAAATGAAATATATTTCCATATTAACCTATGTGTCTCCAAGGAGACAGGTGCACATGCAGAACTTTTTAATTACAGACAAAACACAGGGAAACAGACTCAGGGAACAGACCCAAGGGATAGAAAACACTAGGGAACCAGAACAACAAGAAACGCATAATATAATATAATATAATATTTAGCTATTTATATTTAT
>JANDJT010000131.1:743944-766302 GCA_024331685.1 Stegophilus panzeri | reverse complement strand
CTTTACCCGAGCCGTGTACAGTTTTATCTTCCAGATGTTATAACACTGCATGAATTCATGCTTTGTGAAACAAATATACTGGTACTCTCACCTCACAGAAGGGTTCAATCCACAAGTGCTCCAGGTCCTTTCTGTGGAGAGTTGGCATGTTCTCCCTGTGTCACATATAAGTGACATGAATTTAGAGATTAAAAAACCCTCCACGACTGTGTTTGCTATAAACTCTTTTGTGTATTGATGAAAACCTGAGTGATGAATGACCGACTCCAGTCATTATCGTAAACAGTGTTACTTTAAACACAACTTGTCATAACAGTTTGTAGAACAGTAATAAGCAAAATGTTTGATGTAATTAAGTAAATGAACTGAATTTATATCACACATCACATGGCTGCTGTTGTGTTACAAGTTTTAAGTCTTACATCTTTAAAGTATTGGATGTAACATCTCTGATTTGTGCTCTAGCCTAGAAACACTTCTTTGTACAAATGTTAGCACTTAAAAATGTGACCAAGAGGAAGTGACATTTACATTATACCCTCATGAAAGTGCACACCTGTACTGCCGGACAGAAAGTGGAGTGTTTTCTGAAACACTGTGAAGTCTCCCTGTCAAATATCGATGCAGTTTCTCTACGTTAAAAATATGCTGCTGGCGAACAGGTATCGTCTGATCATCCATAGTTTCTGCGCGGTGAAGCTAGAAACCACATAGGGAGCGTTCCAAATCAATCAGAATTCGCACACCACTACAAAATGGCCTACACACGATATTGTGCACTATATAGGAGATAGGGAGCGGTTTCGGACCCTAATACACAGTAGGCGAAAAGCAGTACACCAAAATAGTATGTCTGCATTCTCAGTATTCATAAAAGAGTAGGCGAGAAATACCCGGATGCACTACTGCTTCCGCTTCGAGTCTGCAGTATGGAAGCATTGGACACGGTGGATACTGCGCTATCCCATAAGGCTGGCGAGGAAGAGCTGTCAGAACTCGCGCCGCGTAGTACGTCCTGATTTTATTCATGATTACCACTTATTAGGGATAGGGAAATGAAACCTCAAAGCACTGAGGCTTTCCCCTGACTGTTCCGGGAAAATATTCAAAGCTTCCAGAGTTTCGAAAACAGCGCCGTCTGGTGGTTGGTAAAAAAATAAATAAAATAAAGCAGCCAAAAGCCTGTGGAAGAAGCTCCATCGGATGAAGCAGCCACCACACACTCCATAGATAGTTTCAATCTTAAATGCACAAATAAAAGCCTAACACTTGCACGCGTGTGTGTGAGTTGAATTTCTCCCTCTGATAAATTAATTTACCTATTAAAGTGTGGCAATAAATGCCAGTATGAACTAATATAATTCAATAATATGTAATAGAAGAATAATGTACACATATGACTAACATATGACTGAGTTGCACATGGCAAGTACTTTACCTGAAATTATTTGTATTCTTCATATTACTTTTATCACTGGGTATTTAAAAATTTTACTGAACAAGTTTGAATGAAAATGATACAATCATGTAAAGTGTGGGACTAAAATGTGAATACAGACATTGCATGATGGGATCATCTGATTATTAAGTTTGCTTATGAGACTTGGCAATGATAGTGATTGTGTAACCATGGGAATGAGAGAAAGGTGACAATGAAGTTTTGAATTATTTTTATTGAGAAATAAGAGCTGTTTCACAGTGTTGGGGCTGAGTCTAAACATCATCATCATCATCATCATCATCATCAGCACACATGTGACATTAAATTCACATATGATCATGTCTGCAAAGTTCGGTTTCATTTGGAGAGAGAGAGAGAGAGAGAGAGAACCCTGCTGCCTATCGCAGCCTTGCTGTTCTTTGGCTACAACTTGCCTTCACACCGTTGGCAAAATCTGTTAATTAAAACACTTTACAGGCTTGATAAAAACTTGCTTTCTCCTTTTTTCAGCACCATTGCTTTACTTAATTTCTGCTCAGGCTGTACTACACGTGATTTCACTGACATTTGCATGAGTTGGCTACTTTTTTCCTGAATCATTTCCATACATGCACAGTACAATTGTGGAGTAGTTCATTTATATATATAAATATAAAATGGGTACAGGGGGCTGATACACTCAAATTAAGCATTCCAATTACATTTTAGCATATGGATTTTTAGAAAAACATCAAATTAATTAATTAATTAATTAATTAATTAATTAATTAATTAATTAATTAATTAATTAATGTTACAGCCCAGTCTAGGTTAGGCCACACAGAGTAACCAGCTCAGGATTCAACTGGATTGATCTTTAAAAAAAAAAAATGAGGAGTCAGGAATAACACCACAAGGTTGTTCAAAAAGGGTGTGGTATATTGTAACAGAGTTATATACATACAACTGTACAAATTAACCAAACCAGACATAACTTCAGGGTGGGCCAAGGCCAAAATAATAAACAAAAGAATTATATTCTTTAGGTAGCTAGCTTACCTAAAAGGAAAGAAAATAAGGATACTTCCCTAACTACCTAAACAAAAAAAACAAAAAAACAAAAAAAAAGGACAAAAGGACCCTCACCCAAAAGAAATGGCAGCCACACCCCTACTGCCAGTGAACCAAGTGAATCATATATACAGTGGTGAAGAATATACATAAACAGATACAGGGACAACCAAACTCCAAGTCAAAAACCAGAACAGCCGTTAGAAAATAGCATACAAGCAGCACAACCAAACACACGTAACCACCACCAACATCCCACACGTTCTCATGCTTCTTCCTCTTTAAATATGGCCGCCAATCAGTGACGTCATCCTGGGAGGCGGGAGCAAGGCAGGTTAGGGTAGGCTGGAAATTCTGGGAGGGAGTTCGGACCTGCACACAAAATATGTCACAGCACAAAAAAAAACTTCCCATCCTAAGATAGCGGGTTGTAACAGCGAAAAGTAAATATTTCTTAACCATACGTTTATGCAGAGTTTTGGGGGCCCTTGGTAGCTTGGGGCCCAAGGCAATTCGACACCTGTCTCCACAGTGACACCTAGTGGTCACTTGCAGTTGTTGATCTGAAACAACCTTGACAAAGAGTCAGACAAGCATCGATTAATTATTACCTACATGTTGTTTATGGCAAACAAGGAAGTGTGTGGGGGCACCGATAGAGACTGGTATGCTGCTGCCTTGGGCCCAAATCCTGGGTGAAGTGTGCCTGTCCACATAGTTGCAAGAGACATTTAAAAATTAGTGGGTTGTTTTTAACATCTGACTTACAACTACATGAGCTTGGTTTTGTAACCTGTAGGCTCCTAATTGTGAATAACTATAGGTTATTTTGGTCATGAAAAATGAAGATTAATAAATGCAAAACTGTCCAAATTCTCTCTCGTCTACGTAATAACCCACCACATCTGGCCATGTCTTCTTTATTTTTATCAGGAAATTTGGTTAGATTTCACATCAGATGATTAATAAGGCATCCTGAGGCAAGCACTGACCATGGATCAGTGCAAACACTATTGAATCATTTCAGTTTTATAAACCTACATAATAAAACTGACCGGAGAACAGTTCAAATTATATATTAAACACTGGTTCATTGGTTCACCTGGAGATCAACACCACCTAAATTAAATACTATATTATGTATATTTAAACCCCCACTTGTCTTTGTTCAGGGCAAAGTATTGTTTCAATGCTTTGCCACCAGTTCTCTACCAAGCCATTCTGTCCTGTGTTTCTTGTTTCATGGTTTTTGATCCATGGTTTATGATTTTGTTCTCGGTTATGATTCTCGTGTATGCCCTATTTATGCCTGTTTGCCAATCACCTGACCCTTACCTGATAACTGTTTACGATATTGCCCTATGTTTTGGATTTGTCTGCCTGTTCTCATTAAAATATTTAACCGAACTTGCATCCATCTCCAATCCCTATTTACATGACAGAATACTTCGCCTAACTATGGGTTTAGCAGGAAAGCATAGGAAACATCATTCCAAGAAAATCATGCCAGTGCTCAATTGCTCAAACCCATGCCAGTTCTCAAAGCCAGCCTGTCATTAATTCCTTGGACCCGTATGATAGGCATCAGGCTAAGATAACCATGCCATGATTCAACTCGATCAAGTTTCCTTAGTGGACTGCCATGGATCTCCCGGATCCTTATGATGGATTTTTTGGGTACCCTAAGTATTTTTTGTTTGACTGCCAGTTATATTTTTTGAGCCTGGTGAACCCCAAGCCCGATGAGAAGCAGTGGCATTTTGTCATTTTGTGGGCAGAGCGTCTAATCATTACAGGATCCGGTGGGCTTAGCAATATAACTCAGTTTGTGGGATTAATTGTAAAGATGTTTGGGAGTCCAGAGTACACCCGCAACCTTGTGGAGCTTTTGGGGGGACCAGCATGATGAGCAAACTTTCCGTTCACCACCTATTATAAGCAGGACATCAGGGCAGCCTCCACAGCTCCAGCTCCAGCTAGAGGCAGACAGGGTGGCCTCCACAGCCCAGTTCCAGTCCCAGGCCAACAGGGCAGCCTCCACAGCCCAGCTCCAGCCAGAGGTCGATGTGGCGATCTCAACTTTAGAGCTCCAGCCTGAGACGCGTGAGGTGGTCTTCCCTGCAGAGCTCCAGCCAAAGGTCAACGTGGCAACATCATCTCCAGAGCTCCAGCCTGATATCCACAAGGTGGTCTCTCCTGCCGAGCTCAATCCGGAGGTCAGCGTGATGGCCTCCAAAGCCATGTTCATGCCTGAGGCCAAAGAAACAGCCCACCAAGCCATGTTCCAGTCAGAGGTCAACAAGACAGCCCACCAAGCCACGTTCTAGTCAGGGGCTGACGAGATGGCCCACCAAGCTCTTCTCATGGCTGAGACTAACGTCATAGTTTTTCCACAACATGCTCCAGGTAGAGGTCGACAGCACGACTTATCATGTTCTGCTCGTGCCTGAGGCTAACGAAACAGCCTCCTGCAACATACTCAAGCCAAAGGCCGACGAGATGGCCTACCAAGTCTGGTTCACGCTAGAGGCCAACAGTACGGCCTCCCAAGCCATGTTCCTGCTAGAGGTGGATGAGACGGCATTCCAAGTTATGTTTACACCTGAGGCTAATGAAACGGCTTCCCACAACATGCTCAAGCCAAAGGCCGATGAGATGGCCTACCAAGTCCTGTTCATGCCGGAGGCCAACTGGATGGACTCCCAAGCCATGTTCCTGCTTGAGGTCGACAGACAGCCTACCAAGTTCTGCTTATGGCAGAGGCCAACGAGACAGCCTACCAAGTTCTGCTTACGGCAGAGGCCGTCGAGACCAGTTGAGCTCCAGCTCCTTTCTGAGGCCGATGTCAAAGCCGATGGCAAAGCCTCCCAAGCCATGTTCACACCAGAGACTAAAGTCACGGATTACCACAACATGTTCAAGCCAGAGGTCGACGAAAAGACCTACCAAACTCTGCTCATGCCAGAGACTGATGGTGTGACCTCCCAAGCCTTGTTCCCCCCTCACGACCTCGGCAAGCCTGCCCCAGCCTCATGTCTGCTCCTCGGCTGCTTGGGGAACCAACTATTTTATGGACAATGCCTGCCTTGGGACCTGGGGGGCTGTGTGGACATTTTGCCCATAGGGCCAGGACCACCAAGAGGGGGAGCTTTGGTAGGCGCTTTGGGAGAGCACTCTATCAGAGATTTCCCCTCGCACTGAGCGCCAGACCGAGCAGCACACTCAACAGCCCACAGCACGACAGCACATGCTTCCGGGTTGTCAAATTTTGTTTACTTTTGGATATGTTTTGTTATGGTTTATGTCTTGTCTCCACCCCTGTCTTGTTATTGGTTGTCTCCCTCACTTGTCATTATTCACAGCTGATTATGTTGTATATTTAAACTTCTGTGTGTCTTTGTTCAGGGCGAAGTATTGTTTCTGTGTTTTGCCACCAGTACCAAGCCGTTCTATCCTGTTCTGTCCTGTGTTTCTTGTTTCATGGTTTTTGATAGAGTTTTCGTTCTTGGTCGTGATTCTGTTTATGCCCGTTTGCCGATCACCTGACCCTTGCCTGATAACTGTTTACAATATTGCCCTACATTTTGGATTTGTCTACCTGCTTCTAGTTAAAAGCTTTAACTGCACTTGCATTCATCTCCAATCCCTCTTTACATGACTAGTATGAGCATCACTTGTGTTCTAAGTTTAAGTTTCTGGCATCAAACTGAAGTTATTATCTGTTCAGTGATGGAGACATGAGTGTAAACTGTTCTTAGCAATTGCTGAAAGAAAATCCTTTATACTTTCATAATACTAAACAGTTGGCTACACAATTAGTGGCTGTCTGTCATTTTGCTTTGTTCCTCTTATTATCCATCTGTCTCTACATTAGTGGAGTGTATTCCTAAACTGAACTGAGTCATTTTCTGAAGCACAACGTGGTGAAGATGGGGAAAAGAGGTAAGCTTAACTTCATATAAACAAAGTCAAATATTAAGAGTTTTAATGGTGAATGAGTGCAAGGTAAGATGTAAGCTAAGTAGCTAAAGTTTAATATTTGACAACTATTTTACAACAATAACGGTAGACGACCGACGGTAATATTCAGGGATGCAAACATTTACGTGATTCTTGTAATGTAATATGTTATTGTCAATGTGACGAGACAACAAACATTAATGGAGCCGTTTACAGTATATTAGGCAGAAGATGGACAATGAATGTGTGCATATTGTGAATGAATGTAATGAACTTGGTTACCTGGCTTTACTGGAAGCCTTTCAGTAAATTCACTTATCTAAGAAAATGACTCATAAAACTAAAAGTGGGAGAGTTATCATCAGGGGCGTTAGCTGAACTATTAATCATCTGGGGCTGAGCCCAGATTCTTCTCCATCAAAAACTTTTTAAAATGTACTTTTAAATAGACCATTTGCATGCATTTTTTGTCACATGTGAGGGCTAATTGCTTAAAAAATGTGAAAATTGGACAAAAAGTTTAACTTAACATAAAACTTGCCTTAGGTGTTATCGTCTGGGTTACGCATGTAACCCTGTTCCCTGAGAAGGGAACAAGATGTTGCGTGAGCTCAATGCTGTGGGAAGCGCCCTCGTGTGTGACCGGTACCTGAACCTTGCGTAACATCATGCCTATTTATAGGCCTGCCATGATCAGGTGACCTGGCTATTAAGCGCATCGCGTGATATATAAATGGCACCTGTGAACCACGCTGTCAGCCTCTATTATCTGAAGCGAGGACGCAATTCACAGGCGTGCCCCAGTATGACAAAGCTACGCAATGTCTTGTTCCCTTCTCAGGGAAGAGGATTACATGCGTAACCCAGACGTTCGCTTTACGTCATGTGTGTGGCGTAGACCACCCTGCCACAGCACACACATCCTGTAAGGATACCCTTTTGGACAAAGCCTTCGAGGAGGCGACCCCCCTAGTGGAATGAGCCCTTATGCCCAGAGGCGTAGCGAGACCTCATAAGCGATAGAGATTGCTTCCACTATCCAATTAGAGATGTGTTGCTTTGACATAGCATCACCTTTACTGTCGCTGCCAAAGCAGACCAGCAGCTGCTCCAACTTATGCCACTGGCCGAGGTGGTGAACGTAAGCACAGAGAGCGCTTACTGGACACAGTCAGTGCAAATTCTCTTGTTCTGGTGTGAGGAACGGAGGCGGGCAGAAAGCCTGCAACACTACTGGCTGGGCAGCAGATGGTGCTCTAGCGTTCAACATGGTATCTACAACCACAGTTGTGAGACCAGAATCTATGAGCTGGTGCCACTCAGGGGCCAGATCCACAGTTTCCATAGTTCCGGCCAAGGGTGATAAATCAGCCCTCTGGCTTGAGACAGTAGATCCCTGCAGATGGGAATCTCACAAGGAGTGCTGTCTAGCAGGGATATTATCTGTGAGAACCATATTCGAGCTGGCCAATAAGGTACTACTAGCAGCAGACCTAGATGGTCTTTCTGAACTCTCACTAGAACTTGTGGGAGCAGAGCGATCGGGGGAATAGCATACAGATGTGCACCATGGCATCCAGCCCTAATGGTGGGGGGAGGAGTGAGGGCAAACCACAGCGGGCAGTGTGTTGTCTCCTCAGAGGCGAACACATCCACTTCTTCTTGGCCGAACCTCCGCCATATGGACACTTGAGGATGGAGCCTTCAACCCCTTAGCCTTAACCCCTGCCTCAACAAGATGTCTGGCCCCACATTCCGGCTGCCCGGAATGTACATTGCACTCACTGACAAGAACCTTCCCTCTGCCCAGAGAAGAATTAGTTGTGCCTGCCTGAACAGGGGGCGTGAACATAACTCTCCCTAGTGGTTGATATATGAGACCACCGCTGTGTTGTCTGTCACAACTAGCACATGGTGACCTCTTAATTGAGGAAGAAATAACTTCAGTGCTAGAAATACAGCCCGCATCTCTAGCTGATTTATATGCCACTCCAGATGAGGGCCGCTCCAAAATGAGCTGGACAGCCTTCTAAGATTGCACCCCAGCCCATGAGGGAGGTGTCTGTCATTACTGTCTTGCGATAAGGAGATGCCCCTAGAGTGTGACCCGAGGCTAGAAACTGTGGACACCTACAAATTCTCAGAACACATAAGCATCGCCGCATGACACTGATTACTCTCAGAGTTTTCAGCCACCACTGAAACAGTCTCATGTGCAATAGGCCCAATGGTATGACATTGGCTGTTGCTGCCATAAGGCCCAACAGTCTCTTGTAGAGACTGAAGGGGATGCCCAGACCCACCTTTATCTTGCTCAATGTTGATAGGCTTGACCCTATGCATGTTGGGGATAGAAATGCCCTCAGCATAGTAGAATCTCATATAACCCCTAGAAAATTGTCCTCTGCACTGGAGAAAGCATTCTTTTCTTGAGGTTCAACCTGAGCCCCAAGCTCCTCATGTGGGCGAGAAAAATATCTCGATGCTGAAGTGCCAGTTCCCTGGACTGTGCTAGAATTAACAAGTCATGCAGGTAGTTTAGTGCACGGATGCCTTGCAGTCGCAATGGAGCCAGAGCAGCATCCATGCACTTTCTGAAGGTGCGAGGGGATAAAGCTAGCATGAAGGGAAGAACCCGATATTGGTATGCATTGCCTCCAAATGCAAACCTCAGGAACTTCTTGTGACTGGGCGATATTGTTATGTGGAAATATGCATCTTTTAGATCTATCATCACAAACCAATCCTCGAACTGAATCTGTGGCACAATAAGTTTGAGCGTCAGAATCTTGAACCTTGCTCTAAAATTGGCTGCATACTCCCATCTTTTTTTCGGACCAGGAAATAACGGCTGTAAAAACCTCCCTCCCTCAGGGAATGGAGTACATGTTCTATGGCCCCTTTGTCCAAGAGGGATCTTATTTCCTGTACTAACGTCGGGCTCTGCACTGTGCTGACTACTGTGGTGAGCACACCTCTGAACCAGGGGGGTCGAGCTCTGAACTGGACCCGGTTTCTATGGTAGACAGAACTCATGGAGACACATTTGGCAGTAGTTTCCACTCTGGTCACCCAAAGAGACAAATCTGTGGCATGACGCAGCTCTGCCACTGCCTTGGGCCCAATTCCCTCCCCAGTGTTGAGCTTACTCAGCAGGTCTGCTTGGTAGGCCTGCAACACTGCCATTGTATGCAGTGACCCACAAGCAAGACCCACTGCCACATAGGCTTTGCCCAACAATGGCAAGGTGGCCTTACATGGCTTGGAAGACAAAGGCGCGCCCCCTAAATTACCTGCCGTCGATGGAGAGAGGTGGCTCGCAAGCACCTCCTCCGCCTTCGGCATAGCTAAAAAGCCGTGTTGTTCACTACCCACGATGGCCGAATAATCAGACGTCGCGGGGTTATAAACACAGCTAGTATATAGTTTTCCCCAGAAGTATGATATTTCATCATGCATTTCTGGAAAAAAGGGGAGTTTTCTGCGGTGTGAGGGAGATTTATTTTCACTGGGGAGGAAGCGCTCATCCAGCCTGCTACGAGCCACTTCCTCTTCCCTGGGCCAGTCTAAATTTAGTTTTTCAACTGCCCTAGTAATCACTTTAATCAGTTCTTTATATTCTTGAGAGCTGCTCACTGTTTTTGGTGCAATGGCTCCCCCCTCTGGCTCCTCAGAGTCAGAGAGGGTGTTTTGGCTTTCTATAATGAAAGGAGGAGTCCTGAAGCGAGCGCTTAAGTCTGACAGAGAGCCGGACCCGGAAGACAGAGCAAGAGACTCCTCTTCCAGATCCATACGAGATCCCCAGGACCTGAGCTGGCTGGCTGCCTTGGCAGCAGCTGGCCCAAATCCACGAGGCTCTGAAACTCTGAAACTTCCTTCATCTGAGAAAGCAAGTCGCAAGCGGAGCTTCCTAATTGTAAGGCGTTCACAATGCGCACAGTCAGACCCCTCAAGGGCTGCTGTGGCATGCTCCATCCCTAAACACTTCAAACAGAAAGTGTCCCCCCCCGTGATGAAACGGGGGGAGGGCATAACACACTTCCCGAATTCTATCTCGCTCATTCTTTTTTTTTTTTGTCTTTTTTAAAGGGACAGAAAATTAAGAGATTTTTCGGGGGTTTTTTTGAAAATATAGAGAGGAAATGAAGTGTCTTTTTGCGAGAGTTACACAACCAATGGACATGCAGTCTCACTGAAGATAATAAGGCTGACGGCAGGGTTCACAGTTGTCATTTATATATCACACGAAGCGCTTAATTGCCAAATAACCTGATCACGGCAGGCCTAGGCATGATGTTACACAAGCTTCAGATGCCGGTCACGCATGAGGGCACAGCGTTGAGCTAACGCAACATGGAGTTCCCTTTGAAAGGGAACATGCTATTTAGACTAATGGAGCTTCAGCTGATGTTGAATAGTTGTTAGCGCATTATTGTGCATTTAGGCTAATGTAACTAAAGTTGTTATAGTTGTTTATGTTATATTACAGCTATCTTATATGTTGTTAATGTACTGTAGTACATTTAGACTAAAGTAGTTAAAATTGTCACATACTGTAAGACAGGATTTTGGTAAAATTGTAGCATTTAGCCCTACCAAAGCTGTAAATGTTAACCACAACTAGTAAGGAAGTTTATGTTTGATGTTAAAACTACATCATACAATCTGATCTTGAAGTAGTCATTAGATTATTCAAGACTAATGTGTTAAATGTTGAACTTTTTCTGATCTAATGGCATTGTGTGGGTTATTTCTGCCATAAATAACACCAACAGAGCCCTTCTCAGGAGTAGAGTTGGCTGTTTATTTTAACTTGTAATGCTTCTCCCCACAGCATTTAGAGGTGCTACACCTCTGTAGTTAATATAAAATGCTGTCACACAGCAAAAGGATAGTTAATAGAGCCGGTTGACAACTTGTGCATTATTATTATTATTATTATTATTATTATTATTATTATTATTATTTTGAATTCTGGCTCCCTGATTTAGCACCAGGATTTTCCAAATTTTGCAACTCTAATTGATAAATATTAAATGTCATATTGCCGCTTGCTGGAACATTTTATTTATATTTATCTCACAGTGCTGCTGAATTCTCAGATCTCATTTGTCCAAAGCCATTGATTAATTTTCTATAACAGCAGATCCTGCCTTGTTCTATTACTTACACATAAGTAAAACACATAGTCACAGACACACACATAGGGAAAACACAAGCTAGGTGTCTTAACACATATAGTAACTAGCCTGCCAGTAGGTGTTTTAGCTACCCTACATTGACCCTAGGTGTGTGTGTGTGTGTGGGCAAGTGTGAGTGAGCTTGTAACATGCCTTTGTAATGGGCTAGCGTCCCATTCAATGTTTATTCCTGCACTGTGCCCAGTGTTTCCAAAAGAAACTCTGGATCCACCGAGATTTTTATGTGAGTTGAAAAAAAAATCATTCATATTAACATCTTCACATTTGTCTATATTTTTGTTTGTTTTAATTTACAACTAGATTATATTAGGCTACTTCTCAGTACCTGAGGAGGGTATCAGTATAGTCTAGTCAGTACTGGGAAAAATACATTTATATAGTTTAACAATTGTCATAATGTGATGTTCTGGGATCTAATGGAGTTGAGTACGGATGCAAATGCAGATAAAGACGTTTATTTAGGAGAGAAGCAGGCAAATCCAAATCATTAGATAGAAGCGTGGTCAAAACAGGCATTGGGTCAGGCGATCAGCAAACAGGCATAAATAGGGCGAGGCTTGAATCAGAGTCGGGAAACGAGAAACAAGGTCAATAAGTATGAAACGAGATGAGACGAGATGAGATAGAGACGAGACGAGAACAAAAAAACAACCGCTTGGCAAAGAGTTAAATTCAATACTTCAAGTCCTAGTATGGAACAGTCTCTTATATACTGTGGTGTGAGTGTGTGAGATTGAAAACAGGTGTGTGTGATCAGAATTCCGGAGAAGGTGAACGTGTGTGTGTGTGTGTGTGTGTGTGTGTGTGTGTGTGTGAGAGAGAAATGTAGTCCATGGCAGCCATGTTTGTAGGTGGCTGTGCAGGATGAGAAATGTAGTCATTGGTTTGCTGTGACATGACACATAACTACATGTACAAAATCAGATTTATTTGTGATCCAATATCACATCCTTTTATTTTTCACGTTTGCAAATTTTTATATTGAGCCAAACATAAAAGGTAAATAAATATTCACCACATTGTTATTTCCATGAAATATGAAACTATGCCATGTGTATTTTGTCAGTCTGAGTTTACAGTTGCAATATGTGTCGAATAGAAGTATATCAGTGTATCCAAGTGTTTGTCCAAATAACAGAGAAAAATTTCTGAAGGATTGAGGGGTCTCCTGAATATAGGGGTCTCCTGTGTTCTGCAAAGGAAATAAGGAATAACTTCAAAATGAGACATTCATACATCTTGGAAAAGAGTACCACTCCACTGGAAGGAGAGACACAACCTACTGGGAAGGCACAGGAGCCCACACCAGTCAACTGACCTCAGCTGCAACAGAGTGCAAACCAGACAGCAAGATTCTTGACCAGTGACACCACACAGCTAAAGACGCCTGGTGGAACTGAAGCTTCAGGAGTCCTGTCCTGGTCAGTTCTATAATCAACTGTAGACATCACTGACCTTCAACCTACGATGACTGCCACACAAGTTCTCGGACCATTAAATGGTTCTGTATTCAGATGTCCCGGAGGAGGGATTTGTATTAGAGTTATAAATTGTGGAAGCAATTTGATTAAAGATTAAAATCATCAGGAATGTGTTTCAGAGATACCATGTGACCTTAAACTGATCATCTAAACTATGTTTAATAACAATATTACTCAGAGCATGTTTGGTATCATTTTTATCTATATTTCGTGGTGAATGATGTGGTGATATCATAAACATCATAGAAGTTTAGGAAATAACATTTACAATATATGTTATAATGTGTACTACCCTCCCCCCCCCCGTTTTGCATGGGAGACATTTTGCCTTTTGTTCCCACCGACTCATTCTCAGGAACTTAATTAACATACAGTTCCTTAGAGTGAGATTATCAGCTGGGGGTCCACCCTATCATAAAACATACAGTTTTTTTTTCCATTTGGTGTCCTGTATCACCCATGGATGGCTTGTACCATCAGAGGGGCTTTTTGCCATTGGGGCTTTTGCCATCCATACATTTTCCATCACACATCCTATGTCTGTGACACAGATCAACATTTTGTAAGTTACATTTGTTTCTATTTCATGTATAACTTTGTTTGTGATTTTGTGTAATAAATTCATTTGTTATTCTATCTCTAAATACTCAGTGGTTCTTCTGAAAAAGTATGACGCTCTAAGAGTGCATGAGTTATATGCTTTGTATGGTTACTATAAATAGTTTCTTAAGCTAAAGTTATAGTACATTAGACACGTTTGAAGTCAACCTTTTACACGCTAAAAGAAAAGGCTAATACTAGCAAGTTTAAACAGAACCTCTGACAAGTAAAATAGGAAAGGCCTAGGCTTGCATATTGATAAAAACCTCTGAGCTAACAAAATATTGGTTTAATAAAGAAGCCATATAAAAGCCTCTGATGTAGGAATGTCATTTTAATGAAAGCCTGTTTCATGTGTCAGGCAAGTGCATTGACCAGTTTGTGGAAGACTTACTGTTTATTTCAACAGAAGGGTCAGCTGGAGCATTAAGGCCCTGTTTACACTAGTGCGTTTTTGTTTTAAAATGCATAACTTTTGCTACGGTTACGCCTGTCATCTACACTACCATTTTAGTTTGAAAACTCCGGGCTCGTATTTCAGTTTAAACAGACCAAAACAAAGACTTTTGAAAACAAAGGTGTGGCTGCCCACATTTGCCCTCTGATGGGGTCTTCTGGATCATTGTGGATCCTTCCCTGATTTGTCAAGCCACTACCACATGACCATTATGCTACCTTAATCGTATACACAACAACATGGAGAATGAACCGCAAGCTTTGCTGGCTTTGTTGTCATTCTTAGCAGCCATTGTGCAGTTAAATTCTGTATTTTATAATATTGCAGCTGCCTACATGCACAAGAGGCGAGCTATGATTAGAGCAATCGGCAAGAAATCTCATTTCAAGTGGCGTAAGCCCTACATGAAACGCCGGTTTACTGTGCCTGCCGGTAACTAGCAACCAACTTCCTGTTTACACTGGTATGCGCATGACCAGTGTGCATGAATGGTCATGTGACATGCGTTTTCGGTTGTGTAGTGTGAATGGAGATCGTTTCTGAAACACAGTGGTAACACCAGTGGACGAGGATCGTTTTCATTTTAAAACACCGTTTTAAAGCGAAAACGCACTAGTGTAAACAGGGCCTTAGATGTGTTAGTGAACAAACATTGAAGAAACATGACTGCATTCTTGACACTTCAGTAATCACAGATTTAGTAAAGGAACTTTGTGGGTCAAGCCCATTAAGAAAGTCACATGGATTGGATGGAGTATTCTAAAGAGAACCTCAACATTGTGGAACATGTTGAGTATATTATTGATACAAAGGAAAAACTGAGTTTTCAGTATGTGCCCATTCTCAAAGTGTTGTCTCATTTGATGAATGACATGGATACTTCACAAAAGGCACTTGAAAGATCTAAGATCTCTGAATAGGATGTCCCAACATACAAATCTTTTCATTATGAGCTATATTTTCTGTAAAACCTTTTTCTCTTTGAAGGAGAAGTTAAAATTTCCCTGATTTTATACATTTTACACATTAATCTATACATTTATGACTCGAGATTTGCAATCCACTTGGAATGTGCTGAAAAAAAGCATAAAATTACTGCAGTCTATTGGGTGTGGGAAGTGTACATCACTACTCCGTTCTGAGTTGTCATCTATTTATTTGGCAGAGCTGTGCAAAGCAGAAGATGTAAAACGGCATAGATATTCAGTTCTGCTAGAACCCCTTTTGAAAGCTCTAGGAGTATAGGAGAGAGGATTTATTATTTCTAGCCTTGGTCTGAATGTCAGCGGTGCAGTGATGTGTGTGGTTGCAGACAATTTAGCAGACCATTTGCTTGGTGGGTTTGTTGAAATTTTTTCTTGATTATATTCCTGCAGGTTTTGTCTTGGCCAGCATTCAGATTTTCAGCTGAAAGAAGTACATTCAGGGGCATTTCAGAGAAGGACGAACTAGCAACACACTCGACATATTCAAACAGCATTAGAGGATCCAAGTGTTGCCCATTCATTTGGTGTCAAAAGGCAATGCATCTTGACTGACAAACTGGATTATTTTCATGTTTTATCAGGATATCCACCAGATCTCCTGCACAATGTTTTTGAAGAGATCATTCCTGTAGAACTGGCTTTATGCTTAGATATTTTCATCAAAAAGAAATACTCGTCAGTGAGTGAGATAAATGCTGCAATCCAACATTTCCCATTTAAATGGACTGACAAAACCAACTGTCCAAAGTCTTTGCCTCTGTCTTTTGGAACTTATCAGTGTAAAGTATCGAAACGTATCGGCGGAAAGACCTATGAAAACTGAGCCTTGTTCAGGTTTCTTCCATTTCTCATAGCTCCAAAAATTCCAGTTGATGAACCTGCATGGTTAATTCTTATGGACCTTAAAGAAACTGATAGTTTCACCAAGCCATACTTAAGAGTCCACTGGTTACCTTGACATCAAAATATCTGAGCACAGACACAGATTTTTGGGTGTATTCCTACAGCAGGAGTTGGTCCCTAAGCATAATATCTTGGAGCACTATCCCGAACTGATACAGGCTTTTTGGTCCTCTGGTGGCTATGTGGACCATGTGCTTCGAGGCGAGGCACAGTTGCTATGCAACACACCCATTATTTCAGAAACATCTTGCTTTCGCTTGCAGTGAAACACCAGTTGTTGATGGCTTTTCACTCTCATAATTCAGAGAATTTTAAACCATCACTTTCTGTTTCACATGTGTCCAGTGTCAATTTGGGTTTGCTACATAATGATGTACAGGAAGCAATTCACAAAAAAAAAAAAATCCCAAACGAAACATCAGTAGTGTTTGCAAACACGGTATCTTGTTATGGAATATACTGTAAAGGTATGGTTCTGGCTCATGGTTCCACTGCAGGACTTCCTGACTTTGTTCAGATAGACCAGATGATGGTTGTAAAACAAAAAAAAACCTCTGTTAGGTTTATAGTAAAAACACGTAGAGCCTGGTACAGTGAGCACTTGAGGTCTTTTGAACTGGATGCACCTAGCTGTGTTGAAGAACTTCTCCAGAAAGACTTGAGTGATGTTGTACCTTCAGTTGCATACACTGTCGAGGGGAAGTGTCTGATGTCTTTGAAGAGCTTCATTTCTATACAATTCTAGGTAATCATATTGGGTAATTTTTAACAGGATATGGATGTTGAATATTTTACAGTACAGGGACAGTTCACCCAAAATGAAAATTATGTCATTTACTTATATGAATAACAAATTAAATTAGTGCCTGTATAATCATACAAAGTGAAATTATTTAAGTTTGGAATGGAATGAGATTGGGTAAACAATGACAGTTTTCTTTTTTTTGGGTGAACTATCCCTTTAATTTATTCCATTTTTTTTCTAACAGTCATTCTTTTTCAAACAGAAGATGTGTGAAACAGCAATATTATTGGTGATTCTTGATCAGGACTCCATTCCAAACTTCAGCTGCCCTGTGGAATTCCAGATACCTGTGTGAAGTTGAAGTTAGGTGGAGTCAGTCTGTGTGAAGTTAGAGAGACATTTCAGATACAAAGGAACTTTACATTACAAAGATGCTGATTTTGGGGAGTTATTTTCTCTGACTTCAACATCTGAGCTTAAAGATAACGATACTATCAAAGTAGTGCAAGTTGAGCCAGTGATAATAAATTTAACAGTTGATAGTTTATAGGGTGCTGCCCTATCTACCTCGGATGCCCTAGTTTCCTCATATGACTCCTCAGTTGCCTCTTCAGCTCCCTCATCATTTGGCTCATCAGACACAGTATTGCTCTCCTCTCCAGACAGTTATGGACAAAGATCACAGCTGTGGCAATCACAGTTTGAAATTCCAGAGTTTGCCTTTGACACTGACCTGATTCTGAAGTCTGCTAATGATGCATTCAGAAACGATGGAATATCTGAACAATTCATCTGTGAAATCCAATATTCTGGAAATATTGGCAGAATTTTGTTGTAATAGAACATAATAGGAAAATTGCCAAGGGGGTGAATACTTTTGCAAGTATTCTGGACAACCTAGACTTCTCAATTTTGGTCGATAATTTCCCATCTTGTATTTCAATCTTGTTTGCCATCCATAGAATCCAGAGAATGACCAAGGCACCTTCAAGCAAGGATGCTTTAATCCAAAATGGATTAATCACACTAGTCATGGGAAGTTTGAATCATTTTACTGACTCAGATCTTTGAATCTTGTTCAGCAAAATTAACGAGTCGTTTCGTTCATTTCAGCAGAATATAATTAAAATGTTACATGTTAAATTCCCCAACACCTCTAGTATTTATGCAAATGTTGATCACATTTGAAATAAAAAATAAACTATAGACTAATGCAACCAAGGCCGAATTATGAGAAACAGAAATGATCAATGAATGTTCCCGAGTTATATTAAATATTCATTCAAAATGAACGAACATCACTAGCACACACAATCCCTGCTACCCGTGTGTGCTAATCCATTCTTTCACCCACTTTCTTTGTCTTTTCCTTTTTGGGGTTTCTTCAGCACAAATCATTGCGCAAACAGCTCACACCGATTGTTTCTGTCCTACATCCATCTTCAAATAAACAACTCCTGTTTCTCATTTGGTTTTCATGTCATATATCCGTGTCACTTCTCCATGTTTTAGTGACAAAATATAGTTTGGACACCACATAGGATCATCGGGTGACAGAGCTGTTGTCAGATCGTGTAGTGTGTGATCCCGCTGTTGCTAAGAAATCACGTAGTGTGAACACCATAGCGATCTGCTGACGCTGAAATTCGTGTAGTGTGAACTTAGCTTTAGTCTGCACTTACTTCTTTGATTGCAGTATACCCCTGCAGAGTAGTATTGTAATCTCTATAAAAAAAATAATAAAGATTTTGTTTTTATACTAATTGTCTGAAAACCTCACACAAATGAGTGCAGTCTTGTTTTTTTCTTAGGAAGTTTGTTGCATGTTCCAAAAGTAAATGGTGGGAAAAAATGTTAATCTTTGATTAACAAGGGTTAATCATATCATCTTGAAATAAAGTCTTCTTTATTTCAAGAGAGAGACAAAAAAAGTGAGGCTAGTGAGGGAACTTCAGGGTCATTACAGTAACTCTGTTTCATCTAGGGCTACCTTATGCTTATGTCACAATGTCGTTGATTATTTTCCTTATAACAGCATTTTCTGTCATGTATTATTGCTTACATAGACCATGTAAAAACACCCCAAATCTAGGGCTGACACCTACTATAATGAAGAACTGTTCCTTTTGCTTACCCTAAACATCAATTTGTTATTAATTAGTATACCATAGGGTTTTATTTAACAAATTATTGGGTTTATGTATGAAATTAGCAATTTGTCTGTTATGAAATCTTTCAGGTATGTAAAATATCTGGCACCAGGGGCAAACCTCCTAGCCCAAACAGTTGGTGTGCTTGACTTGTATCTAAGCCCCAGCAATGCCACAGAGGGAAAGTTTTGCGCTGTTTTCCTCCCTGATCTGATCAAACACTGATTTCTAACTTTCAAAGAAACTGCTTATGAAATTATACATTACTTTAATAATGGTATGGAGCCTATAGCAGAAATACAAAGCAAACAAGCTTTAACGGCAGACTCATAATGATAAATAATAACAATTAATACAACAATTCAATGTGTATTAATACAATCAGTTGTATAAGTAAATTTTTTAGACATCCATTATATCCAAAAAATTATTTTTCATTTTATTTCCTAATTGGATTGACTGATTCGTAGAAATACTAATTATACAACAAACTTTAAACACATTTAATTTCATGATTAGAAAAATAAATATCCTATGTAATGTTAAATAAAAACAGAATACAAATAAAGCCCTTTAAACATTTCCCTGTTTATGTGCATTACAAAACTTTGGTAGTGTTGTCTCAGTACTCTTTAACTCTTTCCTGCAAGAAGGAAGGGCTAGATGCATGAAAACACAACAGCCACTCAGAAAGGCTAAATATAGAAAGTGTAAACTGAATACTAGAGTTCAACACTTTGGACACTCCAGTATTCAACAAGTGTGTTCTCTGTGCCTTTGTTACACATTATCTCAGCTAAAAGCAAGAGAAAATGCCGTTTAATTGGAACCCTTGTTTTTTGGGGCTTCCCGATACATCAAACTGCAGTGTCAGCTCTGGCAAAGGAGAAAAGCATAGAGCTCTGGTTATAAGTCTTGAAACAGCACCCAAGAGTCACATTGGAATGTTAGGCTCCTCTCTAGAAAAGATTAGTCTATACCTGAGCTGCTGAATAATAATAATATGAATAATAAATATAGAGCTCATTCATTACACAAGATCCAGCACTGATTGGCTCTCCCACATCCCTTTAACATTTCAGTTCATTTCCATTTAGCTGGTGCTTCCATTTTGACACAAACTGCAAATATTGAATATCCAGATCATGCATGTAAACAGTTGTGTCAGGCTTATACTTGCATACAGAAAAAAGAAAAGAAAACAAAGGCAGGAAAATAGTTTCTAGAAGTTGACTTGTGAACGAGCAGAATATTTCTGACATGTCTCAGAGGAAACATGACTGCACTATAAAGTCATTTTGAGATTAAATGGTATGTGTGTGTGTGTGTGTGTGTGTGTGTGCGTGCACGTGCAAACATTGTGTCTTGTGCCAAGTGAATATTTAGAAGAAAAAGTTCTGCTACTCTCCACAGTCACGCAGAGCACAGCAAACACTGGATGGATTTTCTTCTAACTTACAAGCCGTGAATTAACCTTAAAGTATTTTCATTTGGTATTTAATGTGTTTCTTTTCATATTTGATGTTTTAAGGACTAAGATGAATTTTAACAATAAACTTTGCTGCATTATCTTCATAAATACATTTACATTACATAAACTGCCCCTTGCTGAAAACCAGTTGTAAATCTACAGTTGTGCTTCCTCCCATTTGCTCTTTAAACACACTTTGGTTTGTGTGGTGCTAAAATAGTAGGAAAAACAAAACAAAACAAGGAAACACTTACAGTAGTCACAGTTTCTGTGATTTCTGTTAATCTGTAATCCCCTATCATTCCCAAATCCTCTCATCTACTCCTCAAAATTAATCAGTAATACATTTAATAAATGACAATCTAAGCAAAGTAAACAGAAGAGTAAAAAGTAAACACCCTTACACTTAATATGAGGTTGTTCCTGCTAGGGTCCAAAAAAATACCTAAGCACATAAACCAAGAAAACAAATATAAGAGGTTTCTTTCTATGTGAAAAAAATTAGAAAAAATAAGAAGCAAAAATAGCCAAAACATGTTGCAAACCCATGGCAGTAAGTGTGAGTCTGGTGAAATATTTTCTCATGTAATCTGCATCCTGTGACAATCAATACTAATAATTCTGTGACATGAAAGAACATTGTAAGGAAAACTCCACCCTGAAAAACATTAAATATATTTATATAGAAATATTTGTGATGTGATTAGCAATTCTGCTGTTAATTTGTTGGTTGATGCTTTATTTTTGTTATTCCTGTGAGAAGTTAGTAGTTGTGTGTTCTGCTGATGTCACGGGGGCCTCAATGCACAGTTCTAGCACAGTTACAGCGGCATAAAGAAACATTTTCAACAATCTCAAACATAAGTGATAACGATCAGGGTTTGTTGCTAGCTCTTAAAACAAGAGCTTATTTTCGCAATCATTATTTCCAAGCAATGCTCCATGTCATATTAATGAGGATGCCAATGTACAAGAAGTGGAGACAGAAAATGATGGACTCAACGATCCAGAATGCATTGCCGCTATATGACAATGAGATTTCTAACTAGCTCAGCTTTGGAAACTTTTGTTTGAGCAGAGTGTACAGGTGAGCAAGTGAAAGAATTTTCAAGCTAATGGCTAAATGCATTCCCTTTTTGTATTATTCCATTTCAGGTTCACTATGTACAGTTCACAAATTCACATACGCATTGCAGAATATGCAAAATGTTAATAATTTAAAAAAAAAAAAGAGGGATCATAACAAATTGCATTTTGGGTTTTTTTTAGTACTGCGCTGAATAAGCTATTTCACATAACAGGTGTTTGCATATAGTCCACAAGACACAATAATAACTGAATTTACACAAATGAACCAGTTCAAAAGTTTACATATGCTTGATTCTTAACACTGTGCATGTGCATTGTTACCTGGATTACCAATGACTGTTTTTATGTTTTGTGATAGTTGTTAACACATCCTTTATTTGTCCTGAGCAGTTAAACTGCCCACTCTTCGTAAGAAAAATCCTCCAGGTCATGCACATTCTTTACTTTTCCAGCATGTTCTGCATATTTGACCCCTTTCCAACAACGGCTATATCTTTTGTAATAGTTGTGTGTGAGTCCCTCAGTTGTGCACAGTATGAAAAGATGGCTCTCAACATCATGTAGCCGCTGTTGGAAAAGGGTCAAATATGCTTGAAAACAAAATATGCAGGACCTGGAGATTTCTCTAAAGAACAGTGGGCAGTTTAACTGCTCAGGACAAACATGGGACTCATGAACAACTGTCAAAAAACATAAAAACAGTCACTGATCATCCAGGTAACAACACACTAGGGCTGCAACTAATGCTAACGTGAATCCGAGCGATTGCCTCGTCTGTATGATTCCTCAAACAAGTCCTACGGTGCACATGGTGCAAATATTTT
>JANDJT010000131.1:686051-712757 GCA_024331685.1 Stegophilus panzeri | reverse complement strand
CTGTGAAGGTTGTCAGTACACTCTAAAAACAAATGTTTAGGCTCAACAAAACATTAACGCAACAGTTTGCATCAATCGTCTTGAGTTATGACAACTTCTAATGAAATTAATTTCAACCAACGAACTACACTGAGTTAGAGTAATTACCTTTTCCTCTACAAGCAAATGTATCTTCAATTAAAACTTAATTAATAATTTGCATAATAAACACAAGTTTTTAAGGTGACAGTCATTTTAAAAATTACGTTGCTCCAATTAGATTTTCTCCAGTAGAATGCAGCCTTTTAAACCAGGAGAAATTACTAACTTTACGTTGTATAACAATAGTATTAAAATGGAGAATGTTATCACACATGATTTGTCACACGCACATAAACGTCAACACAACATTCAGTTGGTGCACGAAGTGCGCATGGCTGTGTAGTGTGGCGAAAAGTTAATCCTATTATTCTGTCTTGTATTCATTAACAAAAATAACTAAAACAGGAGACGACTCATAGAGCCGACTCATTCACAAACGACACATCACTAACACAAATTGACCTTGTATTCTATAATCTGGGCTAAGACCTTTTAGGCTTACAGAAAAATATGCCTTTTTATCTCTCTGCTCACGAGGCATAAAAAGAGAAACCCTTTATTATCACTTAATTTATGGTATATAAATGAAAGGTCCAAATGGACTCTCTCCTCCACATTCTGAGCGTCTGACTCATTCATTTCTCAACAAAGGCTTAGGGGCAGTTTACACAACAACAGCGTTTTGGGGACTGAAAATGCAAACTTTTCAAAACTCAGTTTTCATCGAGCTTCTAAGTAACTGGAGAAACTTTTCCACCTTTAGTGAATCGTCGTGTAACGTACCCCTTCTCCTTTTCTGGATCACACAATTTGGGAATATTTTTTATATATTACAGGTCTAGAAGTTCTAAGTGATTTACACAATGGGCAATCTGGAAGATGTCCAAAATATTTACAGTGCCAAATTCTTGACTGCTCCACAATTTTTAAAACACTCACAGCAGTTATTGATACCAAAGTAATTATTATAATACAAACAGGCCCGCCGGACTCACACCCCACAGTCTGTACAAATGATGTAATCACTCAAACCAGATTTAAACATTCAGTGAAAAAGTAGAAATCTCACAAAGTTCTGTTAGCCAGCTCAATCTGAAGATCACACACACACACACACACACACACACACACACACAGCGTCTTTTTTTCTTTCTTTCTTTTTCCTCTTTCTTTCACACAGATGCAGGCCTGCCCGCGCAGATAAGAACACACACACACACACACACACACACACACACACACACACACACACACACACACTGAGGCCTTTACTCACACTGGTCTCCAAAACTAATTTTCAAAGCTTATCAAACACATCTGTCTCCTTATTTTATGGAGTTCGTACCTTATTCTAGTTATCATTCAGTCACATGCAATAACAGAGTGATATCTTCCTAATGTAAGGCTCCCGGGGCGCTGCCCCTCACCTAAGTGGAATCTTGCTTGGCATGGACACCCTCAACTCATTTCCAGCACTCACTCACCGGGGAGAGTCCAACAACTGTACACCGCTTTCGAACCTCACGACACCGCGATCCTTACCACAGGAGAACATCACTCAAAAATGATGGAATCAGACATGCTGACTCAACAGATTTGGAGCGTTCTCCTGCTCAGATCAATGTGGAGTTTACGATACCATGGGTCAGTGGCAACTGATACAGATCATGCCCACAGAGAGCCGCGGATGGACCGGAGTCACTTGGCCAGCCTGCCAGAAACTCACTCAAGAAAAGAAGACATCAACCGTACAGTCCCCAAACTAGGATCAATCACTCAACAAAAAATTATAATGTAAAAAATAAAATAATAAAAAAAATAAAACAACAGTAAACTACACAGTAGAAAGAAAGAAAGAAAAATCTTAAACCAACATTCAGCACATATAAAATTCTCAAACATCAATCAGCACATTAAAACAGCAATCAGCACATATAACCAACAAACAGCACATATAACATGTCACAATACAAGACGTACACCCCAAATTATTTCACACTTCAACACGCCTCTTGCGTGACCTTGCTTAGGATTTCCTGGGCCCAACACTGCGTTCTCTATCAGAACCTCAAATAATCACTTGTTCTCTTTTAGAGATCGCTACCCTGAATGCCTACATCTTTTTCACAGCTCAGCACAGCACCCTGAATTCCACAGTGGCATCACAAACGCATGATGGCTCTTCCTCAGTGAGCTCTCAAAGGAGCTTGTTTACCCACACATGGTGAGTCAACTACAAGGCTGCCCACAACTGCAAACCCCGATCATTGAAGCGGTGGGAAGGTATGGAGTAACAAAAGCCATAATTCAGCCACAGGAAAGAAGCAGAAAGGACCAACCAGAAAGAAAGAGGTGTCAGATCTGCCCAAGTTCCAAAGACCGCAAAGTCAGTAATAGGTGTGGGAAATGCAGTATACCTGTGTGCAATATACCTGGCTGTGCAATGAACAGCCAGAAACAGGTTGTGTGTGTTCACAGTGAGGAACACACACACACACACACTCACACAAAATGGTTGTTGTACTGCTGTTCTGTGCAATTCACCAGATTGTTAGAAAACATTTTAAAATAATGTGTTGGAAATGTTTTCAAAAAGTAAAGAAGTGAAAAAATAAATGGTTTACACTTATATAGTGCTTTTTTAACCTTAGTGGTTCCAAAGCGCTTTACACTGTGTCTCATTCACACACACAAAGGGTAGCAGAGCTGCTGTGCAAGGCGCTAACTTGCCATCGGGAGCAACTTGGGGTTCAGTGGCTTGCCCAAGGACACTTCGGCATGTGGAGTCATGTGGGCCGGGGATCGAACCGCCAACCCTACGATTAGTGATAACCACTTCTACAACCTGAGCCACAGCCGCCCCGAATGAAAAATGAAAAAAATTCTGGTGTTGAGCAAAATTTAATACAAATAAATTATATTGTTTTTTTTTTATTATAAACGATTATGCTTAACTAAAATGTCAAAAAGAATATAAAAAAGCATGGATTCTAATACGGGTCTTTTTAGACCCACTTATGGAAGAATGTAGGGTCCAATCACTCATGCATCTAAGGGTTAAAACAGCAATCAGCACATATACAATCGTTAAAACAGCAACCAGCACATTGCAAAATGCTTAAAGCAATACTTTAGCACATTTAACAACACAAGACGTACACCCCAATTATTTCACTCTTGAACATGCCCCTTGCGTGACCTGCTTAAAATTTCCTGGGCACAATACTTAAACACTTAGTTCTGCATAGAACTTCACTTAAACAATTTATTACCAACTACAATATACACATATTCTGCAAGCAGTTTTAATATTTTGAGATCTAAAATCCCTCTTTTCTTAATTTAGTTCAGAGGTTCTCAACCTTTTGTAACTAAAGCCCCCCCCAACACACACACACACACACACACACACACACACACACACACACACACACACACACACACACACACACACACACACATATTGGAGGAGACCAGGTATAATGATTATCTATTCTATATAAATTCTATCTATATATTACCTAATCTATAATCTGTTTTGATAGCTAGATATATAGATTAGATAGATAGATAGATAGTTAGATAGATAGATAGATAGATAGATAGATAGATAGATAGAGATTATTTTTGCTTTTGTGTTCTTGTACTTTTTAAAATTATTTTTCAGATCTTTATGATTCTTAAAAAATAACTTTTATGACTTTTATAAAACCATATAATGGGCAGTTATGGAACGATCAAATGATCAAAATGATCAAAAATGTTTCTGAACATTATAACTACTTGAACAAGAGAACTAGGCTTTAATAACGTGTACTATTTTACATGTAAAAACATGTTGCATTCCATTCGTCTTGTATTCTAAAAACATTTGCATATGAATTATGTAAACTGGGATGAAGGGCACGTCTCTTTATCCATGACATTGTTAAATCAATCAGTGGGACATCTGCGCTTGCTTCTTTTTACATTCACGTTTATGTCAGCTGCCGTGCGATCAACGGGATGTGTTGCTCCGGCTCTCAGCCCCTCATTGAACAGAGCAGGTGCAGAAAGAAGTGAGAGTGCAGCGGGAAAGCAAGACATCGCGCTTGCATGGCAGTACTGGCCACATTTGGAAAGTGGCTAAGGTTTGTCCAAAAAGTCGCTAGTTTGTCGTTAGGTGCTTTTTTGAAAAAGAAAAAAAAAAGAAGAAAAAAAAAAGTTGCTTAGTTGGCAACACTGGTCTGCACTGACAGCTAGATAAAAGGCAGGCTAAACTCTGCCTCTCCCCAGCAAAAAGAAAATGCAGAGGGAAAGGGAACGCAGGGTTTTTCATTTATGCACATTCTATTTGAAAAGCAATAAAATACACCAAGTACCCAAATGATGCCCTGTCTGTGGTTTTTTTTTTTCTTTCTTGAAAACAATTTGCGCCCCCCTTTCGATCGCTCCGTTTTCGATCGCACTATTATTAGCAACATAGTGGATAGAGTGAAAGCAATCATTTGCGCAGACTCAAGTTCATCATTGGCAATACAGTCTTACAATACAATCACTCGGAAAGCAGACCAGACATTTTAATAGAAATACAGCAAACATTATACAGAATTCAAATGATGGGCCTTACTGTAGTATTTTTATGGGTACTGGCACATAGTGGTATCAAAGGAAATTAAATAGCAGATAAGGCAGCAAAAGAAGCCATGAAAAACAATTACATTAATTTATCAGTTATTATAAGTAGGAATTGAATCAAAAGTATTATTAAGAAAAGGTTGAAGTAAAGGTGGCAAAAACAATGGGATAAAGAGAAGAAAGGCCGATGGTTTTACAAAATTCAAAAGAAAGTGGGAGAGATAAGAAGTTCAGTAAAAAAAAAAACAGGAGAGAGGAGATACTAATATCAAGGATAAGATTAGGACACACAAGACTAAACAGTACACTTTATAAAATGGAAAAACATAATACGGGAAGGTGTGAATTATGTGGGTAAGAAGAAACAGTGAAGAACATGTTATGCTATACTGTCAGAAATACGAGACTGAAAGAAGGAGTCTAATACAAATTCTAGCAAAAATAAAAATGCAATTTATACTAGGAGATATTGTACAAAATAACTCAGGAAATGTTATAGGTTTATTTTTCAGTATCTTAAAATAACTAATCTGTGGGAAAGGATATAAAAAGGGAGGGTGTATATGTAATTTTGCTCCACACTCCATACCAGTCGGTGGCGGTAATACACCATTTCGCTATTTGTCAACCGCCAATAAAAATCTCAAAAGAAGAAGAAGAAAACTCAGCGGCCACTAGGTGAAGAAAATGGCCGACGTGGGAATGGACTTACAAAGAGAGAGGCTGAATAATGGGTAAGACACCGAGGTGATAAAGGAGTGCTTTAATTTGTTGCAAGAGTGTTCTTTGTACGGGGTGATGTATAGATGAGTATTTTGTTTCGTCGTAAATGTAAACATTTTCTTATGAGTGTTCTTGCAAGTTAACGTGAAGATACTAGCTAGTTAGCTAGCTTATAACTAATGCAATTTCATACGACCTCAATTGAGCAGCTAGTAGCTGGATGGTGCAACAGATGTAATATATTGTGTGCTTGTTATTCATATAAGATGTGATGTTCTGTTAAATTGTACGTCCTAAGGATATTCTCCAAAACAAACTTTAAGTCCACGAATGGTATTTTTGTTTGACACGTTTCCGCGTTAGTTACTGCTGTATAGCTAATGGCGCTCCCTAGCTGATGCTTGATAACTGTCTACATTCTTTATTATGTAATGAATTGAATGCATTTTTTGCTTCTTGTGAAGCAAGGAAACCCAACACACCTAATGTTTTGTTGATGTAAACATTATGTTTAACTGCCTTGTGTCCTAAGAGTATTGTAATCAAGTGTATGTACATGCACGGTGGCGTAGCGGGTAGCGCTGTGGTCTCTAGGGTCTCAGGTTCGAGCTTGCCATCGGGTTCAGTGTTGCCAACACTCCCGAGACAAATACGCAACCGCAGCTTCAAAAACAAGCCCAATATAATTATAGCCTATTACGGCCTCAGCATCATATTAAACTGAAACCACTCGGAGTTTGAACAGCAAAAACAGAATTTATTTAACAAAAAAAAAAAATCATCAAAAGGCAACTGATCACCTCCGAGCAGAATATGATTGGAGAGATGGAAAAGGTTACATTAGAGCGATATGTAACTACTATAAGTATATATGGATGTTTTGTTTTTTGTTATAACTTATAATAGTAATAATTGTAATAATAGTTTAATACATTATGAAAAATCTTTTAAAATAATTAAATTGTTTAACTTATAAAAGGTCCTCCCTGCCCTCCCCTGCACCATAAACTGTAAGTTGTTTATCCTTCTCCCAGTCTTTGTTGTACTTTTTGCCATACTTGGCTTTTTCTCCAATGAGCAGAGAAGGGGACGGGGTATGTCCATATGTGGGGATTTGTGGGAGTGCAAACTACGCTATAGCCCTGATATTATTGTAAGGCTGTGAGCAGACGGTGTCAATTAATGCATTGGGGAAAATAGCGATCACAAATGTTTAAAAAACAAAAAAACAACCCGAAGTTACTTATCAGATTTGCCTAACCAGCAATCCAATTTTTTAAAACAAGACCAAAAAACGGCAACCCACGACCAATGCTTTTATTTATTTTATTTTTTTTCCAAGCGGGAAACCCAAAGTCGTGTATTATAAGTGGATTATAACTCGGCAACTCTGATTACTGACTCTGGTTACTACAGCTTCTGTGCATGTTCTCCTGTTCACATGGGTTTCCTCCCACTTCCCAAAACATACCAGTAGGGGGATTAGATAAGATGTATTGTCCCTGTGACAGACTGGCGTTGCATCCAGGGTGTATCCTAGTTTTACACTGTGTTCCTGTTTTAGGCTCCAGATCCAGGATGAATGGCTAGTGAAAGAGAGTGTATGTACATAAAATTTGATACACTTGCTCTATATTTTGTACATTAAAATTTTGTATGTTTATTATAAAAGGAAAGAAGATTTGGAGAGTCCACAGAAGAGTGGGAATGAGAAGAGTGAAATGTCTGAAGAGGAGGAGGAGGGCACGGAGCAAGCTGAGGTAAACGGGGGGAACCGAGACGAAACTTCCAAACATCACAGTGGCAGCAAACACAAGAAAAAGAAACACAAGCACCGCAGCAAGCACAAAAAGCATAAACATGCATCCGAGGAGGAGAAGGAGCGCAAGCGCAAGCACAAACACAAACATAAGAAGCACAGACGCAAAGAGGGGACACCACCCTCTTTGGGAGCCAATGACCGGAAGACTGATGATGCATCCCCTTTGTCTGAGAACCCAAATGTGGATGACCGGGCTCTGCTAGAGGACTTGGAGAAGCAGAGAGCTTTAATTAAAGCTGAGCTGGATAGCCAGCTGATGGAAGGTAAGGTTCAGTCAGGAATGGGGCTAATCCTGCAGGGTTATAATTCAGGCTCTGAGGAGGATGCTGAGGGACAGAGGCCCCGAAATGGAGAACAGTGCCAGAAAGGCAGTGGGGATAAAACACTCCCACCAAGGGACCGTAGCAGCAGGGGTGGCAAAGTCAGACAGGACTCACCAGATAATAAAACCAGCACAAAGCGCCACAGCCGCTCTAGAGAGAGAGACAGAGCGGCACGGGAGAGCAGAGGCAGTCGGCTGAGTAATAGTGGGAAAGAGATAGCCAAGGAGTGCAGCAGATCCAAAGAAAAGAGGTGTTCACAGAGCAAGAACCAATCTCGTGAGAGAGTAAAGAAATCACAGTCTCCATCCAGCAAGAGGCGCTCAACAGAAAGAAAAACGGAGCAAAAGAGGTGCTTATCGGAGGGAAAGGAGGCTCGAACAGAAAGACACCCTTCTCCCCGTGCAGAGGAAAGAAGGGCTATTCAGGAGCAGGGCAGTCAGAGATCAGGTTCACCAGCACACTCGCACAATCAGAGGTCTCATTCCAAAGATGGCCACTCGGAGGCAGACAGGGACAAGAGGCCTGGCAAATCGCCTTCCAAGGATGCCTCATCAGGAAAGGAGAACCGCTCGCCATGCCACAGACGGGCATCAAGTCCACAGTGGTGCCGTAGTTCCTCCACCCACCAGAGAGAGCGCCAGTCCCATCAGACAGCATCATCCGGATTGAAACAGAGCTACTCTCCTTCCAGGAACAGGTCCCCTGCAAGGAGGGGCCGCAGTCGCTCGGCTGATCACAGAAGAGACTCGCCATCTCGGTAGGAATTTGTTACATTTATCTTAAACATTTTATTTGAATTTCAGTGAAATTATTTTAATTAAACTGCATTCAAACAGCTTTTATTTTTATACTGCCACAGTCAACTCAAATATAAATGTATATAAAAGTGCAAATATAAAAAACTTATCTTTGCATACTCACTTTTCAAGTGAGATTATATTTAATTAAGAATTAATTAAGAAGTGCTATTTGCTATAATCTTTGTTGTAAGATGACCTTGGTAATAGTAATATTTAAAAAAATCCTAAATTTACTGCCTTAGTACATCACTATTCATTTATTCATCTTTTTAGTAACTGCTTTATGCTGGGTAGGATCACACTTATAAATCCAAAAGAGGATGTTTAACTTAAATATTGGGCCCAAAATTAACTAATTTCAAAGTAGTAGGCTGAGGCTATATCAAACTTTCATCTTAAACATTAAAATTTTTTTTTATATAATAAGGTCTTCCCATGATACGTAGCATGAGTACACTTCTAAAGTGATCCACTTAAACATATGTGATCAGTACTCCAACTTTGAGAGAATATTCAGGCAGTTGCAAACCGGTTCACATGAAAACCGGTCTACACCAAGTGCGATTTACTTCCATGTTCTGGTAATCAAATGACCTGATTGTTTGAACTGTAAATAGTAAGACATATTTGCAGAGGAGACACAACGTCTACTCTGTTTAAGGAGTGAAGTAGGAATTCAAATGCAGGGGACTGAGAAGTCTGTTCAGTTCTTTTAGTTTCAAGTTGGTGTTAACTTAAAAATCTACTTTAGAATATAGGACACGTAGTATTAAATGGTAAATGGCGCACTTATATAGCGCTTTTATCCAAAGCGCTTTACACTGTCTCGTTCACCCATTTACACACACACTCACACACCAGTGGTAGCAGAGCTGCCATGCAAGGCGTTAACTTGCCATCGGGAGCAACTTGGGGTTCAGTGTCTTGCCCAAGGACACTTCGGCATGTGGAGTCATGCGGGCCGGGAATCGAACCGCCAACCCTATGATTAGTGGACAACCCGCTCTACCACCTGAGCCACAGCCGCCTAGGAGAGAAATCGTTTTCAAAATATACACTGAAGTATTAGTGCCTTCAGAGTTCTGTGGAAGACACTTGATGCTGCTTAGAACCTTTTTTCCAATTATTCACTAATAAGATGTGATGGTTTTTTTTAAACTCAAGGTCAATAATTGTTGTAATATCGAACCAACTTTCCCTGATGAAAAAGGAACATTATTACAAGAAGAAAAGCTGGTCCAGACTTTAGCAAAGCAACTAGTGAAAGCAGCCTTACAAGTACCATATCATTTATAGTAGGGATATACTGATACCAGTACTCGGGTGTCGGCCCGATACTGTGCTCATGTACTCATACTTGTAAAACTACACCGATACAACCGCACCGATACCACTTTATGACAACATGACATAGCCTAACCTCTCGTCAGTTGAGCAGGTAGAAGAGGAGCAATGTCAGCAATTTGGAGATATTTTAAGATAAGTTATGATGATAAAAGTAGAGCAGACTGCAAACTATGCTCTGCTAAACTGTCAAGAGGAGGGGTAAAAAATAGCTCATTTAACACAAGCAATTTGATTAAACATCTAAAGAACAAACATAACGCTGAGTGCAAAGAGTTTGCTAATGTTAGCAGTGGGAAACTGCAACAACCAACTTTACAGCAAATGCTGGAGAATCGAGAGAAAATGTCCAGAGACAACCCACGGGCAGTAAAAATAACAGAAGCTCTTACCCAGTTAATTGCTCTTGATGACCAACTGTTGTCAGTTGTAGATAACGTAGGATTTCGTCGTCTTCTTGGTGTACTTGAGCCGAAGTATGAGATTCCTAGCCATCACCACGTTACAGATACCGCATTACCAAAGCTGCATGACTTGGTGAAAAAGCACATCAGGAACCTGTTGCAGGAAATTTCGGCCTTCAGCTTCACCACTGATATTTGGACTAGCAGTGTCGGCCCAATGTCTCTCATAAGTTTAACAGCACAGTGGATTGATGAGGATTTTACTCCCCTGAGAGTCGTTTTACAAGCGACACAGTTTAGGGGTTCACACACTGGCCAAGCCATAGCAGGTGCTTTTGATGACATGCTTCAGATGTGGGGCATTCCGAAAAGTGTGAAGTACTCGGTACTTGGTATCGGCAAGTACCAAAATGTAAGTACTTGTACTTGGTCTGAAAAAAAGTGGTATTGGTGCATCCCTAATTTATAGGGGTTGTGTGTGTTCATTTAATGTGTCAGGTGTGTTTTGGTAAGTTGTGAGCTCAGGTTGGAGCAGATGAACACTGAACACTACCCACAGGAAAGAAGTTTGATTGCTTTAATGTAACAACAAAACCAAACAGATTTTGCTAGCTCTTCTTTCAGAGTTATAGTGGAATATTTCTGCGTCCTTCAGGAAGCGCTCCCGTGTAGATGGGACTGGAAGGTCATATGAGATTAGCCCAGCACGACGAAGGGTCAGCCGTTCACCACTCAGACGAAGGTCTCTGTCCCCGCGGCGACAGTCACGTCCCTCACCAAGAAGACGGAGTCGATCTCCTTTTAGACGAAGGTCAGTGAGTAATAGTTTAGCAGTCTTGCCTCCGTACCAGTTACTGTTGGTTAGAAACAGTATAAGCTTGGAGGACACTGACTATCTTTTGTTTTCTTAGGTCTGGTGAGAGGGATAGATTTGGCCACACCAGAGCTCGTCGTTCCACATCCAGAGAACGCGAGCGCAGGAGAAGGCGGAGCCGAGATGAGGACAAGTACAAGGGGAGCCTGTCAGAGGGCATGAAGGTGGATCAAGATTCCTCCTCAGACGACGTGTGAGTAGAAACTGACTGTAGACTACTATCATACAGGTGAGGCCATAAGTTTATATACGCCTTGCAGAATCTGCAAAATGTTAATAATGAAAATTTTATCATAATTGATGAGATCATTACAGTTGTATTTTGTTTTTTTATTTAGTACTGCCCTGTAGGGATGTCACGGTGTGGTATAAAAAAAAAATTAAATTAAAAACTCTCCTGGTGGACACCCTCCTCTGAGAGAGAGAGAGAGAGAGAGAGAGAGAGAGAGAGAGAGAGTGAGAGAGAGAGATTTTAGTTATCAAACACTGACAATGAGTGGAGGTTACAGTGGAGGTGCACTCCTACGCACGCACGCACGCACACCTTATACTCTGAATGCAAGCATTAGTTTAAATTCACTGATATGGTGGCAGACCAACAAGATGTATTAAAAGCATGAACATGTGAATAATTATTAGTGACATTAGGCTACATGTTGCTGACAGGACACGGGCTGACTGGCGATGCATGGTGGCCCATTAGGAGGTAGTTTATAACATTGCAATGCGTTAGCATCATTAACAAATAATTGGCTATCGCAAACATTACATGGAGCATAACGTTAGCTGGTTTCACGGCCACAATGCCAGCTGCCTCAAACAAACATAATATAGGACCCTCTTTCAGGTGCTTCGCCAAATTCGAGGTGTTTCCTTGCTTTGTTTGAAATGAACAATAGCACCGGTTGCACACCGGCTTCAGAGCATCAATTATATGTTGTCATCTGCCTCGAATGCAAAGTATTTCCATATTTGACTCTTACCACATTTCCCCGCAACGAGTTGGGGTAGAGCTAAACTTGTCGCCATCTTCTGTAGTTTTTCCCGTGTGCTTGTAGGCATTGTTCTTCAATACTTGTGGACCGACTAAAACACTTGCGCGTATTTGCTGCCCCCTTCAGGTCCGGAAGAATTGCAACCTCGGTACCTTCATGACAACCGGTACCTACGCTACTGCAGAAAAACAAGTACCGTCACCTTTTAAGAATGTTGGTATCGAAGTATTGGTACTCGTGACATACCTACATAGAACGTTATTTTAAAAGCTTACACACTTGATATTTTTCATTTAGTAGTTAACATGTTATGCTAACATGTAAACAACAAATTAAAGCGCACCTATTATTGTTTTGAAACGTGTCTAATTTTGTTTGAAGTCTCATACAATAGATTTACACGCATCCAATGTCAAAAAAAACTACTCGTTCAATGATCCGTTCTAAAGGATTCATTCTAAACCCCTCCTTTCAGAGAGCATACTCTGCTCTGATTGGTTAGATGTCCCACTCTGTTGTGATTGGTCTACCGCTGTCAGCGTGTGTCGAAAAGGAGATGCCCACTAACCATAACAATTTTCAGCTCCGTCTGTTCGTGAGCAGGTGGTGAAGTAGGTTTTTACAGGAAGTAAGTCTGGAATTACTAATGACTCTTTTCAGCTGTTCAGAATCGGTTCCTCCTTTTAGGAGTCAATAACTCTGTTTGTTGTGTGCCTTGATTTTTGAAACTTTGCAGACATTTTTACATTCAGAAACAGTTCTAGAACACACTACATGAAAGGTAATATTTGAAAAACCATAATGGGTGCACTTTAATATTAAGTGACTTACATTTTAGACTAAGAAGATACTATACTTTTCTCTCTCCCACTTGTTCAAAAGGAAATATAGTTTGCTTTATTTTTTGTCTAAGGAGAGATTAAAGGTACTGCTCCTTTCCCTCCTTAATTTATTTTGTCTGAGCAGGAGATTTCTTATTTATTTTCAAAAGTTAGACTTTTTATACACTTCCATTTTAAAACAAAATAATGGTTTCATGTTTCAATTATAATAAAGCATTTGTTCGACCGAAAAAAAACCCTTATCATTCCTTTAAGGGTCATTGTAATTGATGATGATGATGATGATGATGATGATTCTGAGACAGTTTTCGTACCGTGGAATCTCATACTGTTGCAATCCTAGTGAAAACATTCATTGATTCTCAATAGGGCAACACAATACATTAAGAGCCAGTATGATGTTTAACAGTATGATTGGTGTAAATTGTTATCTTGTCTTCTGGAAAACATAATAAGGTCTTTAAACAAAATAATAACAATTTACTCATCATCCTGTTCAAAAGCGTACACCCCCCTGGCTCTTAATGTATCATATTGCTTTCTTGAGCATTATTGAATGTTTGCACCTTTTGTAATAGTTCTGCGTCCCTCAGTTGTCCTGAGTGTGAAAAGAGGGATCTCAAAATCATATAGCTACTTTGGCAAGGCGTCAACTATGCAGAAGATGCTGAAGGGCAGTACTTAAATTTTTTATTTATTTTTTATTTTTTAATTTTTTTTTATGATCCTCTTATTGTTTTTAAATTAACATTTTGCAGATTCTGCAAGGTGTTTAAAACTTATGACCTCAACTGTAGTTATGCAGGAAAGCACAGATCTTTTACTTAAGATTTTCCATAGATAGAGCTTTACTCTGTGGTTACATTGCACTTTGTTCTCTATGCTGAAACTCTGTGGTAAGTGGTACCATAAAACACAATTTCAGTATCAACTCTTGAGTGTGATCAAAATCATGGCTACTCCTGTCAGTCCCAGGAAGAAGTATCACTGTAGATATTTGTTTTTTGTTTTCCTTCCTGTAATGCATATTTCTCATTGTTGGTGAGTTGAACTGGATATGTAGAGAAAATGGCAGTGTGCGGTCAACCCTTGCATTGTTTTGGTGTTACTGGTCATTATTGTATTTATGAGTGCATTGTGTTCAGGATGGAAGATTTTGATGCTGAAGAGGAGGATGAGGAGGCTCTGATTGAAAAGCGACGGCAGCAGCGACTGGCTATAATGCAGGTGGGAAACACCATACTTTCCATTTAAATAAAAGACAGTGGTCATTTCCATTCTGCAGTCTGCTAAGTCCAACAAATTCTGTTCTTTCAAACGCTGATTTGATTGCCAATACTGTCTCCATTGCATCATTAGAAATACAGGACAGTAAATGAGGACAGCAACATGGGCTCAATGGCATCAGAGCCAAGCAGTCCACAGAGTAGCACACGCAGTCGCTCTGCCTCACCGGACGACATCCTGGAGCGTGCTGCTGCTGATGTTAAGCAGTATGAGCGTGAAAATGTGAACACCTTCGAGGCCAACGTGAAGGCCAAGCACAACCTCATTGCCCAGGAGAAAGAGGGTTAGTATGTGCTGCTTCACATCTTAAAGGAGGTGTGGTCAGTTAATGTAGGATGTTCATTTTGTGCAGTGTTCCCGCTAATCATTATAATTCAAAAGTGTTTTGAACATGCACTCTGTGACACCTTGGTTGGTGTAAGAAGTGAGGACATTAGGAAGCAGACATTAATGAGAGTGGTGCTAGGGTTTATTTTGGCTTCTTTACTTTGTCTGCATGGTAGTGTTAAAATACTTGTAACTAATTTAACTTAAATTTAAAAAAAATGGAAATCAAAATTTAGCATGATGCTGTCATATGTCACTCCCGTCAGCATGTAGCTAGGCTTGCATGATGCATCTAATCTTTGGTAACTTTTGTTTATTCTAAAATATAAAAAATGCTTTGATTCCAGAACTTGTTTGGTTCTTTATTTCAATGTGGTAACATTGTTTTTCCTGGGCAAATCACATTACACTTGCTGCTAATCAAGAATGTGCAGCAGTACACTGAATGAGGGGGGAAAAAAAAGATTTCCTTCCTTTTGTTTATCAGTTTTATCTGAGTGATAGTGAGTGAGTGTACTTCAAGCCAGCATGTATAGTCGTGAGGGTGTAACTACTGGACCTTTTTAAGGTGGAACAAAAAAAATCTAAAGAACGCAATGAATAAGAAGCCAACTTTATATTTGTGGAACAGTTATAAAAAAGATGGAACACACTCTTGGGGGGAGTATTAAACTATCAATCCCTTTTACTGAGGTGGTTCACTCGTTGGCATCTATTAAATCAGTTCGTTTGTATCTTTTGCATGTTAATAGGAATGTAGAATATTTTTACAACAATAATCAAATTCCTTATTTGTGATTTATATTGGTGGTTGTAACAGGGAATCATTAGATTAGCCCCAGATAAGAGTCAGTAGAGTAGCAAGATGTTAAATATTAAGTCATTCCTTTCAGTTTTGTTTTACATTTTATATATATATAATATATAAAAATAAAAAAGCCAAATGATATTTGTTATAGCCATTTCATTTACAAGCCACAACATACATACTTGGTTATGAAGATTGGAGACTTGTGGAGTTAAACTTAATCTATATAGGTGATCTCTACATAGTAGAAATCACAATAGGTGGGTGTGAAATTAACTGCTACAAGACCCGTGGTTTTTTTTTTTTTTTTTTTTTTTTTTTTTTTCCTCTCCCCTCCCCCTCCCTCCCCTCTTCCATTGAAGACAATGAACTTTTTTGCAGCACCGTTTTTATTCACATCCAGAAACCATGTTCAGAAACCCGTATCTGAACAGTTTTGCAAAAAGTTATATATCATTACTGGTTAGCTTTTTTTTAAAAATTGAGATTTAAAAGTTCCCACTGTTCTTGTTCGGTTTCTATTTTATAGGCTACCACTAAATCTCACATCACTACCCGTCTTGATAGATTTAAAGGGTCTGATTTTCAGTGTTTTCTCACTAGTGTTGGATTGAGTGAGTTTGTCTGATAGACCACCACAAAGATGTGTTTTGACAGCGAGGGAAAGAAATTTGAGCTGATGTCATGGTGTAGCACCATGGGCCAACTTTTTTTAGTGTATACACAACTTTTATTTAAAATCGGTGTTGGTTAGTTAATTAGTTAGTTAAGAGGAAATTTGTTTCCACCATGGGTGCGTAGAAAAACATAAACACAACAGCACCATACATATAAACCATCATAAATAATCACCGGCATAGAGGGGAGAAGGGGACAAAAAGAAAACATCAGGATCATACAACAAATGCCAGAGCATAAGATGGCATCACAATGGCTGAATACCTGTGTGTTTAACGCTCTTATAGCCATAGGGGGAAAAAAAAACTCCTACCATAGCTGGCCTTTCTGCACATGGGTAGTCTATACCTGCGGCCAGAAGGGAGGGGGTTGAAATATTTATTAAAGTGGGTGGTCTGGATCATTTAAAATGACCAACAGAAGAAAGAGAGTGAAGTTTAAATTTTTTTTTTTTTATTTATTTTTTTTTTTTAAAAACATTAATGAATGTGCATTGATGATTAAATACAGACTCTAAAAGCGATCAAAAAGATTCCAATGCAGTAGTCCATACGGAAATTAGTATGACTCTTATGGTACATAATTTTTTCATGGAAGCAATGTACAAGTTCTGCTTTTTGTTCGTCAGGAACCAACACAAAGAAACCCTCTGCCCCCGACATGTTTACAGAGTCGGATGACATGTTTGCTGCAGATTTTGATGTAAGTGTTGGAGTTTAAAAAAACAAAAACACAAAAGCGTACTGCTTTTTCACAATAGGTGACTGTATGAACATTGTTTACAAACGTACTCGTTTGTTCTCTTGCCACAGAGTGCCAGGCTCAGGGCTGTCGGAGTTGGCAAAGACTTTAAGGAAAATCCAAATCTCAGAGACAACTGGACTGATGCTGAAGGATACTATCGTAAGTGTTCCTTGTTTAAGAATTTAAATGACCAGTTTTTGCAGTGGTGGCAAATCTAAGTAAAAAATCTCAAATTTCTGGTGACAATAAAATCAGAGACCAATATCAATATGTTTGTAATTCTTTATGGGTGTGTGTGTCTATGGCTATACCCATCAAATCAAATGAAATATCAGTGTTAGATGTTGCTGTTGTTATTATTGGTATATATCTGCTGACAGACCTTTTTTTTTTTATTTTTTTTTTTTATTTCCTCCCTTCTGTTCTTTGTGTTTAAATGCAAAACAAGTGAACTGAAAACCTGTACATTACTTTTTCCTCTTTGGCTGAACAGGTGTGAACATTGGTGAGATGCTGGACAAGCGCTACGATGTCTATGGCTACACAGGGCAGGGTGTATTCAGCAATGTTGTCCGAGCCAGAGACACTGCCCGTGCTGGCCAAGAGGTGGCAGTCAAGATCATCCGCAACAACGAGCTCATGTGAATGCACAGTAATTTAACATTAGTAAAAAGTAGGGGTGGGTGATCTGGCAAAAGCATATCAAGATGTTTTCAGGCTGGCATGAGGCTGGAAATCTGCAAGGAAAATCACCTTAAATAAAAGGATAACAGAGAAAACTTAGGCCAAAGTACCCTTTCAACATAATTTTCATAAGTGTACTTACCAACAAAATGTAAACAATTATTTCTCAAATAAAAACTGTCAGGCGTGCATAGCATATAATGTTGTATAAGAAAGACATCACCTCTAATAATGTCTTCAGTATTTAAAAGTGCAGTAAATGTAAAGGTGGTTTACAGGCGAGTAAGTATTTTAAATAAATGAATACATTAGCTGATTTGGTTTACATGGAAAATGGAAGGAAAAAGTTAAATATCCTGGAAAATCCTGTGCTGTCCTGGAATATTGGGTGGCCTTCAGATGGTAAACAAAAATTGCTTGTTGTTTCTGTCAGAAGGGGATGATTTTTACCAGTTTGCCTAAAATGCAACCTGCCATGAGCTTTCCTCGATATCTTTCAAATGCGTTTGCTATCGTTATTTTCTTCAGCACTATTTTTGCCTGTCATGGTGGAGCCTGTCATCTTATGTTTTTGGCACACACTTTGGGGTGCTGTCTTGGTGGTTAAACAAGTTTGTATTGTTTCTTTGACATGCCAATCTTGACATGGCACAAACCACTGTTTGCGCCATGTCTGTTTTGCATTTCCAACAGTTCCTTATAACCAATGTTGATTTCCTTTTTTCACTAATTCCGCCATGTTATCCATGCTGCTGTGTTGCCACACAAAACGAGGAGGAAAACGTATACTCGGAACTACATCTTGGTTATTATTGGTTTGTTCATGGCTCTGTCAGGGATAACATTAGCTGGACTAGTGGATAGAGTAAAGTCTGGATCATAACTTGGGATGCCATGTCTGAGCATTTTCAGCACAACTGACATAACGTGTTTCGTATATCTATATCTGAAGTACAGTGCTATGAAAATGTATTTGCCCAATCCTGATTTCTTCTGTTTTTGTGTACATCTCATACTAAATAGCTTTAGGTCTTTTTTTTTTTTTTTTTTTTTTATTGAAGCAAAAAAATTAATCGCACATCATCAATTTGAAAACTAATGGCCCCCTTAAACTTAAATCTGTTTATGCCACCTTTAGCAGCAATAACTGCAACCAAACGCTTCTGATAACTGGAGATCAGACTTTCACTTACTTCTAGGACCAGGACTCACTCCTCTGGTTTGGATCAATGTCTTGCTGCATAATCCAGTTGTGCTTGAGTTTCAACTTACGAACTGAAGACCAGACATTCTCCTTTAGGATTTTCTGGTAGAGAGCAGAATTCATGTTTCCCTCAATTATTGCAAGTTGCTCAGGCCCTGAAGCAGCAAAGCATCCCCACATCATCACACTTCCACCACCATGCTTGACCGTAGCTATGATGTTCTTTTTGTGGAATTCTGTGTTTGGTTTACCCCATATGTAACGGGAACCCTGTCTTCCAAACAATTCTACTTTTGACTCATCAGTCCACAGAATATTCTTCCAAAAGGTTTGAGGATCCTCAAGGTGTGTTTTGACGAAATTCAGAGGAGCCTTAATGTTCTTCTGGGTTACCAGTGGTTTTCGCCTCACCACACGTCCATGGATGCCATCATTTTCTGATAGTGGAGTCATGAACAGTGACCTTTACTGATGCAAGAGAGGTCTGTAGGTCTCTGATGTTGTCCTTGGCTCTTTTGTGACTTCCTGGATGAGTCGTCACTGTGCTCTTGGAGGAACTTTGGAAGGCCAGCCACTTCTGGGAAGGTACATTACTGTGCCAAGTTTTTTGTTCCATTTTACGGATAATGGAGGTGGTCCTTTGGAATCCCAGAGCCTTTGAAATACATCAGTCTGGGATGGGTTACAAAGCTATTTCAATCACCACCTTCTTCATAATTTCTGGAATTTCTTTCAACTTTGGCATAGTGTGTTAGTGGGTAAGATCTTTTAACCAAATTCATGCTGTTGGAAAAAGTTCTATTTAAGTGTCGATTTGCTTGAACAGGGCTGGCAGTAATCAGGCCTGGTTGTGTTTACTTCAGCTGAACCCAATTTTGAATGCAGTTTCATAGATTTGGGGAATTGCAAATACATTTTCACACTGGTCCAGTTGGTATTGGTACCTTTTTTTTGCTTCAATAAATAACATAATTTTATTAACTGTAATTTATGTTTACTCAGGTTGCTGTTGATTTATCTTAGATTTTGTTTTAATTTCTGAAACAATACAGTATGAGATGCACAAAAACAGAAGAAATCAGAATGGGGTAAATACTTTTTTTTTTTTTAAATCAACATATTGCCCACTCCAATAAGCAAAAAATAAGTTACTGCTTATAAGGTAAATTCTTTATTCTAGGATTGCATACTTGTGTACTTATGATAAATTTAGGATCTGAGATTCTAGTGGTTTACATTGAAAATTGTTTGAGGCACCATGTTGATGTTAATGAAACAGTCTCTCTGCTCACAGGCAAAAGACAGGGCTGAAGGAGTTGGAGTTTCTGAAGAAGCTTAATGATGCCGATTCGGATGATAAATTCCATTGCTTGCGCCTCTTCAGACATTTTTACCACAAACAGCACTTATGTCTGGTGTTTGAGCCTCTAAGGTACTTCATTATGCATAAGTATGCATGTGGTTTTGTCTTTGAAAGATAAGGCCTGAGGATATGTGGTTGGCTGAGGAATTAATTCTATTTATAGAACACTGTGATTGAATGCTTAAATCTTATTGGGCAGTAGTTGTGTATTATTTTCATATAACAGCACAGCTTGGACAGTAGTTTTGGCTGTAGCATGAACAATAGATTAATATTAATGTGCTCATTCTAACATTATTTTTTTTTTTTTCTGTAGTAAAATTTATACATGTTCGGCAGACACTCCACGTAATCTTAGACTGATAATAAACAGGTTTTAAAAATGTGATGTTTACCACATCAGCAATTATGTTTTACTTTATTAATGTTTCTGTTGGGATGCATTTATTTAACATTTGTGTAAGGAGTCTTGGTTGTAAGTGATTTCTAACAGTCACAGTGCTTTGCTAAGTTTATCAGCGCAGCAGCCTCTTCAGGACAGCAGAGTTTATGCTTTCTCTGTTAAATGACACTGCATTTTTTTGGAGTGTGAGAAAGAAAAAAATGTGTGAGGCTGGTGAAGGAATGTCTGTTGCTCTCAACATTTCACACGTTAAAGTTTCAAACATTTAATAAATTAAAATTTTTTAATTGTTGAAGATATGTAATATTGAATTATTTTCCTTAATAAATAAATGACCAAGTATTATAATTGTGTCATTTGTTTAATTGGGTTCTTTTTGTCTACTTTTAGGACTTAGGAAAATCTGATGTTTTAGGTCATATTTATGCAGATGTATAGAAAATTCTAAAGACTTAACAGATTTTCAAGCACTACTGTAATAGCACAATCTGACATGTTATTCCTTATGTAATGTATAATATTTCTCTCTCCCTCAGTATGAATCTTCGTGAAGTCTTGAAGAAGTATGGTAAAGATGTAGGTCTTCACATTAAGGCTGTTCGTTCCTACAGCCAGCAGCTCTTTCTGGCCTTAAAACTTCTGAAGCGCTGTAATATTCTACATGCTGACATCAAACCTGACAACATACTGGTGAGCTTAAGCAGGACTCCTGAAAATACACATCACAATTGCTCTTTATAAACTCATATACGCTGTATGGCCAGAGGTTTATGGACAGCTCATCATCATGCTCATATGTGCTTGTGTAACATCCAATTCCATAGTTGGCCCACTGTTGCTGTTAATATTCTCCACTCTATACTCCACTCTATTCTCCATTCTATGATAATATTCTCCACTCTTCTGGGAAGGCTTTCCACTAGAATTTGGAATGCGGTTGTTGGGTTTATCCATCCAGCTACATGAACATTAGTGAGGTTGGGCACTGATGTCAAACAAGCAGGCTTGGTACACAGTTGATGTTCCAATTCATCCCTAAGGTGTTCAGTGGGGTTGAGGTGAGGGCTTTTTTGCAAGCTACTCCAGTTCTTCCAGACCAACCTTGGAAAACCATGTCTTCAAGATCCTCTTTGTGCACAGGGTATTGTTGTGTTGGAACAGGTTTGGGTCTCTTAGTTCCAGTGAAAGGAAATCTTAAGATTGCAAAGACATTCTAGACAATTGTGATTTCAACTTTGTGGCAACAGTTTGGAGATTGCCCCTAAGTGTGATGGTGATGTGGCCCTATAGTGTACATCAGGGGTGTCCAGTCTTATCTGAAAAGGGCCGGTGTGGGTGCAGGTTTTCATTCCACCCAAGTGGGAATCACACCCGAGTATTGAAAGCCAAGGTCAACCGATTTAACGGGTGGAATCAGGTGTGGCTGGTGCTTTATTTGAATTTATTTGAAAACTTGCACCCAGAATGGCCCTTTTGTGGATAAGATTGGACACCTCTAATACCACAGAAATAGAGCTTTAAAGATGCTGTCTGCTGAGCCTTCTGCTACCACTGCAATTGAAGTGTTTCACATGGCACATTTTAAATATTTGTTGTCTTGTTTAAAGGATTGACTTTAAGTCCCAGTTAATTGAGTGTCTTGTTGGCATCTTGAAATACAGTGAAAAGTTTCACTCTCTCTCTGTTAACTCTTTTCCCTTCTTACTGGTGTATTTCCCACCACTGCCTTACTGTTGCAGGTGAATGAATCAAAGACCATCCTCAAACTGTGTGATTTTGGTTCAGCCTCCCATGTGGCTGATAATGACATTACGCCTTACCTGGTCAGCAGGTTCTACAGAGCTCCTGAGATCAGTAAGCTCACCTACCCAATTTCTTTTAAATTATATATATATATATATATATAACACAAAAATATTGGAAATTACACAAAAATGTTAGAATGTAAATGGTACTGGAGTTGCAAGATGGAATCGTATGATTTATTCTGTTTTCCTTTGCCTGTAGTCATCGGGAAGCCATATGATTACGGAATTGATATGTGGTCAGTAGGTTGCACTCTGTATGAGCTTTATACAGGAAAGATCTTGTTTCCTGGCTCCTCCAACAACCACATGATCAAACTGGCCATGGACCTTAAAGGAAAGATGCCCAACAAGGTCTAACCTGCACTCAGAACAGTCATGCTTGTGTTTTCTTATTATGGAATTTGATTATATATTTGCATAATGCTTGTGCTATGAACATTGTTTTATTTTCTGATATTGCATTTCGCATTTTTGTTATTATCTTCAGATGATTCGGAAAGGTTTGTTTAAAGATCAACACTTTGACCAGAACCTAAACTTTTTGTACATAGAAGTGGACAAAGTGACTGAAAGGGTTTGTTCATATTCATAATATAGTATGCTTCTTGTGATTTTAATTTTTGACATTTGTACTGTAACAATATGCATTTGTTTATTTGCATATTACATGTAGTAGTAGTAAATGATGAAAAAACACTGCTACAATGATTACTACATATTATACAACAACTGTTAACTTCTAATGCCCCCTTGCTGATGCATACCCCTCTATACATTCTAGTATTCATGTACTTACTCTGATTCTCTGTAGGAGAAAGTGACAATGATGAGCACTATTAACCCCACTAAAGACCTGCTGGCGGACCTGGTTGGCGGCCAGAGACTCCCAGAAGAGCAGAGAAAGAAAGTGATGCAGCTAAAGGATCTGCTCGATGGCACTCTGATGTTGGACCCTGCAAAGCGCATCAGTATAAATCAAGCCCTGCAGCATCCATTCATTCAGGACAAGATTTGACCTTTTTCCTGTTTCACGTCTGACTTCTGGCCTTCCACTGGAAGTGCAATGGCCTGCCAGCTCTTTTGGATATCTGCCAACCTATAGAAGTTTATTTCTGATCCCATTTTAATTTTCCTGTTTTGTTAATTGAGTGTAAAAGGATGGTTAGCTATGCTGGATATGTTTAAATGGGTGGAGCTGAGCTCTTAAGGAAGCAGATCAACAGATAGAGGGTTCGTAACCACAGCACTGGAGTGGGATTGAATCAACAGACTATATCTTAATGTTTGGAACCATTGGGTTTTTTTTTTTTTTTTTTCTTCTTTTCTTTTCTTTTTTTGTTTGTTTTATAAGCAGTTCTTGTTTTGCTCATTACATTCTTTGAATGATCTGGGGTTTTTTTTTTATTATTATTATTATTATTGTAAATATTCCATATGTAATTACATGCTGTTCACACTAGACTGAGTTTGTTTTTTTTTGTTTTTGTTTTTTTTTTTTTTCCTGCACTTGGTTTTGATTTATCATCCTATTTAAACTGTGGATGTTGTCTGCAAAAAAACATGGTGGGAACACCAATAAGGCCTGGTTTAAACATGATGTTTGAATATGCATGCACATGTGCAAGCAGTGTGAAACATGAAACCGGCATTGTTTGCATAATTGCCTGGAAGATTAAAATCACTAGATAACATACCATAGATGAAATATCTTAGTCTGATAGGATTTTATATTAACCGGTGCAATGTTAAGTGACTTCAGCTATTCTGGGACACATTTGTCACTGAGCAGCAGCAAGATATCAAACACAAGGAAAACCACCATTAGGTTCTCTTTAAGCCTTTCTACTGTTCTCCTGCATCTTGCATCAAAAACTGACTTTACATTCAAAAGTATTAACTAATCTAGAATAGTCACATGGGCATGCAGAACATTGGTAGGTTTGAAAGCTACATGAGGTTACTAACATCCAGTGGAAACTGATTAGTTAACACACAAAAACCAACTACAGTAAGTATGCACTTGAGCTGTAGTTTGTTTATTCTGCTGAAGACAGCATCACAGCACTATGTAGTGACTGTTTACATTGCTATTGCACCATGTAGAATTGTCACACTGAATTAACAGGACAAACATACCAACATTCTGTACTATAGTTTGCTGCTGTTCTAGTCCAGAATTCCCCTTTAGTGATCAAATTCGTTAAGGGCTTTGTTCAGCAGTCATTAAACAGCAGTTTTAATTAAGCTGATAGCTCACAGAACATACCTCACAGTATGCTTTTCATGTTGGTTGGTTATCACTAGTGTAATTTCTGTCAGTAATCTATCAGCAACATCGCCAAAATATTATTTAGGGTGGCCATAGGTGGAATATCAAAAGCTCCTTTACACAGTTCAAACCTTTCAGTTTTTTGTCTTAAATTCAGAATGTTATTTATTCAGTACCTCTACTCCTGTGATACTGCTGAAAAGTCTGAGAGAGAGAGAGCAACAAAAACTTATATTTCTTGCTGATTAGGGCTGGGCGACCGTGCCATTATAGACATTTCTTTGTTGCACAATATATCATCATATTAAGGTATGCTAACAAAACGCTAGTGCAACTTTTAACAGCTACAAAGATAGATTAAAGAGTAACTTTTTAACATTGAATCAAAAACTGTATTATTTCTAATAAATGACAGCATAATATTAATATTGTAATATTGCCCAGCCCTTTTCTGGTTCTTATGATGTGCATTTCAGTTTCAGAACAGTGTTGTGTATATAAGAATCTCCCTACACAATACAAGTCTCTTTGAGGTGCCTTAACTGGCATCTAAAACTTGGCATGTTGATGCAGTTTTTACATAATTGTCTGATGCATTCTGAGAAGCTGTTTGTGAGGTGTACAAGAACACATTTTCTGAATAACCACTATTCAACCAATTTGGCAGTTTCCCAAATCATTTTTTGAAGCTGCATAAGATACCTAGTCCTTATTTAAGTTTTTGCTAGTCCTGGTGTTTTTGCACAGACATGTATTACAAGATTTTCTTTGGATATGGAAATCTTGTGGAACATTTGCACAACGGCTGTTTATACCAATTATAAGTTGAATAAGGTGTGTTTTAGCAAAGAAAGTGTTCAGCTGTTTGGTGGGGAGTGAGCAAAACTCAGCTCTACTTTTCAATGCTTGTGTGATACTTATGCAGACCTTAAGCATCTTTTAATTAGATCCACAGTAGTAGTCTAATCCATAAAGGCCAGTATGGGTCAAAGCTCTACACAAGTTAAATCCTATTACTTTGTCTCACTGGCAAGGGTTTCATTATTCCAGAGACTGGGATGCACGTTGACCATGTAGAAGTGTAATTATCTTCTGCAGTGCTTTTTATACAGCAGGTTTGTGCTAATCAAATGTGTTTTCATATCGCCTAATTGGAAGGATGTTATGAAGTTACAATTTATCAACTGATAAACCTCACATCCTGGAAAACTACTTTGGTTGAGGAGAGAGGAAAAGCTGTGGTCCATTTTTCTAAAGAAGGTTCTGGGACTCCAAAGGACCACAGTAAGAGCCATCATCTCCAAATGGGAAAAACTCTGCAGAGTAGAGCTGCAACAACTAATCGATAATAATCGATTATGAAAATCGTTGTCAAGGAATCTCATTATCGATTAGTTGGTCTGTGCGCGGCACAGGGGAGATTTACTCATTACGATACTTCTGTTCCGAAAACGTTCCGGAGAGTAAATACTAAAGTTGTGTCCCAAATGACATACTATACACTTTCACTATGCACTCTGCACTACCCGCCTAGTGCAGTGTTTTTGAACCGGGGGTCCGCGGACCCCTAGTGGTCAGTGGTGTAATTGCAGGGGGTCCGTAGGAAAGTTTTAAAAATGTTTAAATAATATTATGTATATATATTTTTGTTAAATGTATACAAACATATTCAAATGAGATGTTTTAAAATGAATCAATTTGGTTATTCGTAAATATCATGTTAGCTGAGCTGACGATCGTTCATTGATGGATTTATTTTAAATTTATTTACAAATGAAATGATAATTTGCAAAAACCTATGAGTGGTAGACAAGTTAAGTGTTGCATTTATGGATAAAATAAACAAAGGATAATTCAGAGAGTCAAATTAAATGTCACACTAACAAAATGTAAAAAATAAAATCTTGAAATGTTTTGATTCAATTTTAATGTTAAATATTAATAAAATAAAGCAACATATATAGAAATGACTGTTAATTATATAGTCTATAATTGTTGTGGCGTGAGGGGGTCCTTGTGGATTGTTTGAAATATGCTAGGGTCCCAAAGCTCACAACAAAAGGTTGAGAACCACTGGTCTAGTGTATGTATTTTAGACAGGTAATATCATCTCAAATGGAACATATTAGTTTTTTTTTTTTACTAACCTGAAAGTTTGCCCCCATTCGATTAATTGAAAAAATAATCAGCCAACTAATCAATTATGAAAATAATCATTAGTTTCAGCCCTTATACAGTATCTCACAAAAGTGAGTACACCCCTCACATTTTTGTAAATATTTGATTATATCTTTTCATGTGACAAC
>JANDJT010000131.1:652510-685951 GCA_024331685.1 Stegophilus panzeri | reverse complement strand
ATTTGATGTTTTACTTTGTGAATTTAATTTATTTTTGAAAATATACACTCATTTCAAATCTGATGACTGCAACACACGCCAAAAAATTTGGGCCAATCAAATGTTTGCCACTATGTAACATCAACTTTTCTTTTAATAACACTTATTAATCGTTTGGGCACTGAAGACACGAGTTCTTCACCTGTGCAACTGTACAGGGCCTTCGTTGTCTTATTTTGGCTGTAGGACTGCAGGCAGACCATGCTAGCACCTGCACTGTCTGTTTACACAACCATGCGCTTGTAATCCGGGCAGAATGTGGTTTGGCATTGTCCTGCTGGAAAAAAAAACATCCCTGGAAAAGACAACGTCTGGATGGCAGCAGCTGTTGCTCCAAAATGTGTACTTATCTTTCTCCATTAATGGTGCCTTCATGGATGTGCAACTTACCCATGCCATGGGCACTGACACACCCCCATACCATGACAGATGCTGACATTTGGACCTGACGCTAATAACAGCTTGTCTGGTCCATTTCCTCTTTGGCCGGTGAACACGACAATTGTTTGGTCCAAGAAATGTTGACTCATCGGACCATAAAACACGATTCCACTGTGGTACTGTCCATCTCAGATGAGACCGAGCCCATAGAAGTTGGCGGAGCTTCTGGATAGTGTTGATGTATGGCTTCTACTTTGCATAGTAAAGCCTTAACTAACAAGTTATGTAGCATCTGTAGATGCAGCGGCGAATGGTATTGACTGACAAATGTTTACCAGAGTATTCCAGAGCCCATGTCAGGATATCCATTACAGACTCATGACGGTTTTTAAGACAGTGTCATCTGAGGGATCGGAGATCACAAGCATTCAGAAGTAATTTTTGTCCTTGCCCTTTATGTATTGATTTGACCAGATTCCTTGAATCTTTTAATTGTATTGTGCACTGTAGTAAGTGAAATGCCCAAAATCCTACCGATTTGGCCCTGGGGAATGCTGTTCTCAAAGTGTTGGATTATTCGCTGACGCATTTGTTGTCAGACTGGCGATCCTCGACCCGTCGTTGCTCTTGAAGGACTGGGCCTTTTTTGGAGGCTCCGTATATACAATGATTAGATGATTGCCTCACCTGTTTCACATCACCTTCTTAACTCATCACATCGCAATTAGTCCTAAATTGCCTTTGCCCAGACTTTTTTGGAACATATTGCATACATCTATTTTTGTTTAAATACATTTACAAATCATTCCTCTTTTTTTATTAGCATTTTTCATACTGTCCCAACTTTTTCAAAATTGGGGTTGTACTTGGCTTCTCTCTGTAAAGTGTGGCCCCAGTGTGGCCCCTGCTTTAAAAAAATTCTAGATCCACCACTGTTTTGTTTCCATGGACTGAAATTCCTTGAGGATCTGTGGCTGTGTGGTGTGTAAGTCTGTTGACGATATCTGTCTTTTATTATTTAAGACCTACTTTGCCAGAGAAAAGTTTGAAGTGTTTTTATTGTACATACAATAACATGCCCCTGGATGGTCTGGCAGGCATCTCATGTGTCAATAAATCTTTTTGGTCAGTTGTCATATTTAGAGAGTAATTATTTAATATAATATGATGATATAATAATATAATGAATAAAATATATGAGCATGAATTCATGGTTGAAATTAGGCTGAATTTAAGTTAAGCCTGAAAAAAGATAACTTTTCGCCTTTCAACCAAATTTAGAATTTGAGGGACATCTTTTTATAGACTTTTTTTCAACGACCTGGAAAAGAAGGCTTTTCCCCTTTCACTTTTCAACCAAATTTAGACTTCGAGGGATGTCTTTTTATAGACAACTTTTCAACGACCTGAAAAAGATGGCTTTTCACCTTTCACTTTTCAACCAAATCTAAACGTTGTTGGGACCTCAGGCAAAGTTGTCTTTTCAACATCTTTTCAAAAAGTTTTTTCTGGGTGGGATTTATGTGCATGAAAATGTTGACAGTGCCACACAGTGGCCGATTACTTTCAAACTTTTCACAGACCTCCAGAGACAAGAGTCAAGCAAGTCCACCAAGTTTTGTTCTGATTGGCCTTTGTTAACCTTGTCTAATAGCTGCTGAAATTTAATTGCCCGATGGCAGACCTGCTTTTTGAGATACATGACTGTCCTCATAAATATTGATTGGAGCTTTGACAAAGACACTGCATGCATATTTCTAAGGCAATTGGACCAATGGTTCCAAAATTAGAGCCAATTTCATGTTTTTTTGTGTCATAGTGTCACATGCTGTAATTTTTTTTTTCAAGAGTTCAAGAGTCATAGCTATATAAGTAAAAGTGGCCATGCCCACTTCAAACTTTTTGGCATGCCGTCATGAGGTTAAATCAAAAGCTCAACATTTTTTGATCATTATTGATAATGGCTAATTGACTTCATAGAATCTCTGCTCTGGTTCGGTTCCAATCAGACTAATGGCCTAGGACGAATTCGCAAAAGTATGTTTCACAAAAAATCCAATTTTCACGGCAGAAATGAAATTGGAGATATAGGTATATAGATATTTTGTTTGTCTTGACCCAAGGATTCCACTGATATAAGACACTTGAGTTTGTGACAAACTGTTCAAAAGTTACGGCCATTATGGTAAAATAAATTTGTTTTGATTACTTTTGTGCCACCGTGTGGCCGATCAGAGTGAGACTTTGTGCATTGTAGACTGGTGAATTACTACCAACATTCAAAGTTTCAAGTCTTTAGGCCTTAGAGTTTGGTGTGCACGATCAATTTTAGGGCAGAATAATAATAATAATAATAATAATAATAATAATAATAATAATATTTGCAAGCAGCAATTATCACTGTTTGTTAGGATTTGTGAATAGAGGATTGCAATGTTAGGAAAAGAGAAAGAGAAAGTACACAACAAGATGGCGCCCTCGCCCCGACACACACTTTCCTTGGGAGAGTTTGCCAAATGACACACAGACACAAAATTAAAATGTCAATATCCCTCATATATTCAAAAATAGGCAGAGTATATATCATGCTTGATATATAACAGAGACAAATGGTTAACTATTGATTGGCTAGGCCATAGGTTCTCAACCTTCTGTAACTAAAGACCCCCCAAGCCTCCTCTATCATCACCCCCCCCTTAATCTTAATCTATAATCTGTTTTTGATAGATAGATAGATAGATAGATAGATAGATAGATAGATAGGTTTTTTTTGCGTTTGTGATTTTGTACTTTTTATAATTTCTTTTCATAATTTTATAATTTTTTAAATAATTTTTAGAAAACTATATAATGGACAGTTATGGAACATGAATTATCAAAAATGTTTCTGAACACTGTAACTACTTTGAACAAGAGAACTAGGTTGTAATAACGAGTACTATTTTACATGTAAAACATGTTGCATTCTAAATTTCATGTTGCATTCTAAACATGTTACATGTCTTGCATTCTAAAAACATTTGCATACGAATTATGCAAATTGAAATGAAGGGCACGTCTCGTTAGCTATGACATTGTTAAATCTCCGGCTATCAGCCACTCACTGTATAGAGCAGACGCAGAGAGACGTGTGAGTGCAGTGGGAAATCAAGATTTTGCTCTTGTAGAACAGTACTGGTGCCATTTGGAAAGTTGCTAAGGTTTGTCCAAAAAGTCGCTAGATTTGTCGCTAGGCGCTTTTTTTTGGCAAAAAAAGTCACTAAAGCGGTCTGAAAAGTCGTTAAGATGCACTGACAGCTAGCAAAAAGTAAATGCAGAGGGAGAGAGAATGCGGGTTTTTTCCATTTATGCACATTCTATTTGAAAAACAATAAAATATACAGAGGACCCAAATGATGTCCTGTCTGTGTTTTTTTCTTGAAAACAATTTGTGCCCCCTTCTGATCTTTCCCCCCTGGTTGAGATCCACTGGGCTAGGCGGAAGGGTATATTTGCATAAAACAGGAAGCATATCAATGTAAGACAGGAACAACTCCATATATGGTTTTCAGGAAGTCATAGGAATATGAGCAAATGTTATTCGGGAAGGTATGTAAATGCATGAAAATGATATTCGGGGAGACAAAGGAATGTCCAAATAGTGAGGGGATTTATCCGTCTCTACCTGGTTGGGAAGCACTAAGAGAGGAACAAAGAGGAAAAGGTGTTAACAAAGGAACAAAGAAAGTGTTAACAAAAGAGCAGAGAGGGGAGAGTGTTCACAGTATACTTATCAAGGTTCAAGCACTTTAAGGACTTTAAGTGCATATGTAAAAAGATATGTATTATTTAGCAAGCATGTAAACACTTAAATTGAAGATGAAACAAGACAATTTGCAGCAATTTCAAGTAATTTACCATAGAAATATAGTGTTTTTAACATTTATAATTGTTATAGTGCTACCTATTACTTAATCTCTATAGAATTTTGCATGCTTTAGAATCATAGAAGCATGTGCCTACATAATTTCATGAAGTCCTGAGGTTTCTTTTAGGAATTATAGGCTTTTGGGTACACCTCTTCATGCCCATATTTTTAAATGACCTTGTTACAGCCATCAAAAGGCTAAAGTTCAACATTTTTTTCAAAAATTGAACTACAAGATGATCTGCGCAAAATTTGGTGAACGGTCTAGGAGGAGTTTGCAAACGTTTGCAGAAAATCAAAATTTCATAACAGAAATGAAAATGGAGAAACATGTTTTGTTATCTTGACCCAAGGATTCCAGTGATATAAAACACTTGAATCTGTGGCAAATGGTCCAAAAGTTATGACCATTTTGTAAATTGTTTTGTTTTGATCCCCGTGGCTACAACATGTGGCCCATTGGGGCAAGACTTTGTACTTTTGTAGACTGCTTTTGTAGGCAGCAATTATGTGGCCAAGCACAACAAAGGCAAAGTAAGGAGATAAGCAAGCATGATTTTAGCATGGTCATGATCACGTTCAGAAGTTATAAGCAAAAATGTGCTTTTTTCATATCTCATGAACAATAGGTGAGGCTGTTCCAAAACTGTGCAGCTACCCTGAAGTTTGGTCTGAATACGTTAAAGCATGCAATACGAGTTTCATAATGATACGCTAATGCATTCGTAAAAAAATAACATTTTACGACAAAATTAAAAATGGCTGATGCCCAAAATGCAGACATGGGAAAACTGGATATTGTTCTACTCAGTATCCTGCACCAAATCTAAAGAGTCCAATCTTGTGTTTTTTGGTCATACTATTGGAAGTTATAAGCAAAAATATTAATTTTTCATAGCTCCTAACCAGTAGGTGGTGCTGTACCAAAACTGTGCAATTACCCTCAGGTCATGCTTGTGATAACATACCAAGATTTGTCCCAATACGCTAAAACTCTGTGGAGATATAGCCTCACATCCATTTTGACGTCCATATAGCCTCAAATTCATTTGTGGGTTATTTGTGAAAGTTTTGGCCTATCAAAAAGATTTTCTTTTTGCCAGCATGATCTCAAGATGTTCTGAGACAATTTTGGTGAAAATCGAACAAAACATCTAGGACGAGTTCAAAAAAGTAGGTTTTTCAGAAAATTAAAACTGGCGGAAACATTTTTATGACTGATAATGACATCCTAGGGTGCAATCGAATTGTCTTGAGCCAAGGAATCAGTGGGAATTTTTTTCTAGGTTTTACTGTTCAGTTAAGTTATTTTGAGCCAAATTTTGAGCAGTGGGTGGTGCTAGAGGGTTTGCGATAGAGACTCCAAACTTGTTCTGTTTAATGTTGAGACTGTCCTCTATCTGTGTGCCAAATTTCATAACTTTCCTGCAAGCAGTTCTATGAGCTGACATACACTCAAGAGCAGCAGAAGAAGAAAACTAATGGGTACAATAGGTGCCTCACACCTGCAGTGCTTAGCCCCTAGTAAATATAGCCACAAGCAGCGATCATCAGGGTCCAAGCAGTGTGGCAAAGTGGAGAAAATGTCTAAAACATTCCAATTTAAAAGCACTGATTGTGTTGTGTATAGGGCATGAAATTACTTGTTGGGAAAAACTTGCCATATAGAATAGGCTACAATTAATAATTTTAAAAGGATATGTCTGTTTTTGTTTGGTTTTATTGTTAATAATCAGAATAATTCTTTTAATTATATATGAGAATTGTCAGGGAAGAAACCTACACAGGCTGTTGTTATGACACCAAGTGCTATTTATTGATAATAGCAGAGGCAGGTGAGTAAGAGCAAACATTGATATTAACAGCAGAATATGACAGCAATGGATGATAGCATTGGGCTACTGATAGGAAGGTCATGAGTTCAAACACAAACACTGCCAAGCTGGCACTGTTAGGCCCTTGAGCAAGGCCCTTAACCCTCAACTGCTCAGGTGTATAAATGAGATAAATTTAATCGTAGGTACTTTCAATAGTGTTTTTGTGACTAGTTTACTGCAAGGAGTCACAGAAGTCTTCAAAGACTGAGCCCACTGTGCCTGAACAAATCTTGTCTATTGATTTGACTGTTTTGTCACCTAGTGAACAGGTTCAGGTGAGGACGCTGCTTCAGCAATACCAGTCAGTGTTTTCAGCCCATGATGGAGATTTGGGTTGTACAAATCTGCTGTCACATGACATTCCTCTTATAGATGATACTCCGGAGGCAGAGGTATCGATGCATACCACCATCGGAGTATGATGTATTGAAGACCCACATCAGTCAACTTCTTCAGGTTTAGGTAATAAGGGAAAGCTGTAGTCCCTATGCTTCCCTGATTGTACTTGTCAAGTAGAAGGATGGTAGTCTATGCATGTGTGTGGACTATCGTCAATTAAATGCAAAGACTCGAAGGGATGCATTCCCCTTGCCGCGAATTGAGGAATCCTTAGATGCGTCAACTGGAGCCCATTAGTTTTCCACAATGGATTTGGCCAGCAGGTATAACCAGGTTCTGGTCACTGAGACTGATAGGGCTAAGACTGCCTTCTGCACTCTTTTTGAGTGGAAAAGAATGCCCTTTTGGCTTTGCAATGCTCCCAGGACATTCCAATGTTTTATGGAGAGATTGTTTGGCACAGCAGCAGTCTTTACTTTTATATTTTGATGTTATAGTGGTGTTCTCTTCCTCAGTGGCCCAACATTTGGAGCATTTGGAGGTGGTCCTGAGTTGTTTAAAACGATAGGATTTAAAAGCAAAGTTAAGGAAGTGTGCTTTCTGTTGACACCAGGCAAGTTATTTGGGGCATGTTGTGTCTTCTCAGGGGGTGGCTACAGATCCCAGTAAAGTTGAAGTGGTGGCACGTGGCAGTGCCCCACTAGCCTTTCTGAGTTGCGCTCTTTCCTAGGTTATGCGGGTTATTACCGTCGATTTGTAGAAGGATTCTCTAGGTTGGCGGCTCCCTTGCATAGGTTGGTAGCCGAAGGGGGTGGTTGCCGACCACTGAATCGAGCAGAGCGGAATTTTGTAAATGCTTGGACGGATCAGTGCCAGGAAAGTTTCGATGCCTTGAAGGGTAAACTTATTACAGCCCCTGTTTTGGCATATGCAGACTTTTATTTGCCTTTTATTTTAGAGGTGGATGCAAGTCACAAGGGTTTGGGAGCTGTTATCTCTCAGGAGCAGGAAGGGAAGGTAAGACCTATTGCCTATGCAAGCCGTAGCCTTAAGCCCACTGAGCGCAACACTGCCAGTTAGTTCTATGAGACTAGAGTGTTTGGTGCTCAAGTAGGCCACAATGGAAAAATTTCAGGAGTATTTTTAGGGCACAAGTGTATTGTGTTTACAGATAACAACCCTCTCAGTCATTTGGCCTCGGCTATTCACTAGCTTTGACTTTGAGTTGTGTTACCGACCTGGGAAGAGCAATCGGAATGCGGATCCTCTTTCCCGACAGCCTCCCCTAAATAGTGGGGAAATGCTCTGTGTGCTCCCACTTACATCTGTTCCTGTTTCTGTAAGGCAGGTAGTAGAGGTTAAGTTGGCCTCACAAACCCTGGTTATCCAATCCGTGGTGACTACTCTTCCTAGTTGTCCATTGGCAGATATTAAGGGGTTGAAGGGGGGCTTATCCAGTAATTGGGAAAATACTCCCATTTTAGAGGCGTAAAGTGTTTCCTGGTTTTCAGGAATGCCAGTTGCTATCTAAAGATACTGTTACTCTTCTTCGCCAGTGGGACCGTTTGGTCGAACAGAATGGGGTCTTACATAGTTGTGTTTTCCATCCAGATGGAAGGGAGGAGAGCCTCTATTTGATCTTGCCCTCTGTTTTAAAAGGTGAGGTTTTAACAGGGTTGCATCAGTAACATGGACGCCAAGGGGTCAGACGCACTATTAAATTGGTACGGCAGAGGTATTATTGGCCAGGAATGGTGAGGGATGTGGCCCGCTGGTGCCACGAGTGTGAGCGGTGTCAGCCCAATAAGGATGTACAACCAGGTGCCTCTAGTTTTATGGGGCACCTGTTGGCATCAAGGCCTAATGAGATATTGGCCATTGATTTTACTGTGCTCGAGCCCTCTAGTTCAGGCATAGAGAATGTTTTGGGGATGACTGACATCTTTATTAAATATACCTTGGCGGTTCCCACACGGGCTCAACATGCAGAGACAGTAGCACGAGTTTTGGTGGTAGAATGATTTTGATAAATTCATAGTTCTCATTTGAATACATTCTGACTAGGGCCGCAATTTTGAATCCTTAGTGATCAAACAGCTTTGCGACCTGTATAAGGTCCAGAAGTCCTGTACCACACCTTACTATCCAGCGGGTAATGGCCAGTGTGAAAGACTTAATAGGACTGCATAACCTACTGCGCACATTGTCTCCATCCCATAAGAGGGATTGGGTGTCTTGTCTCCCCAAGATTTGTTTAGTTATAACACTCCCACAAACCAAGATACTGGTGAATCACCATACTTATTGATGTTTGGCCAGGAGCCATGTTCACTGGTTGATTTTTTGCTTGGTGGAATTCGGAAGCCAATCGCAGGTAATGTGCATGAGTGGGTGCTGGAACACCAGACCAGACTGTATGTTGCATTTGAGGGAGCCCAAGAGTGTTTAGGGGTAGCTGCGGATCGCCAAAATGCACAATATGATTCTCACGTTTATGAGGCACCTTTGGGAGAGGGCCAGTTGGTCTATCTTCATGACTTTGGAGTGAGAGGTCGTTCTAAAATCTGAGATTTTTGGAGCCCAGTGGTATATCAAATGGTACAGGCACCTAGGGAGGGTGGATCAGTGTATACTATAGCACCTGTTGGGAACTTGGACAGGGTACGTCGTGTTCACCGGTCATTGTTAAAGCATAGACTCCAGAAGGGCCTTGATATAGTTGGCCCTGTGGAGGATTCACTGGGTGAACAGACCCCCTCCCCGGACATTGAAGAACAGGAGGAGGGTGATTTTGTTTCTTTTGGTACCAGAAACTTTGCCAGTTATGTCAGGGAAAGGGTTTAGTGACTCTCACAGCCAGTCAGTGCCATCGGCTGATGCAACTAGGCAGCCGGGGGTTTCTGATCAACCCTGTGAAGTTGAGGTAGCTGGTCAACCGCAACCTGGGTTAGTGTCTGCGGTACCTCCATTGGGAGAGGGAATGTTACATTGGTCACAGCAGGCCACGGCTGGCCAACATTCTAATGTGTACCACATCCCACGATTACTGCGGGAGAATGCAGTGGTGACTGAACCTCGGGCTAGATCGATCTCTAACTCTGTCTATATAATATTTAGGCCCTGGGATTGGGGAGTATCAGTTGAGGATGTATCGTCGGGGTGACGATACAATAGCAGGGAGAAGAACGTGGCGGTATGGGTGTTACTCTTGGGCTACTATTGGTTAGCTAGGGGGTACTGAATGAGCCTATCACTGCTAGAGGTAGTGGATATAGACCTGCCTTGTGAATCGGGTGGTAGAGGAAGATTGTTGCCCCGCTGTACTCTTTTAGTGTGTGTGTGTGTGTGTGTGTGTGTGTGAGTGTGTTGTGAGTTTTCCAGGGGGGTTTTGTATTGTTTGGTTTCTTTGTTTGTTTTCTTTGTATATGTTTTTTTTTTGTTCTTTTTGAATGTTGTTGGGTTTGTTTTGATATGGCGTTGTGTTAATTTATTAAGTGATTAATTTTTCTTGTATTTTGTTGGCTGTCATTACAGTTTTAAGGGTCATTTTTCATGTGTGTGGTTATTAGTATTTATGTACTGTTTTTTTTGTATTTAATGATTTTTAGGAAGGTATACATCTGTCTATTTTTCTGTCTTTCTCTTTTGTTAGGAGCTGGGTATTCAAGAGCAAGGGGAGTTGACTCATAGTCTTGTGGTGCATGTGCACTGGTGAATGAAGGTGATGTAGTGATTTGGTCATTTTTTTTCTTTTGGGCTGTTCTCTACTCATTTGAGTGTTGCCGGTGTCCTTTGAGTCTCCCCCTGCTGGTAAGCCCCAGCCCCATTGTTTGACTTATTCTTTTGTTTTTTTGTTGATTTAATTTTTCTTGTATACTGCCCTTGTGCTGTATGTAATCTTTGTATTTTTTTTGTATTGTTAAGACTCAGTATTTCTTCCAATGAAGTTTGTACCAGTCAGCACTGTACTAATCTTTAATGGTATTTAATATCTCTTTCTGTCTCGTCTTTGTTGATATGTGGTTTTGAATATTTCTTAAATTAAATTTTGATGTAATAAAAGCAATTTATCTGTCCATCCATGTGTCGTGTCCTGTTAAGGAAAAATCTGTGCAGCCTATTTATTGGGTTTGTTGATGAGCTGGTATTCCTAGGTTGAGAGTCTCCAGGTGGCGTAGTCGTGGTACTGTGGTCATTCAGTAATTCCACGTCTTGCCACACAAAGATTTAGCAAAAACAATCATTTTGATTCAATCACTGCTGTGGAAATTTGATTGGCTTCTGGCAGTCATTTTTTTAATGTATCCATATCATATTAGAGAATATATTGGGACGTCCACCAAAGAAGATGCATGCCAATTTTAGCATGACAACAGGTATATTTTTACATTAATGAAAACTTCTTGCGGTAGTGCACTTGTTCAAAAGCCTCTGAGATTGTCACACATTCAAAAGGCAGTAATGTGCAAGTAACAAAACAAAACAGCAATCTTGTGTATTTTCAAGTAGAAATGAATATCTTTCACAGAGTAAGAGTCCTTATCAACAGTCCTTAAGTCTAAATGGGACTAAAGTGCAAGTAACTACAAAAGCAGTGCAATTGTGTGCATTTCCAAGTAACAAATGACTAAAAAAAAAAAAAAAAAAAAAAGGTAAGTAATTACTATTCTTACATATGCAGACAATCTCTACAGAGGCGAGTAAGATTGACACCCATTACTGTAGCCTAGAGTTTCTTTGCAACTTCTTTGCAACTAGTTTAGCTTTGAAAATTGCAATGGGACAACACACTTAACAACAGTTTACTGGACCATTTTGTTTAATGCTTCAGTAATGTTGAAATGGGAGCTGCTACCAACCGCTTTGCTAAATTAGTGTTATTAGCACCTTTTGTTAGCACTGCTCTGTAGCAATGCTTGCTTTCCTTTGCCTTTCTGTGTCCATTTGCCTCAAATCGGAAATATTTCAAATAGCACTCTTTTTCCACAAAAACCCTTCACACTGGCCCTGAGCTTGCCATCTTTCTAACGCCATAACAAAATGCTATTCAACCAGAGCGAATAAGACGACAAGTAGATAGTACTGTGAGTGAGTGAGAGGGGGTGGGGCAATGTGGGCACTGCAGTGTGTGTCAACTCGTGTCTGAGAGAAAAGAGAACAAGAAAGCGCAGCTGGTATCAGAGTATCGATACTCTGGAAAATGAGTATTAAAACCATTTCAAATATTCAGAATCGGAAAAATCAGTATTCAGTATTGAAAATTCAATATTTTTGACAATACTACCTCAGAATCTCCTGCTGTCTACGTCTATCAAGTTTTGTTACGTTTGTGTTTGGCAGATATAGGTTAATTCGAAAACATGGTAGTTGCCTGACCAATTAATTCGCTAATATCTTTGCAACACTTTGACAAATGAAAATTCTTTTGATAAGATTTTGTCAAGAGGGTCTGTGGATCATGCATGCCAAGGTTCATGCAAACTGGACAAATGGCCTATGAGGAGTTTTTGAAAAAGTAGATTTAAAAAAAAAATTCAAAATGGTGGAAAAATTTTCACAATGGAAATGAAATCGGAGATATTTTGTAGTGCATGATCAAAAATAAAACTACTCCACTGCATCTTCAGTGGCTCTAATGCCAGAAGTACTCTTATGTTTATTCTTAGAGCCAACAGCAGAACACTTACAAAGCTTACGAAGCTGAGACATTCTTCTTATCACTGTAGCTGCTCTAGGACAGAGAACATGGATCAGCCTCACTCCTCATTCCTCACCTCCTCACGATGCAATTAGAGAATTGATATGTCCTTCCAGATGGTTGATGTCGATTGATTTCTGGGTTACGGACTGGAGGACATGTGATAGCCCCACCAACTGATCACACTTTTTTTTTTTTTGTCTTCAGATTGAGCCTTACAGGAGCATCTGTGCCACCACCAGCAGACTCCGCAACAGTTTATTTCCTGAGGCAGTCAGATTAATGAACACTCTGCTGCCTCCTAATACTCACCTGGGCAAGTCAAATGCCTAACCCATTATGACTCAGTACCACTGCACACCACACTGTACAACATTGCACCAGTCACTTTTATATTATAGAACTAATTTTTGCTGTTAATATTACTGCTATACTTGTGCTGTTACACTATACAATAGTTTACAGGTTACAGCCTATGTTCTGTGTATTTACTGTCCTGTCCTGTGTATTTATTGTCTTGCACTCATCTCACACTGTTGTGTATTTGCACTTTATGTAGTCCTGTGTACTGTTCTGTGTTGCACCATGGTCCCGAAGAAACAACATTTCGTTACAATGTACACAAGCTATATAGAGGAATGACAATAAAAACTCACTTGACTTGACTGTAATAGAAAAGTGTCAGAAAAAACTGTGCATCGCAGCTTGCTGTGTACTGGGTTGTTTAACTGCAGACTGGTCAGAATGCCCATGCTGACTCCTGTCCACTGCCAAGAGTGCCTACAGTGGGCATCTGAGCATCAGAACTGGACCATCGAGCAATATGGAAGAAGGTGTGGTCTGATGAATCATGTTTTCTTTTTGGGGAAGAGATGGCACCAGGATGCACTATGGGTAGAAGGCTAGAAAGCAGAGGCAGTGTGATGGTCTGGGCAATGTTCTGGGAAACCTTGGGTCCTGGCATTCATGTGGATTTTATTTTGACACGTACCAACTTCCTAAACATTGTTGCAGACCAAGTACACCCCTTCATGGCAACGATATTCCCTAATGGCAGTAGCATCTTTCAGCAGGATAATTAGCCCTGCCACACAGCAAAAATTGTTCAGAAATGGTTTGAGAAACCAAGGTGTTGGTTCAAGGTGTTGACTTGGCCTCCAAATTTCCCATATCGCAAGCTGATCGAGCATCTGTGGTAAGTGCTGGACAAAGAGGTCTGATCCATGGAGGCCCCACCTTGCAATTTACAGGATTTAAAGGATTTAATGCTAAATTCTTGGTGCCAGATACAACAGCACAACTTCAGAGGTCTTGTGGAGTACATGCCTTGACAGATCAAAGCTGTTTTTGCAGCACGTAGGGGATCTGGACAATATTAGTCAGGTGGTTTTAATGTTATGGCTGATCATCTTTAAAATGTATCTTATTTTTTTATGTTTTATTTTCTAGCCTATTTTTTCTATAAATTTATTTTATTAGTATAGTAACCTGATTTACTGTGTGATCTGTATGTGTTTTCAGTAATAAACTGAATGTAATGTAAGCAGCAGGTGGATGTGGAGAATCACTAGTCATCCTCCACATGCACTTGCATGTTACTCACAGTTCATAAACAAAAGACAGGCTGTTCAGACATGCCATGCACATTATTTCATTTTTATTAAAGTCTTACAAACATTTGTTTAGGTTTGTTACAAACAAATTATTCAGATTTTGAATTCCATATGGTAGTGCTATGCACCATGACTCCATACACCCTAGTTCCCCTTTGCTTGGATTTTTTCACAGGTAGGGGATTCCTGCTTAGTCCGTATGATCATCTTGGCTAACTTTGTCATCTAAACTCTCCAATTTAGTCTACATTATACAGATGGATAATGTATTTACAAGCATAAAAAGACAAGAACTGTGTTAAAATATCTTCAAACATTTGTGCTTTTTTTAGATGTTAGATTTACAGCTAATACCTCACCTGTACCAGAATCATTTGTGATTACTGAGTTGTACGTGAAGTTGTACGTTTCTTGCTGAATTTTGACCACCTGTTTGTAATAATGCCTTATAAAAGACTGGCAGTGTTCCTCTTCATATTGGTAGGCACTAATCCCCCATCCCACCCCACCTGTACTTTCCTCGGGAAATGTATCATAAAACTTTGAAAACAATAACAGAACACAAATGGTACCTATTTCCTACAGAATGACTTATAAAACTGTACATACGCATATACACAATCTTTTTTGCAAAGGAAATTGCCAGATTATCTCCACATTGTATCAAATTCCTTCACAGGCAAATCAGAACAGATGCACTTAAAATTTATTTGTAATATGAAAACCTTGGTGACCATGGCTGTGAAGTAATACACAACTTACATTTTAAAAGAAAGGACATTATTACTTTGAGATATTTGGTAAAGCCAGAAATGGGTTAATACTTTTACTACTACTAATACTACTACTACTAATGATGATGATGATGATAATAATAATAATAATAATAATAATAATAATAATAATAATAATACTTTATTGGCATATTTTATCCATCATATTAAAATGTATCCTCTTTGGGGAAAAAAAACCATGTTGGCTAATTTCAACCTCTTAGTTTTTATAATGCACTCAGTTTGTTGTAAGCACCAGTAATTAGACCACAATATGCAAGGTGTAAAAATTAAAAAAAAAAAAAAAATTGGGAAAAGTCTTTATAAATGTATGCAATCATGGTAAATAAAGTAGTATATTTATTCATATGAGGCTCTGGTCCACACTTGTCTAATACAATGGTCCCTCCTATATGTAGTCTATGCCATGTTTGAAAAATATGTCAAGCATAATACAAGGCCAGGAAAATAATTTCAATACTACCAATGCAAGACATACAACATAATTAAAAAGTTAATATAGGAAATTGCAACAGTAGGACCTTTTAAATGGAACATTTAACCTGTCTTTACCTCATGACAATAGCAAGGCTGTGTTTCTTTAGTAAATGAGATATATTCTACTTGCATAAAAAGGCAATGAACATGCATGTCTATGAACATTTTATAACAAAATGCAAAACAGCAATAATACACAGAATACTGTGGGATAATTTTATAAATGTAAAATTTATATCTAGAATTTATATATTTCTTTTAAAGCTGCTTTCTGACAATGTCCATTGTTTAAAGCGCTATACACATACAGTTTAATTGAATTGAATACTGTTTTAAAGAGGTGAGATGCTGTTGTCACCTTAAAGAAATATGAAACTGGCTTTTGTATATTCAGTTATTCCACAAATAGAATGATTTTATATATTTATATACTTACATTATATTTATATGGTTTCTCCAATCCTCATCTTTAGGAGGCTAAGACATATACAGATAGCAGGTCTATGCTTGTTTTAACTCCCCCTAACAAATTACACTGACAAATATAAATCAAAGATTTTCTCCTCCTAATCCATATTTTAAAAATTACTTCAGTAAATTATTTGTTTTCCCCATTCTCATCAATTGGAGGATTATAAAACCTACTGCATAATGGCAAGAAACTTGCTCTCTTCTGCAAGGGTAGTCAGGAAGGAGCTCATGTCTCCAATGGCCATATTGGTTGTACCAAGAGGCAAGCTATGAAGTACAGCTGAGAGGTGTGGAGTTGCAAGACAAGAGGAAGTCTGTGATAAATCATGCAGAACACTAGGACTGATGACATTAGAAACCAAACTGCCCTGGTCAAGGCTATCGTCCAGGATGGAGAAAAAATGTATGCCAACATCCCGAACACTGCCATCTGGGCTGCTCTCTACTGTGCTGGTCACCTGATCTGCCCCAGGTGACAGAATATCCTCCAAGGATTCACATGATATCCCAGTCTCAATTTTAAATGATTCCATTTGGCAGTGTTGAGCTCTGAAGATTGAAGACTTAGCTGGGTCAAACCACTGCTCAAAGATCTGCTGTTGCTGCATTGAAGAGCATGAGTTTGGTTGAAGCTGATCTTCTATTTCTAGTTTTAGTCCTGAAACATGATTAGCAAGTGAGCGGTTACTGATATTTCCTTTTGTAAAACTTTTGTAGGACTGTGCATTGTGACTGCCGATTATCTGTTGGGTGGAATATTGTTGTGGTTGAGAGGGGTCTTGGTCCACATGCTGGCTAGCCATTGCACACTGTGATTGAAGAGAGAGTACAGAGATGTGGGATATACTGGGCTTTACTGTTCCTTGCTGGAGTGAGTTTCCACTTGTTTGACATGGAATTTCATGGCTCTGTTGAAGCTGTTGTGTTTGTGGCTGAGTTTGTGGCTGAGTGGCCTGATGAACGCTACTTGGTTGGATGGGGCCCAGCGCATTCTGACAGTTTTGCTGACCAAAGTTATATGTGCTTGAGCTTGTGCCATTGCAGTTCCATTGTGTAGGCTCCACTGACACACCTTGGCTCATTCTGCAAGATAGCTGTTGGCTTGAATTTGATCCTTGCCTGTGTTGATTTGGGTAAATGTGTCCATCGGTCAGTTCAGTTATTTGCTGAACACTACCCCTCTGATTAGGGTGTCGCTGGTCTGTAAAGTATGAAGGGAGCTGCTGTTGTACAATCATATTTTCAAAGTGACCAAATGGAAGGCCTACTGTATTAATATGGTTTGGCCACTGCTCACACCTCCATGGCTCCCAAGGAGGTGAAAAATCCGTACTTCCTGAGCTTACCTCATTCCATTGGATTGGCAGGCTATCTTTCCTAGGATTTTGTGCTTCTTGTGCCCCATGGTGCTGTGAAGGATTCTGGACTTTCTGCACCTCCTCACTATTCTGGGCAAAATCATTTCTGTGAAATTGGGAATTTATGCCATTTTGCTGGCTGCAGGGAGCTTTATGGTCCCCAAGAAGACCACCATCATCCCTAAATAAGAGCGACCCATCATGCTCCATGGCTAAAGCTTCAAGTGCTGATTGTTCCATGATGCTAGGAGGGAAAGGGGAGAGCTGGCCACTCTGGATAATGCCCACTAAGTTGGTGTCATTTTGGTGGTTAGTACTTTTACCAACACCACCTGAGACATTATTACCAACCAGAGGGGGTAAGTGGTCCATGTTATTCTGGCTGCCAAAACGCTGTATCTGGGGATTTCCAGTGTTATTTTGGTCTCTTGGCATTAGAGGGTCACTTGCTCTTCTGTTACTATTGCCTGGGCCTTCCCCTGGATACATTCTCCTCCATCTGTACCTAATGTGACTGTTTTGTCCATGAGAACTACCATCACTACTGCAACGTGGTCTGAATAGTGATGGCAATGGGAGCTGGTTTGTGCCTTTCACATCTCTGGCCATAGTCATTTGAATTTTATAGCTCACTTGTTCCAGTTTAGGCAAAGGTGTTGGAGGGGGCCCACCTGTTGCAGCTGCATATGTAGCTTTGAGATGATAATGCTGTGCTGGTGTTAGGTTCAACACACCTCTTGATCCCATCACACCTCCTCCCACACCTCCAATTTGACTACCCCAGCTTCTTCCAAGCACTACCCCACCAGAACCACCACCTCCACCACATTGGCTAGCGTCACTGGAGCGACGAGAGGCATCAGTGGAAATGGGGTCATAGGAGTCAGTAGCACTGAGGTTGTGTAGCTGTCTTTGCTGGCTGTGCTCAGACTGTGAGGCTTGGCTGGAGCGGCGGCTTGAGAAGCAGGGAGAGATGCCAGATGAACGACGGCTGCTACTTAGGTAGGCTGAGCTGGTGGCACTGCCACTGCTGTCACGGCGATCCCGTAGGAGGCTCAGCATTGTCAGCTCTGTGCTGGATGGCTCGGGATGTAAAGGAGGCTGAGGCACTGGTGCACCCCCACAAGTACTCCTGACAGTACACAAGCCTAGAGTTCAGAGAAACAAAGCCATGTAAAGAAAAGTAGCAATTGTCAGCATTACTCAGTATTACATTTACCAAAGATCTCTCCCATGTCTTACTTACAAATACACCATACAAAATTTCAAATAAAAAAGTAAACTGTAAAGAGTTCACAGAGTTTCTCAGGACCATTTTTTTCTCCCAATGATCCACAATCATTTTAATCTGACATGACTTGAATAAGGATTCTTAGTCAGTATTAGAAAAAACATACACAGTGTGAACTGAGACAAAGTCATACCTTTCATTGTGAGGGAGGGCAGACTGTGGCCTTTAGAGGGTGCTGTGGGTGACAGATGTCCCAGCCTTGATGTCCCTCCATTCAGCTGCCTAAGCCTTTCCATCTTAACCTGTTCCATCCAGCGCAAGGGCTGCCCAAGACTCCTGCAGGGCTGTAGGGCTACAGTAGCTGCCGTGGCTATAGCATTGGATACAGTAGAGACCATTATGGGAGACTCCTCCTCTACTACCTCAGTGTCCTTCTCTTCATCCTCCTCTTCAAACTCCTGGTCCTCCACCACCTCCTCCCCGACAAGGCCAATAGTGTTCACAGCAAGCTGGACTCCACGGCTGAGATGGGAGCTGGTGGGGGACTGGCCACTGCTGCATGAAGACTGACTGCCAGGGCTTGGCTGAGACGTCTAAGAGAAACAAGATATACAGGTGCATCTCAGAAAATTAGAATATCATGGAAAAGTTATTTTTTTCTGTAATTTAATTGAATAAGTGGAACTTTCATATATTCTAGATTCACTACCTATAAAGTGAAATATTTCAAGCCTTTTTTTGTTTTAATCTTGATGATTACAGCTTACAGCTCATGTAAATCAAAAATCCAGTATCTCAAAATATTACAATAAAGAATTTAAAATACAGAAATTTCGACCTGAGAAGAGCTTTAATCAGATAATTAACTCAAAACACCTGCAAAGGTTTCCCGAGCCTTTAATCTCTCAGTCTGGTTCAGTACACACAACCACAATCATGGGGAAGATGAAAGTAAATTTTGCATTTCATTTGGAAATCAAGGTCCCAGAGTCTGGTGGAAGAGTGGAGAGGAACAGAATCCAAGTTGCTTGATTTCCAGTGTGAAGTTTCCACAGTCAGTGATGATTTGGGGTGCCATGTGATCTGCTGGTGTTGGTCCACTGTGTTTTCTGAAGTCGAGAGTCGATGCAACTGTCTACCAGGAGATTTTAGAGAACTTCATGCTTCCATCTACTGACAAGCTTTATGGAGATGCTGATTTCCTTTTCCAGCAAGACTTGGCACCTGCCCACAGTGACAAAACTACTAGTAATTGGTTTGCTGACCATGGTATTACTGTGCTTGATTGGCCAGCCAACTTGCCTAACCCGGTGTTGTCAAGAGGAAAATGAAAGACACCAGACCCAACAATACAGATGAGCTGAAGGCCACTTTCAAAGCAACCTGGGCTTCCATAACACCTCAGCAGTGCCACAGGCTGATTGCCTCCATGCCACGCTGCATTGCTGCAGTAATTTGTGTAAAAGGAGCCCCAACCATGTATTGAGTGCATAAATTTACATACTTTTCAGAAGGTCGACATTTCTGTATTATACATTCTTTACTGTAATATTTTGAGATATTGGGTTTTTGATTTCTGTAAGCTGTAAGCTGTAATCATCAAGATTAAAATAAAAAAAGGCTTGAATATTTAACTTTATGTGTAATGAATCTAGAATATATGAAAGGTCCACTTTTTGAATTAAATTACAGAAAAAATTTAACTTTTCCATGATATTGAAATTTTTTGAGATGAACCTGTACATGAATAAATTAAATGTGGCAAGCACATGTAACAGTTAAACCATGATCAAATAAAAGCTCCCCCTCTCAAAAAACAATCCATGAAAACTGTATTAAAAATACAGTGATGAATGGCATTTTACATGGCACATGGAATGGATAACGGCCCTAACCTTTTAAATGTAATTTCTACACGTATTACATCTTTTGGTCAGGTCTGACTTAGAGTTAAATGTGCACTCACACCAGTCAGCGATTTTTAGCAGCAGAGAAAGTTTCATTGACTGGCTTAGAAGCAGTGAATAGGAACAAATATATGGAACCAAAAAAACAGGGGGGAAAAAAGAAACATAAAAAGAAACTCCTATTAGCAGTCACCAAACTGCTTCACTTCTCATTTGTAAAAAGTTAAACTTGCTCAACTATTGCTTCATTAAGGTTACTTCGCTTACTGTCACTAAAAATTTCTCTTTGAAAATGAATGACTTCTGGCCACTTTGTTGCACCCTGCAGGTGTGAGCAGAGAGAACATGTATGGTATAAATTTGAGTAATTAATTCTGGTGACTTGTCTACTATAGGTTATGATGCTGAACTATATAATGACTCCACATAGAGATGGGTGAAATAATTTTTTGGTTAAAGTGATGACCTCTAACTTGTGAGGACAATATGATATATGGCAGGAAGAGCAGAGCTCTGATTCAAGAATATCAATGTTGATAGTTCACCAAATCTCACCTGATCACCCACTGTCCTTAGAAAAAGGGCAAGTAACGTGTGAAGCATTGGATGAAAAAGACAGTTAGTTATTATACAGGCCATGCAGAGCAAAGCTAGCATAGATGTAAAATAAATAATAAGGCTGAGTTATGAGAGCAAGCAGGGAAGAAGGAAAGGGTAAAATATGTCAAACACAATATCATATATAAATTAAGAAATAGTTAGTGTAAAAAGGTCAGTAAAGGAAGTAAAAAGGTACGTATATGTATGCTTGTTAATGTCAGATTATTTTATTTTAGAAATAAGAGTATATAATTATTTTATTTCACAAATAAGAGCATATGAAGTGATCTGAGTGTGAAAAGGGGCTCACCATTGGCTTCTCTGTCTTGATTGACTTGACTTGCAGACATTCATCTTGCTTTGAGGTAGCATGGTTATACTCCCTTTGGTCAGGAAATGCTTCAAAGGGGCATTGCAATTTTGACGACCTGCCCTGTCCATTGGCTCCAGGTTCACGGGGACGGGCCGGGGGTCGGGGGTAAACATCTCCACGCTGTTTCTTAGTGACATGGGCTTCAGGACCATGAACAGTTTTTACATGTTTGCGCAGAGAACTCGGATCAGTGTAGCGTTTGGTGCAGCCTGGTATCTTGCATACATAGGGTTTCTGAGAAACATTGTGAGAATGAGTGATAGTCAAAAAACAAACTTTTTTTCATTAACTGAAATGGCAGGTTAAAAATCTAATCAGGAGCTGATATATTTTGCAGATCCATATTTTAGGACTTACTAAACCAGAGGCCGGGAAGCTTTTCAGCTGGCAGAGCCATAAAAAAGTTGTGATTTTCTTTAAAGAGCCAGAGAAAAGTTAATTTTTTAATTACATTTTTATATATGTATTCTTCTTATTATAGTCATTATCTTTACTATTATTGCATAATTATTACATAAATAATTGCATAATTATAAAAATTGGTAACGTAATAAAGGCCATTTCACATTTTGTATGTTCTTGACCTAACAGCCTGCACTTCACTTAATAGGCCTGTAGGTGGAACTTGGACTTCATTTAACCAACTATGATAGTTTCATAAAATGGTAAATCAATACAAGGTGCAGTATGTAAGTAAGAGTAAATTGAACACTACTTACCATTAATGCAATTTCCAAATATGCAAATTTCTCTGTCTGTTTGGACTGGAAAGAACAATACTCGTCGTCTTTTTTTTCTTTTAGCCATTTCATCTTTGTTAAAAAAAAAACTGAAAAGCTATGTAGTTTTCAACCGATTTATTAATTAGACCTGGAAATTACCACGCTGCTCCACATTGTCCAATGAAATTTGAGATTGTTGTGGTACATCACAATTGGTTGGTGTATTCATGAAAATGGGCATTGATTATGAATTATGTAATATTTAAAAATATGTAATATATAGAGTTTTAATTGAATTGACACACTAGCTTTCATGATCCGTGATGGTTTTCATTTATTTTTTCCGGCAGTTGACTAATCACTAAAAGAGCCATATTTGGCTTGTGAGACATAGGTTCCCGACCCCTGTACTAAACATTTACTAGGACACGAAATAAACCATGCAACTTGTATGTTTTATAATGCTTTGAATTAGTAAACTCAGGGTAGCTCGAGTCTTGACTGGGGCTTAAATATAAAAATACCTTTTGGATACTTTATAAAATAAGTTTATTTAAATCCTCATTGCTTTAAATCTAAATTACATCTTCCTTCAGTAACTGCTTAATAGTTCTGTTTTACTGAGCCAGGATAGGCTAAAAGAGGTAGTGTGTATATACCTCATTGGAGTGGGTCCGATTCTGATGTTTGGCACGGTCTGATGCATTCGAGAAGGCCTTGTTGCAGCCCTCATGCTCACACACATAAGGTTTCTCTCCTGTGTGAGAGCGCAAGTGTGTCTTCAAGTTCTCCAGTCTAGAATAGGCCTTGGAACAGCCCTCAAACTGCACATGATAACAGAAAAAAGGGCAGATACAAATCACAAACCTCACTTACTCACTGTGATATACAGCTGCTATGCTACAAATCAAAGCTTAAGTTGTTACATATAATAATTAGAACATTTTATTTAATGCTCTTTTAAAGGATCCTTTTTAACAGAAGCATATGCTGGGTAATGTAATTTCTCACCGTGCACTTGTGTGGTTTCTCGCCTGTATGCCTGCGCATATGTACCACCAGCATGTACTGGGCCTTGAAAGGCTTCTGTTCTCGAGAGCACTCCTCCCATCGACATACAAACTCCTTCTTCTCCCCATGGATATGGTCATTATTTATATGCTTTGTGAGAGATAAGGAGGTTAAAGGTCAATGTTTTGATCAGAGAGGCAGTCGTAGCCATTAAGAGTGTGATACAGGATCCTGTGATCCAACTACAGAACATATCACTAATTAAACACTATACTACTTTTATAAAATTATTTTTTTCACTGTTGAAAAAAAAACCCTTATCCATACAGGCTATCAATAGAATGAATATATATAAATAAGATTCTGGAGGGAAATGTTGTTAGCAGCAGGGCAAGTTTCAATAACTGGCTTAGAAGCCATGAGTAGGAACAAAAACTAGTCAGAGGAAAAAAAAACATAACTTTGTTCAACTTTTGCTTTGCAAGGGCTACTTAAAGTCACTGGAAATCTATGGCTCTCTTTGAAAATGAATGACTTCTGGCCAAGTTGTTGCATTGTGTCCCTGCAGGTATGAGAGCAGGGTGACATGTATGGTATACAGTCAATAAGATTTAAGAAATTCATTCTGGGGACTTGTCTATCAAGGAGCTGCAAAAACTTCCTCATGAAGTATTAGAACAGCAAGGCGTATTCTTTTGTTTTTACTATATACTAAAGACATTTGAGATCAAAAGAATGATACATCAGAATTTCAGCTTTAATTATATTTACATCTAGATGTGTCAAACAACTCAGAACATGGCACCTGTGTTTAAAAATATTGGAACATGTGACTGACAGGCATAGCCAATACAACAATTTGGAATTCAATTTAATTCAATTCAATTTTATTTGTATAGCGCTTTTTACAATAGACATTGTCTCAAAACAGCTTTACAGAAATATCAACACGGTATATAGATATTAAAGGTGCGAATTTATCCCACTGTGGTGTGGTGGAATGTGGTGAAAAGTAACGTAACCACTAGTGTGGTAACAACCAAACATTGAACAGGTCGGCCAAGGAAAACAACAGCAGTCGATAAAAGAAACAATGTGAGAGCTGTGAAGAAAAGCCCAAAAATAACAGTCAGTGATATCACCAACAACCACCAAAGGGCAGGGGTGAAGGTATTACAATCAAGTGTGGAATTCGCACAGAAATATAGAGATGAGCCACAAAAGTTCTGGAACCAAGATTACCCTCTGCCAAAGTAACTGAAGGCTCAAAATGTTGAGAAAGAAATGAACATCTTTTGATCCAAAACATACGAGCTTATCGGTCAAGCATGGTGGAGGTCATGCATGGCATCATGGTGTTGGCTTGCATGGCTGCTTCTGAAATGTTCTCACTAATCTTTATTGATGATGTAACTCATGATGGTATCATTCAGCAGAATGAATTTAGAAGTTTACATAAATATTCCAATTTAAAGAGAAATGCATCCAATCTAATTAGGAGGAACATCATCATGCAGCAAGACCCAAAACACACTGCCAACCAGAGTTGGGTGTAACTCGTTACAAAGTAACATGTTACTGTATTCTAATTACTTTTCTTATAACAGAGTAATGTAACACATTACATTTTAAATTTATGTAATTTGATTACAGTTACTGATGTCAATAAAATTATGTTACTTGCATTACAAATTTATTGTTAAGAAAACAATACTTAGTAAAATTCATTTATAAAATAAATCACGTTTTGCCCCGAAGATTTTTTGTTTAGCTCCAAATAATTCTCCACTTGGAGCGGTTTGTCACTACGTTACTGAACGTCAGTAAAATCTTCAGTGAACGGAGGCGAGACCAATCAGACAGGGTTTACAGGAAAATACGTGGAAATACTCGTGTCTTATTGGCTGACAGTTCTCAATTCTGCCAAACGCTAGCTCACACAGTCAGTGTGAGGAAGAAGGGATATACGCCAATTTATTTATTTGTTTGTTTATTTATTTCTTTATTTTTAAACCAGTAAAGGGGTTGAAATGGAAACAGTAACATCCTCTGATGCTGAGCAGGAAAATAAGGTGTGTAAATGTCTATATGAGTTCCACTTTACGTGAACATGATATGAGCAGAGCATAAGGGAAGATAATATACTTTGCAACCCAGACAATGATAGCTTAGCTGTGCCTCCCCTTGGCTAGTGACACCAAACGAGCCTAGTTAGAAAAGTTTTATATTTTATTGTTCTGGTAGTCCTACAAACAGTGACAACACCCGAGGCATGTTTTATGATAAAACTTTTTCTGATCATGTCAAACATTGATGCACGCTAAAATTACTGAAAGAACTAACAATTTCACTTTGTAGTGTATTTTTGTAGGTTTGATAGGTTTTGAAAGTAAGGTGAAAGTAAAATTATTAGTAATCGGATTACTTTTTACATGCAGTAATCAGTAATGTAATCAGATTACAATTTTAAAGTAGTAATTAGTAATCTGTAGTGGATTACATTTTTTGAGTAACTTACCCAACACTGCTGTAAACACAACAAGGGAGTTCATCAGGTGAAAAAATTGTTGTAGACTGGCCAAAACAATCACCAGACCGTAACCCTAACAACAACTGAAAGAAGCCAGGAATAGCATCACAAAAGAAGAATGCAACAGTTTGGTGATGTCAGTGGGTCTCTGGCTTGATGCAGTTATTGCAAGCAAGGGATATGCAACCACATAAAGTGTTATAGTCTTAAAGTAAATTAAAGTAAATAGGTTCCAATACTTTTGCTCACCTAAAAATTGGGTGGTCTGCCACAAAAGGTGCCATGTTCTAAGTTGCTTAACACATCTACATGTAAATATCAGGAAATGAAAGCTGAAATTATAATCTATCCTCTCATATTCATCTTTTGATGTTAAACCCAAATGTCTTCTGAGAAAAAAACAACAAATGAATTGGCCTTGCCATTCCAATACTTTCGGAATGGACTGTATCATTGTGAGATTTAAGCGGAACTGAAGAATAAAGCTCAGTTTAGGTGGTCACTACCTAGCCATCTGTGACAACAATGCTCAGATTTTCTATACTGCTTTTTCTGTTTCTTTCTTTCTCTGTTCCACCTCAAGTAATTCTCTTACTCAATCAATTTTCTGATTTTTGATTCCTTCATTTGTCTGTTTTCAGTCAGTCTTTCTGGTGGGTTTTATAATGTTGCGTTTAGATGCTGTGTCCAATTTAAGCAAAATATCAAATAAAATCCTGTTGCCTCCTATCACAATTGTCTGCCTTTCCAAGAGAAGCACTGACAGCTGTGTTGCCTGGCAACTTCCAATCAGACTTAGATTGGGGCAAGGGGGAGGGAAAGAATGTAAGAGTGAGAAATCTTTTTTTTTTCATTGGCCATTTCAGAAGCGCTTTGTATTTCTTACCAGAAACAAAAGCAATACAATGATCATAGGCAACCTGGGTAGCAAAAAGAAAAGAACAGGAAACAGAAAAACAGGGAGAGTAAAAATATCTCTGAATCGATTCCCTTACATACAGAGCAGGATAGGGGACAGAGGCGAGTGACAGTGAAAAGGTAAAAATGAGAGAGAGGGATTCAGAAAAAATGAGTGAAAGGTGCTGGCAGAGATAGAGAGGGGAGGTGCTGCTATAGACAGAGAGAGGAGCTCATCCTCTATTCTTCTTCATGACATGAAGGCAACTGGTGTCACTAGCTTCTCTGTCATCTTCCTACCATCTGCTCAAACTTTCCTAGAGTTTGGATAGTGCTGCAGGAGTGTGTTATTGGTTTGTGTGTGAGAAAGAATGACTGTGAGGTGGTAGACTGTCATTCAAACCTGACCCCTATTTCACACCCTGGCCCTGATTCTGTTTACTGGCCTTGTTTTACCCCATGTCTCTACAAAGACCATCAGATTTTAATTTAACTTTATCTTCCTAACACTGAAAATCCAGAGGCATCAGCTCATTATTTCTCATTCCTCCAGACTTCTCAAACTTTTTGCAAAATAATTCTAAATCTTGTTAGGTAATATGAGGTGATCCAGTCAAGAACTACTATTAACCACTGGTAATACACTTACGTCAGATAATCTAGGAGCCTGATGGCTACCAAACAGTGAATAATCTTAGCATGGACCAAGGGACTTTTTAAGCTATTTCCTTATAATGTGGTATTAATAATAAATGAAACATAATCAGAAAAGCAGCTCAAATGAGAAAACTTAAGTACCTGAATTGTAATGTCTTATATGAAACTACTGATTGCTCTCAATAAAGTTATAACACATTAATTTGGACAAATCAACATCATAACAGTTTTGTATTGTATCAGTTTTGGGAATTGTCACTATATATATATATATATATATATATATATATATATATACAGAAAATTTTCTGTGATAGTATGCGATCAATAACGTTTATACTATTAGCAAAAATCTAAAAAGTAATGGTCTTAGAATTACAATTGGATGAGAATAAAGGTCAGTTTAAATTCAGGAGTTAGAGTATGTTTGAAGTTTGGAGACTCACTGTGTAAAGACTGTTGTCACTTTACTTCCTTCCTCATCTCCCTCATCCCACATCCCTCTCCCTCCCTGTTCCTTGCACTGAGTGGAACTCCCTGTGGTATATGATCTGCCTGATGTGGCATTGGCACTTAATAACCACAACAGAGACAGTGAGAGGGGAATAGAGAGAGGAGGAGACTATAGCATGTCCCTTAACACTCACTTGTACAAATGAGCTTGATGCTGTCATCTGTGATGCATGACGTTACTATACTGATTGTAGGATGAGCGAGGAGGGGAGAAAAAGGAAGGAGGAATGGAAAAGGGTGTGACACTAATACTCTAATGGCCAGATATGGCTATTACTCCTCATGTTTCACCCCTGATATATGTAATGCCTAAATATTTGTGCAAATGACCATGTGGTTAAGGATCCACAGAATTCCATATTTAAAAAGTAATGTTACACTTGTTACACCCAGATCCAAATTCTTTAATACAAACGAACTAGAAAGAACATCAAATACATATAGTAACTGTTTTATTCTGGTAAGGACACTGGGAGAAAATGTGAAACTACATATATACAGTAACCTGAGGCATTAAGCCAAGCTCAATATCAAACTCGGGGATGCTGCAGCACCATACTGACTTTTTAAAAGAAATTTTTTTATTGAAAATTCATCAAAAATATTTTCCCCAGTTTTTCCTCTCCAATTTGGGCACCTATACTCTACATTTAGACATTCTGACCTGAGTAGAATATAAGGGCTAATGTTGTATTCCTTAATTTAACAGTTTGTATAAACTGTTAAATGTACAGTATGATCAACTTACAGTTGCACATAAAAGGACATAAGATGATCAAAACAACATACTGAGGCTCATATACAAACCTAAAGCATGAAAAACGCACTGAATATCCTCATTACTGAGCCATTTTGTAGCTCTTAAATTTATATTGTCTGCTTTTCATCCTTTTTACTGAGCTGTGGCCTGCCCCATTAAAATGCAGCCACGCATGAAAAGAGCCTGTTTACAAGGCTATTTCCCAGAAGCGAGGCAACTCCAACAGCATTCAGTTTTATCAGTCACACTAATAAATCATACACTCCTTTCGCATGTCAATCACTGAAGCGTTCTGTGTGAAAAGAGCAGAAAAAGAGGCTAAATGGGAATGAGGGAGAAGGATGAGGGAGAGAAAGAGAAGGAAGAGGAGGAGGGTGGGGTGGAATTGGCATGTGTAATTCTGCTTTGCCTTTTCATCTTTGTGTAAGATACTCCCAACTGATAAAGCGTCTAATCCTGAAGCTGATCAAAAAAGGGGGGAAATCCACATTTAACCAATTAAAGGCTCCCTGCACCAGCCAGAGGGTATATTAAGGGAGAAAAGAGGTCTGCATACCCCCTGCACCCCCTGCACCCCCCCAAGCCTTTCTTTATCTCCCAAGCACAAACAGTAGCAAAAAGAAACTATTCCCCCCCTACAACCACACACACACACACACACACACACACTTAAACGTTTTGTTAATGTTTTATTTTCCCTCTCTAATGTTTTATTTTCCCTTTGATGTTAAAGAATCTACTACTGACACTGTTGGCACTCCATTAGAAAAAAATACTGTGTACTTAAAAAATACTGTGTATTTTAAAACTGTCTTCAATTATATGCTATTAAGATATGCTTTTTTTATTTGCCACATCATACAGTCTTACACAGAACTACACCACATTTCATTCACAGAAGAAAATGCTTGGGAAGAACTGTACACTTAATGATAATAAATAAATATTCTACATATTCTTCTCATTTCTACTTAATGTGTGTTAACATAGACATCCTATTTTGATGTCATTATATTATTAACTCTCATTTAACTCCCATGTCACAAGTCAATGAATGGGGAAATGGCAGCATAGCCAGAGGGTACATGATTTTTTTTTACTTTACAATCGTGGAAATCACAACCAAATAGTATGCCAATTATTATGTTTATTATTGAAATTTTATAGTTATTATCCCGTTTTACTGGTAATTTGAATTGAATGGCTTTAATCCAAACCTCAATAACTCAATAAACTCAAATATCTCAGTAAAAATGTTTTAGGCCTATAAGTTATGTGAACCTAATGTGTTCTGTCAGAGGAAAATTCAGAAATAGAAAGTTCCATGGCTTCAATAAATAAATATTCGAAATATTATTGTACACATTTAAATGGTGGGCCTAATATTTGAATAGTTGGATTATGTTTGGAGGGGAAATTTATTTTACAGTTAATGGGGTCCTTGGCTGCAAAAACGTTTGAGAACCCCTCTTCTAGTGGTGAAACGCTAAAACTAAGGCTAGCTTTTAGAAACCACATGGGTGTCAGCATAAGTTTATCAATTACACTGGCTCTCATGTAAAATTATTTGTTATAGATTTTCCAAGCTGTTGGCTTAACATACCAACATGATTATACTGTATGTACCTGCTTGAAGCTGTTTAGAGTTGGTCATGAACTTTTCACAAATAAAAGTGCTAGCAAAAAATTTCTAGTGCGAGTGTCTGCATTACAATGAAGCATAATCACATGGGTATGTGGGCTGCTAGGGTGTCATGTGCTCATGCTCACATCAGGTGAAGTCTTCTTTACTTAAACATAAGGTTGCTGTGTCCATTAGAGGGCAGTGCTGCAAGAATCATATCAGGATTTACAGAAAAAGAGACCATGACCAACAGAATTTTATGGAAGAAATCGATGGAAGCCCATTTCTGCCAGAACCAAAAAAAAAAAAGGTGCACAACATATGCAGCAGTATATGAAAATTTTGACTTATTATCTTAAAATTTTGTGAATTTTCAATCTCTGGCTTGAGACAGTAAATCCCTGTGGATGAGAATCTCCTAAGGAGTGCCGTTCAGCAGGGATATAATCTCTGAGAACCATATTCAAGCTGGCCAATAAGGTGCTACTAGCAGCAGATGTAGGCAGTCTTGGCAACAAGAGGAAGAGGAGCCGGAGACAAGCGCTGCCGGGTCTGGCTCTCCTCCTTCCTCCATGGAAAGCCAAAAAAAAAGCACTCTCTGACTCTTAGGAGGCAGAAGGCGGTGCCACTGCACCAAAAACAGAGAGCAGCTCTCAACCATGTAAAAAGCTGCTTGAAGTGATTAATAAGGCAGTTGAAAAACTAAATCTAGACTGGCCCGGGGAAGAGGAAGTGGCTCATAGCAGGCTGGACGAGCGCTTTCTCCCCAGTGAAAATAAATCTCCCTCACACTGCAGAAAACTCCCCTTTTTTCCAGAAGTGCATGATGAAATATCACACTTATGGGGAAAACTTTACACTAGCCATAATTATAATGTCGAATTATTTAACCATCATGGGGAATGAACAGCATGGACATTTAGCTATGCTGAAGATGGAGGAAGCGCTTGCGATAGCAAGCATCGATAGCAGGTAATTTAGTGAGGCCGGCTTTGCCATCCAAGCCATGTAAGGACACTTCAGCATTGGTGGGCAAAGCCTAGACGGCAGCAGATCTCGCTTGTGGGTCCCTGCATACAATAGCAGTGTTGCAGGCCTACCAAGCAGACCTGCTGAATGAGCTCGACATACGGCGGCATTCAGCCAGTTCCTTCCAGGTCGTGTCGAGTTCGCCTGGGCCAGCGCTAATGCAAGGGAGGCACAGAAGGTGAGTGTCATGGCCCGCCTCCCAACAGAGAGTCAGGGGGACAGAGAAGCCACAGTCGCAGCCTGCTAATAGGCCTGATCTGAAAATGATCATAAAGACCAAGCAGACAAAAAAGGAGAGGTCATGAGGGGCCACAGAGGGACATATCAGGAGACATGAGGTTGTAAGGGCAGTTAGCCCCCAGTGCTACTGTAGCGCCTCTCCTAGCCAAGGCCTTCCCAAGTTTTCAGTCTTCTCTGGTCAGCGAGCTATCACAGGGCAACAAAAATCTGATGCTATCCCTCCAACAGAATGTGGAAGAGTTAACCTCATTAAAAGACCACCTGGCATTGTGGAAACTGATGCCAAATGTATCTCCATGGATTCTGTCTACCATAGAAAAGGGTTACTGCTCACCACAGTAGTCAGCACAGAGCAGAGCCCGATGTTAGCGCAGGAAGTAAGATCCCTCTTAGACAAAGAGGCCATAGAACATGTACTTTAATATCTGTTATATCGTATAACAGGTATTCGTATAACTTTTCTAGGGTTATATGGGATTCTACTACGATGAGGGTGTTTCTATCCCCAACATCTGTAGGGTCAATTCTATCAACATTGAGCAAGATAAAGCTTGATCTGGGCCTCCCCTCCAGTCTCTATGAGACTGTTGGGGCTTATAGCAGCAGCAGCAGCCAACATCATACCTTTGGGTCTATTGAACAGGAAAGCGTTTCAGTGGTGGCTGAAAAGTTGGGGGTTTCATCCAAGTAAAAAACCTCTGAGAGTAATCAGTGTCACGCGGCGATGCCTACGTGCTCTGAGAATTTGGAGGTGTCCCCGGTTTCTAGCCTCAGGTCAAGCTCTAGGGGCATCTCCTTATCACAAGACGGTAATGTCAGATGCCTTACTCATGGGCTGGGGCATGGTCTTAGATGGAGCGGCCCTCATCTGGAGTGGCATATAAATTGCCTAGAAATACGGGCCGTGTTTCTAGTACTGAAAGTCTTTCTTCCTCAATTGAGAGGTCACCATGTGTTAGTTGTGAAAGACACCACAGCAGTGGTCCCATATATCAACCACTAGGGAGAGTTACGTTTGTGTGCCCTGTTCAGGCAGGCGCAACTAATTCTTCTCTAGGCAGAGGGAAAGTTTTTGTCAGTGAATGCAATGTACATTCCAGGAATGTGGGGGCAGACATCCTGTCGAGGCAGGGGCTGAGGCCTGGGGATAGGAGGCTCCATCCTCAAGTGGTGGAGTCTATATAGCGGAGGTTTGGCCAAGCCGAAGTGGATGTGTTCGCCTCCGAGGTTACAACATGCTGCCTGCTGTTTGTCCTCACTCCTCCCACACCATGGTGCCATTGTGCACACGTGGCCGAGGTCAATTCTGTATGCTTTTCCCCCAATCGCTCTGCTCCCACAAGTTCTATCAAGAGTTTGCCAAGACTGTCTACGTCTGCTGCTAGTAGCACCTTTTTGGCCAGCTCAAATATGGTTCTCAGAGATAATATCCCTGCTAGACGGCACTCCTTGGGAGATTCCCGTCCACAGGGATCTACTGTCTCAAGCTGGAGGGCTGATTTATCAACCTCAGCTGGAACTATGGAAACTGTGGGTCTGGCCCCTGAGGGGCACCAGCTCATAGATTCTGGTCTTGCAACTGAGGTTGTAGAGCCCATGTTGAATAGTAGAGCACCATCCATGAGGAAATTCTATGTGCTCAAGTGATGACTTCTTGTCTCTTGATGTGAGGAACATCAGCTCGACCCAGTAAACTGTGCAAATGCTACAGTCCTGGAGTTGTTACAAGGATGTTTCTCAGCAGGGTTGGCTCCTTCTACAATCAGGGTCTACGTGGCCGCCATTTCGGTCAGCCACGCCTCTATTGATGGAACCTCTGTGGGGCAACATCCTCTAACATCAATGTTTATACCTTCCTGGGAACTTTCTGTGGTCCTGGAATTTCTGTCAGGTGCCCCATTTGAGCCCTTAGAGCAGAGGTGTTAGACGTACGGCCCGTGGGCCAAAACCGGCCCGCTAGGGGATTCAATTTGGCCCGCAGGATGAATTTTGAAAGTGGAAAAAATGCATAAAAGACACAAACTAGAAATTTTTAATAGAATGCTATTCCTAAATTATCCGCTAGGGGCGCACTGTTTTAGTTAGAGTAGAAGACGTGGCACAACGGGTCTGGGACTCAGACCGAACAGCAGATGGCAGCAATGTGCCTTCTGCTGTTTGTTATTACGGTGTAGTCTACCGTATTTTCTACTCACCCCCACACCCTCATTAGCCAAAATGTCTTTGTCAAAAAAGAGAAAAGTGGATAGAGTGTAGAGTTTTCCAAGAAAAATGAACCGCTTCCTATTTATTCACAGAGATGAATGGGTAATAGTTAAAAAATATGCAATTTAATGTTAGTCAACAGCTTCACTACAAGAGTTTGGTTTGGTGGAATCCTATTGTTCATGCAA
>JANDJT010000131.1:622643-635541 GCA_024331685.1 Stegophilus panzeri | reverse complement strand
AGGCAGGGGCTGAGGCCCAGGGATTGGAGGCTCCATCCACAAGTGGTGGAGTCCATATGGCAGAGGTTTGGCCAAGCGGAAGTGGATGTGTTCACCTCCAAGGAGACAACACACTGCCCGCTGTGGTTCGCCCTCACTCCTCCCACACCATTGGGGCTGGACACCATGGTGCACACGTGGCCAAGATCACATCTGTACATTTTTCCCATGATCGGTCTGCTCCCACAATTTCTAGTGAGAGTTCGCCAAGAATGCCTACAACTGCTGCTAGTAGCACCAGCTCAAAAATGGTTCTCTGAGATAATATCCCTGCTGGATGGCACTCCTTGGGAGAGTCTAATCAGCTGGGATCTACTGTCTCAAACCAGAGGGCTGATTTATCACCCTCAGCCAGAACTATGCAAACTGTGGGTCTGGCCCCTGAGGGGCACCAGCCTAAAGATTCTGGTTTTGCAACGAAGGTTATAGAGACCATGCTGAATGCTAGAGCACCATCCATGAGGAAACTGTAGGCACTCAAGTGGTGACTTTTTGTCACGTATGAGGTACATGTGTCACGTATGAGGTACGTATGAGCTAGACCCAGTAAACTGCGCAATAGCTACAGTTCTGGAGTTCTTATGAGGACGTTCCTCAGAAGGATTGGCTCCTTCTACAATCAGGGTCTATGTGGTTGCCATTTTGGTCAACATCCTCTAACTTCGAGGTTTATGCATGGTGTCAGGTGGCTGAGACCCATCTGCAGACAAGGCATACCTTCCTGGGACCTTTCTGTGGTCCTGGAAGGTCTTTCAGGTGCCCCATTTGAGCCCTTAGAGCCAGCTGTAGAGAAGCTTCTGACTCTAAAGTTTGCTTTTCTGGTGGCCCTGACATCTCTCAAGCGATTAGGATATCTACAAGCTCTCTGTTGCCCCTTCCTGCCTTGACTTTGTCCCTGGATTAGCCAAGGCCTTCCTATATCCTAGGCCAGATTATATTCCTAAAGTGCCTACGTCTGCTGCCCAGCCAGTAGTGCTGCAGGCTTTCTGCCCTCCTCCATTCCTCACACTGCAACAAGAGAAATTGCACTTACTGTGTCCAATAAGGGCTCTCTGTACTTTCGTCCAATGCTCCGGCCAATGGTGTAAGTCGGAGCAGCTGCTGCTCTGCTGTGGTGGCGACAGTAGAGATGATGCTGTGTCGAAGCAGCGCATCTCTAATTGGATAGTGGAGACAAACTCTATCGCTTATGAGGCACACAGTCTCACTATTCCTCTGGGCATACAGGCTCATTCCACTAGGGGTGTTGCCTCCTCAAAGGCTTTGTCCAAAGGGGTACCCTTACAGGTAATGTGTATTGCAGCACGGTGGTCTAAGCCACATATATTAATTTGATATTACAGCCTGGATATACATTCCACCCAGGCTTGAGTGTCTTGCAGTGACCCTCGGCTCAGATCTTTTTATACAGGCCATACCCTCAGTATGATGGAATGGATATTCTCGTTCCCACAGCGTGGAGCTCACACAGCATTGAGTTCCCTTTGAAAGGGAATGTCTGGGTTATGCATGTAACCCTGTTCCCTGAGCAGGGAATGAGACATTGCATAGCTTTGTCATACTGGGGCATACCTGTGAATTGCGTCTTCGCTTCAGAAAATAGAGGCTGATGGCGCAGTTCACAGATGCTGTTTTTATATCTCGCGATGAACTTAATTGCCACATCACCTGATCACGGCAGGCCTACAAATAGGCATGATGTTACACGAGCTTCAGATACTGGTCATGCGCAAGGGTGCTTCCTACAGCATGGAGCTCACACAATGTCTTGTTTCCTTCTCAGGGAACAGGGTTACATGCATAACCCAGATGTTTCTTGTGTGTCCTGTTAGACTGACTGGTTAAACAATAAATAGCTCTGAACATAGGCAGCCAGAAAAGCTTAGATTTTTTTTTTTTTAGGAGAATCTCCCCCTGCAAACTTATCCAATCATCAGTATTAGATGTCAAATTGTGATCAGTCTGCTATTCAATAAAATAAGGTTTTTAGTATTTAGTACAAATCTAAATATGTATCAGGAAATATTCATCTGTTAATTAGGACCAGACTGAACTTGGTCCTTGAATATATAGTCTTTAAATACATGCAAAGTTCTCCAATAGAAGGTACACCAAACCAGTAGAGCTCAAAAATCTACCATTACCACCATCCGCATATAACTACATGTGTAATAATAATACTTAAATAAATGTCTGAAATTTCCTGGTCGAGGGTGCCACTTTGTACGGATGGCTTGGACCGGTACTCAGGCTCCTGAGAAGAAAGACTGACGTTAAAAATGAGATGGGGTTCTATTTGCCATCGAACCAGATCTGAAGTCATCAACCTGGCAACAAAATACAATTCGGATCAGTACAAACACAAAATCCTATAGGTGTTCCCCATAATATTCAATACTCCACCACAATCAGCAAGTAAATGTTGTAATTGTGTCAATTCTTCAGAAAGAAAGGTGCACAGTAGATCTAACTCTGATTAATAAATGCTTGGTATTTCTCAAAGGGGACCATCAAAATGCAAAACTCTTAGGAATACCCCCTGGGGTTTGTGACAGTAAAGGGCTACCTGCAATCACATATTCCAGTCATAGGATGCGGATGTGTTTAGGACACATCTTTCCATAATGCACATACAGCAATAAACAGCTCCAACACTGATGCTATCCTGCTAGACCGTTTATACCAGCTGCCCCTGTGTTTGAGTGTTTTTTTGTAAATAAGCAAGATTCATGAAACAATTCATAATGGGTTATGAACACAACGGAGCACTCACTTGTATGTCAGTGGAGCTAGTGAAGCGCTCTGTGGGCCCAGGTCCTGAGGGGGTGATGCCTGCTATGGGTCTCTGAGTAGTGAAAGCAGGGCCAGGGTGGATGAGAGGGGGACTGTGCCCAAAAGCAGAAGCCACAATGCCTGGAGGCCGGCCAATTAGCTGCTGATGCATTTGCAGTGCCACTGGGGTGGAAGGGTAGGCAAAATTCAGTGCAGGACTAGAAGGAAGAAATTAGGAATAAGAAAAAGTAAGGGATTTAAAAAAAAAAAAATACAAAATAATAATACCATTTTCTCCTATATATTATATATATATTATATTATATATTTTAAATAAGTTTAAAGATCTAAAAAAAAAAAAAAAACTTGTTAGTCAAAAATATAATTTCTAATGAGTATAAGAGTCAGCACGTAGTTCCATATAGTTATTTAATCATTAGGAAATAACAACAAACATTGTTAAAGGAATGCGTATGGTACCATTTAAATGAAATATATGATATTCCAGCAATTTGTTAAAAATGAATGGTGTGCAAACAGATGCTCAGAGTTACATGCAAAAACCTTTAGGTGTTTCGTAAGTACATTGATGAGTTTCAAATAGAGATAAAAGGGAAAACAATTAAGAAGAGATGAGAGTATGGAAAAGATAAAGGGAAAAAAAGTGTGAGAAGACAAGAAATTGATTTGACATTACAGTGTTTAATGTACAATAAATCAAATCAGAACTCTAATATTAAAACTAGTACATTTTCTGCAGCTTATTTGTATTTTGAAAATTTACAATTTGATTCAGTATAACTTGTAGTGAATATAAAATAAAGAAATTGTAGTTGAATGAAAAGAAGAGAGAAGCAGTAAATAGGTGTATAATTCTGGTTTGTTTTCTGTCTATGAGGACACACACACAAAATTTCTTGGGACTATAGGTAAATTCTAATCTCACTATATTGCTATACTCTAAGTTTACAACACAGATATACAATACTAAAATACATACAGTATATCTATCATACTGTCCTGGTCTTAAGTAATGTGGTGATTATAAATGCACTCACTCTCAATCAACCAGATTTAAATAAAAAATTGTTTTATGCTCAGCTATGAACATGTTTTCTGTCCATTTTCCCATTACAAAACAAATCAAAACAAACAAATCACTACATAGTTGCTTTGTAAGGAAGGACTGAAAGGAAAAAAGAAAAGGGGAAAGTCAGCAGACAGAAGCCTACAAATGCTAGTACAATACAATATAAAACAATTTTCTATAATATTTTACAGTGATATTCAAACTAAGCAACTGAACTTATTTTTAATATGTCTAGATCCAAGGGCAGGTCCCTAAGGCCCCATTCATTGTGGGCTCCTCTGTTCCCTTATGTGCATCGGCTTATTATTTTCAGAGGGGAAATCAATGCAGCTGGGCAGTGCAGTGTTCTGCTCAATGTCTCATCACTCATCAGCTTGTGTCCACACACTCTCTAGACATGAGTGATCAGCTTACTTTTCTAGATCCGGAGGGATGTCAGCAGTATCGCTGTCTCTCTTTGTCTGCATTGGGCTTTTTGTTTCTCTTTGGGTTTATACCCATCTGTAGGTGAGGAGGAAGACCCTTTAGTGGAGAGTGACCTGTCTTGTGAGCACCAAGGAGATGCATCCACCCGTCCTGAAAGATCAGAGCCAAGAAGAGCAGAAGAGCAGGCACCAGCTAGGAGGGACAAGATCAAGTGTCCAAAGGCAAGTGAGGTAATAACATTGCAAAGACTGGATGAGGACCTTAGCAGAACACTGGACAGATCACTGTGAGGGGGTATGGAGGCTAGGCTCAACCTGTCTGGGGAACTCTTAACAGAAGTTAAGTCAGGTTCGGCATACTTACCACCAAGAAAACCACTGGAAGAATACATCAGAAGGCAGTATAGCGACCCAGCAAACAATGAGCCATTTGGTTCACCAGGGCACGTACCTCATCCAGCCCTACCCATATACCAGTTTAACACCCCCCAAACCCAAACTCAGCATAGTCAGAGAGGTCGTAAGAAAGGCCAGATCATCAGCAGCTCCAGAGCCCAATAGGATACTCTACAAGCTCTATAAGAACTGTCCTGAAGCTGCTCTGGACCCTCATGGACCAACTACTTCACAGAGAATGGCTTGATGACACCAACTGCCAGAAGGGGGGTGGGGGTCCCAGGCTTCCCAGCGTGTGTGGAACACTCATCTGTGATTTGGGAGTAGATCCAACTGGCCAAGCGTGGAAATAAAGATCTGCGCATCATTTGGCTTAACCTCACAAACACGTATGGATCAGTGCCCCATCAGCTCATCAACCACGCCACTGAGTTCTTCCAAATGCCTGAAAGCATGAGGAGCTTGGTCTCAAATTACAACCTCAATCCCGAAAAAGTTGGGTATGCTGCTCCATGAGCCACCTGGTGGTTATTGTGTGAAGCACAACAAATGAATTTAAATTCTAAGAAGCATGCCAACAGGTTACCATGTGATCACACACGACAAATTGCATGAAGCCCCATGAAACTGTATTTGTTGGTTTTTTTTGCAAGGAAAATGCAAAAAAAAAAAATTAATTAGTCATTTGAAAATTCAATTCACCCTGTACTATACTGAAAACGTCTGGGTTACGCATGTGGCAATTAAGCGCATTGCACAATATATAAACAACACCTGTGAACCGTGCCGTCAGCCTCTATTAGCTGAAGCGAAGACACAATTCACAGGCATGCCCCAGTATGACAAAGCTATGCAACATCTCGTTCCCTTCTCAGGGAACAGGGTTACAGGTGTAACCCAGACATTCCCTTTCAAAGGGAACTCCACATTGCGTTAGCTGAACGCTGTGGGAACGAGAATACCCACTCCGTCATACTGACGGTACGGCATGTTCAAAAACATCAGGGCCTAAGGGTCACTGCAAGACACTTGAGCATGGGCCAGAATGTATATCCAGGCTGTAAAATCGAATGAATGTGTGAGGCTTAGACCACCCCGCCGCAGCACACACATTCTATAAGGGGGCAGTGGTGGCTTGGCGGTTAAGGCTATAGGTTACTGATCGGAAGGTCAGGGGTTCAAGCTGCCACAGTTGGGCCCTTGAGCAAGGCCCTTAACCCTCTCTGCACCAGGGGTGCTGTATCATGGCTGACCCTGCGCTCTGACCCCAGCTTCCTGACATGCTGGGGTATGCGAAGAAAATAATTTCACTGTGCATATGTATATGTGATCAATAAAGACTCATACCCCTTTGGACAAAGCCTTCGAGGAGGCGACATTCCTAGTGGAATGCACCCTTATGCCCAGAGGTGTAGCGAGACTGCGCGCCTCATAAGCGATTAGAGATTGCTTCCACTATCCAATTAGAGATGCGCTGCTTCAACACAGCATGACCTCTACTGTCACCACCAAAGCCGACCAGCAGCATCTCTGACATACACCACTGGCCAGAGTGGTGGATGTAATACCAGAGAGCCCTTACTAGACACAGTCAGTGCAATTTCTCTTGTTTCGTTATGAGGAATGGAGGAGGGCAAAAAGCCTGCAACACTACTGGCTGGGCAGCCGATATAGGCAATTCAGGAATATAATCTGGCCTAGGATACAGGAGGGCCTTGGCTAATACAGGGTTAAAGTCAAGGCAGGAAGGGGCAACAGAGAGCTTGTAGATCTCCTACTTGCTTGAGAGATGTCAGGGTCAGCAGAAGAGCTAACTTTAGAGTCAAAAGCTTCTCAGAGGCTGACTCTAAGGGCTCAAATGAGGCACCTGACAGACCTTCCAGGACCACAAAAAGGTCCCATGTCTGCAGATGGGCCTCAGCCACCTGACACCATGCATAAAACTCGAAGTTAGAGGATGTTGCCCCACAGAGGCTCCATCAATAGGGGCGTGACTGGCCGAAATGGTGGCCACATAGACCCTGATTGTAGGAGGAGCCAACCCCACTGAGAAATGTCCTTGTAAGAACTCCAGAACTGTATCTATTGTGCAGTTCGCTGGGTCTACTTGACGTTCCTCACACCACAAGACAAAAAGTTGCGAATTGAGCACATACAATTCCGTCATGGATGGCATTCTAGCATTCAACATGGTCTCTACAACCTAAGTTGTGAGACCAGAATCTATGAGCTGGTGCCTCTCAGGAGCCAGACCCACAGTTTCCATAGTTCCGGCCGAGAGTGATAATTCAGCCCTCCGGCTTGAGACAGTAGATCTCTGAGCATGGGAATCTCCAAAAGAGTGCCATCTAGCAGGGATATTGTCTCTGAGTACCATATTTGAGCTGGTCAATAAGGTGCTACTAGCAGCAGAGGTAGACAGTCTTGGCAAACTCTCACTAAAACTTGTGGGAGCAGAGCGAGTGGGGGAAAAGCATATAGATGTGACCTTGGCCACATGTGGCATCCAGCCCTAATGGTGCGGGAGGAGTGAGGGCGAACCACAGCGGGCAGTGTGTTGTCTCCTTGGAGGCGAACACATCCACTCCCGCTTGGCCAAACCTCCACCATATGGACTCCACCACATGTGGATGGAGCCACCAATCCCTGGGCCTCAGCCCCTGCCTCAACAGGATGTCTGCCCCCACATTCCAGTTGCCCAGAATGTACATTGCACTCACTGACAAAAACTTTCCCTCTGCCCAGAGAAGAATTAGTTGTGCCTGCATGAACAGGGGGCGCAAACATAATCCTCCCTGGTGGTCAATATATGAGACCACCGCTGTGTTGTCTGTCAGCACATGGTGACCTCTCAATTGAGGAAGAAAGAATTTCTGTGCTAGAAATATGGCCTGCATTAATAGGCAATTTATATGCCACTCCAGATGAGGGCTGCTCCTGACCTTGAGCTTGATCGTGAGCTGGACAGCCGTTGTTAGGATTGACCCTACGCATGTTGGGGATAGAAACACGCTCATCGTAGTAAAATCCTTATAACCCCTAGAAAGTTGTCCACTGCACTGGAGAAATCATACTTTTCTGAGGTTCGACCTGAGCCCCAAGCTCTTCATGTGGGTGAGAACAACATCTCAAAGTTCCCTGGATCATGCTAGAATCAACCAGTTGTCCAGGTAATTTAGTACACGGATGCCCTGGAGTCACAATGGAGCCAGAATGACATCCATGCACTTTGTAAAGATGCGAGGGGATAAAGCTAGCCCGAAGGGAAGAACCCGATATTGGTATGCGTTGCCTCCAAACGCAAACCTCAGGAACTTCCTGTGACTGGGCAATATTTCTTTCAGATCTATCGTCACAAACCAGTCGTCAAACTGAATCTGTAGAATGATAAGTTTGAGCATCAGCATCTTGAACCTGTATGTCTGAGGAGTACAATTCAGATGACGCAGATCTAAAATTGGCCACATACTTCCCTCTTTTTTGTGGACCAGGAAATAACGGCTGTAAAAACCTCCCTCCCTCAGGGAAAGGGGTACATGTTCTATGGCCCCTTTGTCCAAGAGGGATCTTACTTCATGCGCTAATGTCGGGCTCTGCTCTGTGCTGACTCCTGTGGTGAGCACACCTCTGAACCGGGGGAGTCGAGCTCTGAACTAGACCGAGTAACCCTTAGGTAGACCCATGGAGACACATTTGGCAGTAGTTTCCACGCTGCCAGACGGTCTTTTAGTGACGTTAATTCTTCCACATTCTGTTGGAGGGAAAGTATCAGATCTTCATTGCCCTGTGACAACTTGCTGACCAGAGAACACTGAAAACTTGGGACAGCCTTGGCTAGGGGAGGCCCTACAGTAGTACTGGGGGCTAACTGCCCTAACAGCCTCATGTCCCCTGATACGTCCCTCCACGGCCCCTCAGGACCGCTCCTCCTTTGTCTGCTTGGCCTTTATAACCATTCTCAGATCAGGCCTAGTGCCGTACTCGCCTTCTGTCCCTCCCTTGTACTAGTGCTGACCATGAACTCAACACAACAGGGAAGGTACTGGCTGAATGCTGCCGAATGTCGAGTTCACTCAGCAGATCTGCTTGGTAGGCACATTATTAACACATTATTTGATGTTTAACTTTGTGAATTTTATTTATTTTTGAAAATATACACTCTTTTCAAATCTGATGACTGCAACACACTTCAAATAAGTTGGGACAATCGACTGTTTACCAGTGTGTAAAATTATCTTTTCTTTTAATAACACTACTTAAGCGTTTAGGCACAGAAGACACCAGTTGGTTAAGTTTAGCAAGCGGAATTTTTCCACATTGGAAAAAAAGGCCTTCGTTGCCTTATTTTGCACTTCATAATGTGCCACCCATTCTCAATCGGACACAGGTCAGGACTGCAGGTAGGCCATGCTAGCACCCGCACTCTTTGCTTATGCAACCATGCACTTATAATGTGGGCAGAATTTGGTTTGGTGTTGTCCTGCTGGAAAATGCAGGGACGTCCCTGGAAAAGATGACGTCTGGATGGCAGTATATGTTGCTCCAAAATGTGTACAAGTCTGTCTGCATCAATGGTGCCCTCACAGATGTGCAAGTTACCCATGCCATGGGCACTGAAACACCCCTATACCATGACAGACAGTGGCTTTTGGACCTGACGCTGATAACAGCTTGCATGGTACTTTTCCTTTTTGGCCCGGAGAACACGACAGCTGTTTTGTCCAAAAACTATTTGAAATGTTGACTTCTCTGACCACAAAACACGATTCCACGGTGTTACTGTCCATCTCAGATGAGCCCAGAGAAGTCGGCGGTGCTTCTGGACAGTGTTGATGTATGGCTTCTGCTTTACATAGTAAAGCCTTAACTTGCATCTGTGCATGCAGCGGCAAATGGTGTTGACTGGCAAAGGTTTACCAAAGTATTCCTGCGCCCATGTCACGATATCCATTACAAACTCATGATGGTTTTTAAGACAGTGACGTCTGAGGGATTGAAGATCTTGCGCATTCAGAAGTGGTTTTTGGCCTTGCCCTTTACGCACCAAGATTTGACCGGATTCCTTGAATCTTTTAAATATATTGTGTACTGTAGAAGGTGAAATACCCAAAATCCTACTAATTTGTCTTTGGGGAATGTTGTTCTCAAAGTTTTGGATTATTCGCCGACACATCTGTTGGCAGATAGGCGAGCCTCGACCCATCCTTGCTCTAGGACCAGGCCTTTTTTGGAAGGTCCTTATATACTATGATTAGATGATTGTCTACCCCTCTTTCACATCACCTTCTTATTTCAACATCATATCACTATTAGTCCTAAATTGCCTAAATTGGAATGTCTTGCATGCAGCAATTTCAAAATAAATGTTTACCTTCAAAAAACTATGCAGTTGATTAGTCAAATACCTTGTCTTTATATGTTTTTAGTTTAAATACAAGTCAAAGTACATTTACAAATCACTCCTCTTTGTTTTCATTAGCATTTTCCATACTGTCCCAACTTTTTTGGAAATGGGGTTGTACTTCTAGGACCTGCAAATGGAGGACGAGTGCTACAAGATCAAGGCTGTAGTACAAGGACAACGGAGGGGCTGGACAACATGGGAAGTCACTGTTGGCAGAAACATCAGCAGTGCGGACCTGTGGAAAATCCCACAGACAAGGCTTAGTTTTCTTATCAGGGCAACATACAACACACTCCCCTGCTGACTGAACCTGCACTACTGGTTTGGCTCAGAAAATGCTTCCCCCTTTGCAGCAGTCCAAATGCAAGTCTCCATCACAGGTCATTCTCCACCAGTGTGTCAGCACATCCAATTTGTCAGAGAAGGTCAGGGTAACACAAGGGCAACACAAAAAGTTCCATCAAGGATACCAGGTCAACCGGTCTACCCGTGTAAATAAAAATTTCAACAATAATCTTATAAATTCATATTTTATTAAAAACAAATCTAACAAATCAAAATCAACTTAATGAAATGCAACTTTTGGGTAGGTAAAATCAAAGATGAAATTGCTATATATCTTGCCAAAAGTTGGTAGGAAAATGAAAAACATTCCAACATAGACTTAGGTCTTTAGGCAAAACAAAAAATCACTATCACCAGTAAAAGCTATAACAGTAAAATGATTTAAATGACTCAACTCATCATATCTGTGTCACTGATTAGCTGTGATATTCTAGATCTACCTTGTGTAATGAACAATTAAGTTTTCCAACAGTTATTTATTCTCTGACCTGCAAAAATAAGCCCTACTACACATTTCACAACCTTATGAGATTAATAAGAATTCTGAACTCAATTCTGAGACATTAACCAGTCATTTGCTCAGTTGCTTTCTGACGCCTACAAAAGATTTTGATATATTAACAAATGCAAAAATAAATACTGCAAGGTGTTTTAGTTTAAAACTATCATACTTCACGTTGAAAGCAGAAAATACGCCAAAGCACATGCACCATGTTTTCTATTTAGTATGTTGCCCTATTTACTTGAATTCTCTCTCTCCTTTTTCCCCATTAGAGCCAGTGTTAGTGTCCCCAACCCAGACTTATCCTTCTCCCCATGTCCCCTTCTTTTATGACCCTTTCATCCATCACTCCTTTCCTCTTCTCCATTTCCAGTATGAGCGATTGTACAGTGGTGGCATTGGAGTAGAGCTCTCCCACTCTGATGGAGGGAACATTAATCAGGTGATGTATATCGGAAGGATACGAGGGAGGAGGAGAGGAGTCTGTTCACACGTTTCTGCCTAATAGTACTCAGCCTGTTCCCTCGTTTATTTTGCCACTGTATGTTCATTTATCACTCTGCTGTGGAGCCTGAGTTGCACTGCTCTGCTCTCTAGTCCTCTCTTCCTAGCCATCTATCTCTCTATCGTTCTTGTTCTCCACTACTCATGTCTTCCCACTGCCAGGCCTGTCTGTTTTAAACACACCTTTCTCATTAGTGAAATACCTTTAGCACTTTATCATGGTATTTTTCCCCACTCAACAATTCACTTCTTTTTTCTCTGTTCTCTCCTTCCTTTATGTTCTGGTTTCTTTTGACTTTCTCTTTGGGTTATTACATTTATAAACAAATAGGTTTACCACAGTGGTTGCTTACACATACAGTATGTGGACATAGAAACAGATTAACTAAAAGCAAGAAAGAAGTGGAAATAACAATTTGCACACTTTTATTTCATTTTTTAAAAACTGTGATGCCATATATTTAATTCAAATGGTAACACATTAATATTTCTAACACAATGATAACTGTCATTTTTTTAAAAAACGCTAAACTGCCTAATATTGATTCAGTGCTATCATCCTTATTGCCTTCAGTAGATTGCAACAAGCATTTTAAATAATTATCCATAGATGAAGTATTATGTAATAGTCTTAGTTAAGTACAACAAAGTTTGATTTTCTGAACAGATGAAATGAAATTTCTGGTAGGGCATTCAATATGTATGAATGTATGTTCATGTTCATGTATGTTCATTATAAGTAAAGCAGTCAGTACCTGATAGTACCAGCGGACAGATGGCCGTAGGATCCACTCGTGGATGAGCTGGGCCGCGTGCTGTTCAGGATGCTCACCAGGGAATTTGGTGATTTCCGGATCATGGCTTGAAAATCAAAACTTGAGTCTGAGTGTGGTGAGCCAGGAAGGGGGCGCTTCCTGCCCTGACGAGCAAGGAGTCTTGGACTAGGAAAGCGAGAACTTGCTAAAAGAGAGAAAGCCAACTTTAAATTTAGCATTTTACATAAAAGGTGTCTGGGTCAATGTCCAGTACCACAATAACTATGAGCTTTGAATAACACTATCTCTCTTATATACAGTGCCCTCCAGTCATATTGGCATCCTTGGTAAATATGAGCAAAGAAGACTGTGAAAAATTGTTTTTATTGTTTAAACTTTTGATCTTTTGTTAAAAAAATTCACAAAAATACTCTGCTCTCATGGATATCAAACAATTGCAAACAAAACATACTTTGTTAAATATAGGTGTGCAACAATTATTGGCACCCCTATGAATTAATATGAGAACAATATGTTTAAAGTATATTCCCATTGATATATTAAAGTTCTTTAGTACACCTAGGTGACCAGGAACAGGAAATTGTTCAAGCATGACTTCCTGTTTCACAGGGGTATAAATATGAGGTAACACATAGGCCAAATTCC
>JANDJT010000131.1:579194-612874 GCA_024331685.1 Stegophilus panzeri | reverse complement strand
ATTGTAGCAAAGTGTCATTTCTTCAGTGTTGTCACATGAAAAGATATAATCAAATATTTACAAAAATGTGAGGGGTTACGATTGGAGCCTGGGTGGCAGGTGAATCAGGAGCAGTGACCCCACTGGAATGCACAGAGTCAAGGACAAACAGACAATCAGGAGTACAATTACCTGGATCGGATCGGACTGGGTGCGTTGTGCTTTCCTGATCACGTCTCGATCTCCCATATGATGACACCCCCAACACAGGAAGGAGGGAGGATGGTGTCAGGATTTAGGTCCTCTAAGAGGGAGAATTGGCAGGAGAGGTCATCTAGTTTAATGTTCTTAGAGCCTGGAAGGTAGGTGATGGTAAAATTGAACTGACCTAAGATTAAGAACCAACATGCCTGATGGGATTTTAGATGATTGGTGGACTGGATGTAGGCCAGGTTTTTTTGGTTGGTTCAAACAATAAATGGACGCCCAGCCCCCTCAAGCCAATGCCTCCATTCCTCCAATGCTAACTTATGGGCTAGTAGCTCACAATTCCCCACATCATGTACAGCTGGGGAGAGGCGGCATGAGAAGAAGGCACATGGATGGAGCTTCTGGTCAGGGACGGATCAGTGGGAGAGTACAGCACCCACACCTGAATCAAAGGCATCCACCTTTACGATAAACTGTAGTGAGGGGTCAGGCTGAATCAACTGCTGGGGTGTTGGTGAGGCTGAAAGATATGACCACATATTTGAAGTGGTACAGGGGAGTGTTGAACGCAGTCTTCCACTCGTCCCCTGCTCTGATCCTGACCAGGTGGTATGCGTCCCGCAGGTAAAACTTTGTGAAAATAGTGGCCCCATGCAGTGGCTCGAAGGCAGAATTGAGGAGCGGCAGGGGTACTATGATGTTGTTAAGGATGGAGGGTCTTACCTTGTTTAGCCACAAAGAAAAAGCTGGCACCCAGGAGTGAGGAGGAAGGTCAGATTATGCTGGCAACAAGGGTCCTTGCTAAAAACCTTACCCAGGTTGTGGTAACGGGCGGGGGGATCACTGTGGAGAGGTCTGGATGAGAGTGGGAGTCTGTAAACGGAACTTGTGGTGGCTGGAGTGGGGGGAAGGGCTGATTTCAGGCACGAAGAGTGACAAAAAGGGCTCCAGTTCATGACCCTGCCTGCTGACCAGTCTATTTGGGGATTGTGTCTTTTCAGCCAAGAATAGCCTAGTACCAGCAGGGTACCTGGAGAGGAGATGAGGTTCAGCTGAACGTTCTCACGGTGGTTCCCAGAGAGCACAAGGAGCAATGGGGCAGTGCAATGGGTGATCTGGGCCAGGAATTTCCCATCCAGGACATTGACAGTAATGGGGAATCCAGAGACCCAATGGGTATTCCTGACTGGGATGCTAACTCCTTATCCAGGAAGCTATCTTTGGTGCCTTAGTTGATAAGTGCAAGGATGGGAATGGAGAGCTGGTTGTAGCACAGGGTGGTGGGAATCTGAAAGCATGATAGGGGGTGAGGAGTGGCAGCTGTTTGGCTCACCAGTAGCCTCCTTTCTACTGGTGAACACCCCATTTTGAACACAGGGAGCAGTTAACCAGGGCATGGCATGGTCGGCCACAATAGAAGCACGTGCCCGCCTGGAATCTTCTCTACTGCTCAGCGGGAGAAAGCCGGATCTGACCCAGCTGCATGGGTCTTCCTCAGGTGACTTGGAGTTATGCAGTGGGACAGGGCTAAGGCTCGAGGCAGGATTGGCAAATGAGTGGAGGAGAGAACTGGAGGCGAAAGGTGCCTGGGGTTGGCTGGGTCTCTCTCTGCACTGCTCCAGCATGCAGTTATCCAATCTGAAAGCCAGAGAGATTAGTTGGTCGAAGGGAGTCTGACTGGCTAACTCATCCTTCATCCGCTCGCTGAGTCTGCTCACGAACACTCCCTGGAGTGCCACTTCATTCCAGCCTGACTCAGCAGCCTGGACCCAAAACTCCACAGAATACTCCGCCACACTGTGGGGCCCCTGGTGGAGGGAGAGCAGGCATCTATCAGCCTCCTTCCCTTGAACTGAGTGGTTGAAAACCCTCTGATGTTTGGTAGTGAAAGAGATGAGGGAGTACCATGCTGAGTACAGTGCTGGTTGCCTGTCCCAGATGGCAGTGGCCCAGGCTAGGGCGTCTCCCCTCAGTAGCCCCATAATGTAGGCTACCTTAGCCTCATCGGTGGCATAACTTAAGGGAGGCTGGGCAAACACGAGTGAAGGCTGGAAGAGGAAGGACTTGCTCTTTCCTTAATCACCCGCGTAGTGATCAGGGTCTGGGACATGTGCTTCACACTGTGGTGGACTAGGAGAGGCAGCAGAGGGAGACACAGGGTTAGTCTGACTGGGCTGGGGGTCAGGAGGCATTAGGGCCAGTTGGGGGAGTATGCGGTTGAGTCAGGAGATCAATCTGGTTTATCATGGCTTGGTGGCTTTCAGAGAGCACACAAAGTAGCATGAAGCTGCTCATGCTGGCTAAGGAGGGTGCTGTGGTGGGACAAGGCTCAATGTGGGGGATCTGGTTAAGTCACAGAAAGCAGGTTAAGAGGATTTTATTAATCTATTATTAAGCTTGAGTCGGGTGGAGGTGTGAGGGAAGGGTCAGCCGATGTCAGGATTCAAACACGGGTCTGCAGCATAAGAGATGAGTACTCATGTGATGCCACAGGGGAGGGGGAACAATGCAAAATATGTGCAGAATCAGTGAACCATGAGGAATGCAAGGTGGGGCTGGGCATAGCAGGAAGAGAACTGGGAGAGAGCAGACAGGCAGCGTGACCAGTGAACCAGGAACACGAGGAGAAAAAAATAGGATAAGCATAGGATTACTTGATGAGGAAAAACACTTGACATAACTTGAAAACAAACACGAGGAAAGCCAGAAGTGTACTGCACTGAAGCCGGAACAATCTGTTGATGAGTGGCTGAAAAACAAGAGCTTATAAACGCTGCAGATTGGGTGAGTAGATTAGAACCAGGTGAGATCAATCAGGCGAGGCATGAACTGGAGTATTATGCACTGTACAATACTCTGTACAATTCTGGTGACCAGAAAAGCTTCTCCGAATGCACATGTCGAACCTTGAGTCAGATGGGCTACAACAGCAGAAGACCATGTTGGGTTCCACTTCTGTCAGCCAAGAACAGAAAGCTGAAGCTGCAGTGGGCACAGGCTCACCAAAACTGGACAGTTGAACACTGGACAAAAAGTAGCCTGGGCTGATGAATCTCGATTTCTGCTCACAGATGATGGGATCAGAATTTGATGCCAACAGCATGAATCCATGGACCCAACCTGCCTTGTTTCAACAGTCCAGGCTGGTGGAGGTGGCATAATGGTGTGGGAAATGTTTTCTTGGCACACTTTGGGCCTGTTAATACCAAATCAGCTATTGCTTGAATGTCACAGGCTATTTGAGTATTCCTGCTGAACATGTGCATCCCTTCATTGCCACAATTTACCTAGCTTCTAATGGCTACTTCCAGCATGATAAAGCATTATGTAACAAAGCAAAAGTCATCTCAAACTGGTTTTATGAACATGACACTGAGTTCATATGTTTAGTGGTTTTTCCAGTCACCAGATCTGAATCCAATAGAACACCTTCAGGATGTTGTAGAACAGGAGATTTGCAGCATAACACGTTATTGTTTCTATAGTAACAGCTCATTCTCAGAGACTTGTATGGCAGACAACGCTTGCATATCAGACTAATAACAAGCACAGCCAATCTATTTTGGACAGCTGAAATTACCCTTTGTGTTCCCTGATTTTTGAATGAAATTTTTGGCCATTGCCCTTCTTCTGGTATCATTTTCAGTCTCTCCTCACAAGTATGTACATCAAAATTCTTTTCTAAATTGATGTCAACATTAGCAGTGTCTGTCATTTCATGTCAAAAAGTAGCTGAGCTGCACACATGAGCTTCACTGAGTGACTATTGTGTAGTGTACTGTTTTGGGAGCTTCAAAGCTCATTTTCACGCAGGCTGCATTATTGTTGACCAAAATGAGTTTGAGTTATAAGCATGAGATATTTGTTTTCGCTAAAATATTGAATTCCACCAAGAGAGATGAATAATATAGACACTTTGGTAAACATTTCATTGTGGCATTTAAATGGAATTTTAGGGAAAGCCAGGCTTGCTGTGTAGTCAATTGCCAGTGATTCATACACTCATTCACACCTAGGGACAATTTACCATAGATAATCCACCTACTACCTATATATTTTTAGACAGTGGGAGGAAAATGGAGAACCCAGAGGAATCATTGTCTACTGAAGTGAGGCATGCTAGAAAGAGCATCCAACCAGCCTGTTTCAGTAATTGAACTCAAGTCTTCAATTAAAGCTCCCAGACTGTGCAGTAGGCCAAGGGGCCAGCACACTGAAGCAACCCTTTAAAGACAGCAGGTTCCTGCCAACCCTGTAATTGATTTTTTCAGTCTGGCTCTGTGCAGTGGACCCAAACAACTCCCTGTAGGCCTAAAGCTTCAAGCCCATGCTGCTTGCCTTCCCTCCCTGGTTCCCTCCAAGTTATGCCCTTTGCCCTAAACCCTCGGCTGAGACCTCCTCCCTTTAACTTTGAACATGACCACTACACTCACTTGTTCTTTCTGCAGAGGCAATGACATGAGAAGAGGATCAAAAACAATAACCCAGCTACAGTCTCCCTTTTCATAAGACAACAATCACGCATGCTGAGGAGAGAATGTTGTTATATAAGGGTTTGCTACATAATAGACAAGCCTGATATGATGTCATTATTAAGGTACACTTTGCTGGTACTGTCAAAAGGCACATAACATAAAAGTGAAAACTGCCAAAGTAAGCACTGCAATCCTTGCTTGAACCCCCACAAAATTATTATAACTAAAGCACAATAAATACATTTGGAGTACTTTTGCTTGGGTGATAATGATAAATGAATGATCTTTTGTATCATTAGGAGGCATCGTTCACCAGGAAAAGTGAATATATTATAACTTTAAACTAATTTAAGGCAATGGAATGCAATCATTTAGGAAAATATCAAACTCTGCATTGAACTGGGTCTCCCAAAATATAACAGACAATATACTATAAAGGTACAACAGTGGCCCTTAAGGTTCAGTTATTTGCCTTTACTTAATTTTTGAAAGTACAGTGTGTTTACTTTGTCATGTGAATCATACTTACTAAAGATACAAAGATATTCTAAAGATTCTAGTGACAAGCAAAGGTATATATATTTTTATATATAGTGTGTACTGAGTGTGTACTGCATTGTCTGACCTTTGTACTTGGGGTCCTTTGAGTCCCCACTATATGGGATGTAATTAAGACCAATGTTTCCCAATCAAGCCCTGCTCTAACAGATATTTCAAGTTTTTCAATTAGATTGTACTGGAACCTGGAACAGAGCAAAAAGTGTGAGCCACCTGGCAGTCTCTGAAAAAGTTTAACATTTAAACAGACCTCCTTCATTAAAAATATACTGCTATGAGTAACCTGTATGAAATTTGTCAGTGTGTTGTGATGCTAATATTTCCTGTCACTTTTATGTTTCATGTATAATTAAAAATTAATTAAGGTAGAGTAGTGACATGTTAACACTGCTAGACTTCCTCAAACCAATGAAATAAAGTGTTAGGAGGTTTTTTGTGCATGAAAGAGATTTTTTGGAAATGTATGTTCTCTGTTATGGACTGCCTATTAAAAGGAATGTCAGAGGCCCCAGAATGGGTCCCAGAGTTCTTACCATCTGCAGGGCTGAGTCCCCTAGCTGCAGAGATCATAGAAAAAGAGGGGCTGCTATGAATGGAGCGGATGTAGTCCATGTAGGGGTTGATGTATGGGTGTGGGGGGCTAAAGGTCGAATCCACTCCAATGCCTGAAGAATTCCGGTGGGGTGGGATTCTGATGACAGAGATATCAGAAAATGCAGGGCTGCCTGCCAATACAGGAGGCCTGGATTAAAAAACACAGAGAGTAAAAGGAATTAGCAGTTAAAAAATACTATTTTAAAACACAAAGCTTTTAGTTTCTCTCAGTTAAAAAAAATGTAATCTTATATGTGTATATGGAACTGAATCACAATTACATTTGGAATAAGCATGAACAGGCAAATGCTTGCCATTCACTATTGCTTTCTGTTCCTAGTGTTACTTCACCTAAGAATGTAGCAGGAAGTGGAGCAGGAAATGAATGGTGACACTATCTGTCACCATCTGTGCAGCCAAATCTTAAAGCAAGAGGGAAGAAGAAAGCCCAAGCTAAATTCTAACTGTTCCCCTCCCTTGCAGACATTTCCTAAGATCAAAGCCAGCTTTCATGGCAGCATCTTAATCAGATGATGACGGCCATGAATTTTCTCATCACTCCCACAATGCCTTTCAATGTTTTCTTTAAGTCTATGAGTTTGGGAGTTTTGTTTTTATAGATTGTAAACACACCTTCTTAAGTAGCAAGTGATGTTTATGCTTTTTAATGAAATAAGGGTTATCACTCACCAGTAGAAACTCAGCAAAAAGGATCCAGAAAATGTTGGCTGTTAACAACTATATTTTCTAATCATGACGTCACCACGTGATTTTGTGGTCTCAACATGTGTGCGCACCCAGACAAGAAGATATCCAGGTGTTGAGACACCCCCCCTGGCAGTTAGGTGGGGTGAAATAGAACTGATATTACCACATCACAAACAACTCCAAAAAATCCATCTAAAAGAACTATCCATCAAGAGTTCAACATTGTGACTATGTTTACATGCACATAAAATTCCGTTTAAGGTCTATATTTGGATTGCAGCCATATTCCAAATACAATGTTTATATGCATACAGGCATAGAAATATTCCTGTATACATGATGGTTGTAAGTATGGCTGAGTTGGCATTCCTTAATACCTAACCTACAGCTAAGCATCTGTTAGCACCCACAATTGCTTGTAGACTGAGCATACGCATATATCTCCTTTCACTGGATGTTTATATGCAGCAAATTTCTAATTAAAGGAGGCATATTCCAGGGGTGGGAATCAGAATTTGGGGAATCAGAATATTGTCTTAATCTGCATTGGACAATTGGATTGTGATGTTTACATACTAATACTAATTAGAATATTGCCAAATTCCAATTAATATCGGAATATGTGTTTATAAGTGTTCAGATTAATAATGGAATATTCCGGAATATTAATATCAGAATATGATGTGCATGTAAACATAGTCTTTAAAAGGGAAAAAGATAAAAAGTAAAGTGAGAAGAGCCAGAGGGGAAAATATTTGTCCTTTGGAGAACTTTTGAGTCTTGAAAGGAGGGCCAGAAAGATCCAATTATACCCCAAAATCTGTCCTGGAGCTCAGGCATTCACTGTAGTCTACAAATGGGAAACACCCTTCAAACCTAGACTAATCAAGCAACAGATATTGGCATAATGGGTCAACCTAACAGCTGAATTGCTGAAATATTTTCAATCCAAAATAAATAAATAAAAATCCCAAGGGATTTTAGGTAGCATCAGAGAATCCAAGACTCTGCTTTTTTCTACCATATTACCACAAGAAATGAAAGTGCTAGTTGTTTATAAATATGCTCTCTTAATCTGCTAAACACAAATTCATTCATTCATTCATCTTCAGTAAGTGCTTTATTCTGAACAGGGTAGCAGCGGATCCTGAGCCTATCCTGGGAACACTGAATGCAAGGCAGAAGAAGTCACTCCAGATGTGTGCTTCTAACATTGTGGCAACAGTTTGTGGAAGACACACATATGGGTGTGATGGTCAGGTGTCCACAAACCTTTGCCCATATAGAGTATATAGAAGTTATGTACAATTGTTTAAATGGTTACAGTTGTCTGAGTAACATGAAATACTATACAATTAGATACAATATTTTTCTGAGAGGTGTTAAAATGACTAATTAAATAATTCAGTAAGCAGTGTGCCTAATCCAAACTTGGTTGTGATACTGTGGCTATAAATCAGTCTGTGTTCATTACCCTTAGTTGTATGTTTTTGTCCAACATACACACCCACATCCATTCCCTTTTTTTGCATTTTTTTTTTATTGGTGTGTGTGTGTGTGTGTGTGTGTGTGTGTGTGTGTGTGTGTGTTTGTGTGTGGTAATTAGTTATTATTCCACCATATTCCACCTCATTAATTTAGATCAGTGGACAGGTCTACAAAAGCTTAACATCTACTTATATTATACCAGTAAATAAAAAATACAAGTTCACACACACACACACACACACACACACACACACACACACACACACACTCTTCCATGATGAATTACAATCTCTCTTTAAAAGCCATTGGCTGCAATTCCTACAACATTCATTATCTGATATCATGACACTTTGCCACAAAATCAATACCTGCAATAGCAGCTTTAACACAAGCTTGGAATCAATAGCCCTGGTGGCTGGGACAAGAGAAACCTTTACTGAATTAAAGCTGATACACTACAAACACAAATCTCCATCCCAAGCCCCAAATTAAAAGAAATAATTTACTTTTTTGGATGGTGTTGGAATGACAAAAGATCCTTGTTGCACTTTATTCCACTGAGATCATAAACATTTTGCTGAGGTAGAGCAAATCCAGGGTGGATAAGAGAGACCGATACAGCGCACAAGAGTTAATATGTATTACTGTAGCCTCTCCATCAGCATGATGATGATGAGCTGTGTCACACCACTTCTGTAAGATAGAGGCTCTAAGTGACTTTCTCATCACTGTTTTACCCCATGAAGCAGTGGTGCACTGGCCCAGAGAGACTGATCAAGATTTTTGCCAATATTCTGAACTTTAAAATCAGCAAACCTGAAGTGCATGGATTTTGAATGAAATTGATGAAATAGGATGCACTTTTTTGCCACCTGAGATTATTTGTGTGTGTGTGTGTGTTTTTTTTTTTGTTTTGTTTTGTTTTTTTATATATAAAAATTTAGGCCCAGATAGAAAAAAAAACACTGAAGATTTTTCCCCAGAATCACTGTTACTGTGCTACTGGTATTGAGTAATAGAAGTTTCAACACACTGAAATAGAAGGGTTTTTTTTTTTTTTGCATACAGATGCCTGCAGATGACTACAACTGGGAGCTATTAGCTGGAAACACAATTGGACCACAGCATGAAGCCTTTCCTAGTCCAAGTTCAAATTTGATAACAATACCAAAGAAAATTAATATTTTGCACATTTTTCCAAGGGTATGTCCATGCATTTGAGCAAAATCTCATTTTGGAGACTCCAAACGGCCCTTGGTAACCATGTATACATACCTAGGATAAAAAGGCCACTACTCTTGATAATGAAAGGTGACACTAAAAGCTATCATATCACATATCCAGTAATCTACAAAATGTATATATATATGAAGGCACCAATGATAAAACGATCACATTGTGCTTGAATTCCAGAATTTGAATTTAAAAGTTCAGAATCGTCTTATGTCATAATAGTTGAGAACAGAGAAAATCTTGATATGTTCACTAGACCCATTCATAGTCTTTATGAAGACACCAAAAGTTATCAGCCATTATTGTTTACATTGTGTTAATTGACACATGAAAAAATGCTTGCGTGGACTCTGATCTTTCTTTCATGGGTATTCACAGTAATACAGTAATGAACTTATACTAATTTATTTAACTGAACATCATCAACATCACTTAAATACTGAAAACTCACAGAAAAAAATTAGACATCAATCTCAACTTGAATATTATTAATTATTAATTATCAATTATTAATGTGAATTAATTGTTAATTATTAATTATTAATATTATTATTTTATTGTTATATTAATATTAGAGCAATTACTAATGAGATATGTTGAAGAAATTTGACAGTAAGTTAACAATGAAATTCACTCAGCTGGGCGTCCGCCATTACTCAAAGCCTATTGGCTGATTTCAGTCATATGACTGGACTCTGATCATTTTTCCATAGCATGGCTTTATTTTAAATGGAAAATTCTGTGACCCTGATCTTTCTATCATCCAAATACATTTATGAGATCATTCTTCAATGCTCAATCAACAGCCGTGGATGCACAACTCCAAAAATACAGTTTTGTGACTCTGATCTTTTCTCATTGTGGTCTTCATATAGATATATTCAAACCTTTGCACGATTTTACGCCACTGGTTATGCAGCTTTACGCGGGGACTTTTAAATTGAAGTGTTGAAACCCGTGAGGCAGCATATCATATTTTTCAGAATCTCATTGACTATATAATATCAGTCATAGACACAATCTGTTGCAATAGGCTCAAGCTTTTCGGAAGGCAGCTCCCTTCAGCACGGATTCTCATTAGCTATTGAAGACTATGGACAGGACTTGGAAGTTCCTATTGGTTCAAATGAGGTGTCAATCGAAAGGGCAGAGAGAGTCCAATGGCCATTTTGAAATCTAGAGATAAGGGATATTCACATGCGAACTGAAGTTATTACGGAAAATATGTGAAAAATTTGGCACATCTGCCAGTAATATGAAATGATGCAGCAACTGATGTAAAATGTATTTTGAACTAAATATTTTTTACATAATTGGATTGGTTGGACCTTGTCAGCGTAACAAGAGTGTTTTTGTCAGGATGTTATGGATAAGTGGACAACTATGAGGCTTCACAGGTGAGTTGCCTCCGTTTCAGAAGTGTTTGTTTGCATGTTGGTGGTCTGACAGAGACGTTGATTGTAGCTGCTGTTGTGATTGTATCTTGAAACGGTTTATATCAATCAAATCACAAGAATATTATCTTCACAAAAGGTATATCGCATGAGTACCTACTTACATACAGAAGCTGTGTACATACCATAGTTTTGCTCATAATGCAACAGCCCACCTTGAATTAAAGCTGAAAGTCTACGTCTGAAGCACATCTTGATTGCTTCATTTCAAATCCATTGTGATGGCATACAGAGGCAAAATTATGAAAATTGTGTATGTGTCCAAATACTTATGGACCTATGTACCTGACAGTATATACAGTTCCCTGGGAAAGTATTCATCCCCCTTGGTGTTTTTCCCTGTTTTTTGCATTAGAACCTGGAATTAAAATCGATTTTTTTGGGGGGTTTGCACCGTTTGATATACACAACGTGCCTACTACTTTGAAAGTGCAAAAAACAGAAATCTTGAGTGTGCATAAAGTCAAAGTCAGTACTTTGCAGAACCACTTTTTGCTGCAGTTCCAGCTGCAAGTGTCTTGGGGTATGCCTCGATTAGTTTAACACATCTCGCCATTGGGATTTTTGCCCATTCATTTAAGTGTTTCCCTTTAAACCACTCCAAGGTAGCTTTAGCAGTATGTTTATGATCATTGTCCTGCTGGAAGGTGAACTGCTGTCCAAGTCTCAAATCTCTGGCAGACTGAAACTTTTCCTCAAGAATTACCATGTACAGTGCTGTGAAAAAGTATTTGATTTCTTCTGTTTTTGTGTATCTCTCATACTAAATAGTTTTAGATCTTCAAACAAAATACAACACAAGACAAAGGCAACCGGAGTAAACATTTTTTTTTAATTATTATTTTAGCAAAAAAAAGTTATCCAACATCCATCACCCATGTGAAAATCTAACTGTCCCCTTAAAGTGAAAAACTGGTTGTGCCGCCTTTAGCAGCAAATAACTGAAACCAAACGCTTCCCTTAAATGGAGATCAGTCTTTCACTTACTTCTAGGACCAGGACTTACTCCTATGTTTTGGATCATTGTCTTGCTGCATAATGCAGCTGCACTTGAGTTTCAACTTACGGACTGAAGACTGGACATTCTCTTTTAGGATTTTCAGGTAGACAGCAGCATTCATGTTTCCCTCAATTATTGCAAGTTGCCCAGGCCCTGAAGCAGCAAAGCATCCCCACACAATCACACTTCCACCACCATGCTTGACCGTAGGTATGAAGTTCTTTTTGTGGAATTCTGTGTTTGGTTTACACCAGATGTAACGGGAGCCCTGTCTTCCAAACAGTTCCACTTTTGACTCATCAATTCACAGAACATTGTCCCAAAATGTTTGAGGATCATCAAGGTATGTTTTGGCAAAATTCAAAATTCTGTGTTAGCAGTTGTTTTCACCTCACCACTCTTCCATGGATGCCATTTTTCCCAGTGTCTTTCTGATAGTGGAGTCATGAATATTGATCTTTATTGATGCAAGAGAGGCCTGTAGTTCCTTTGATGTTGTCCTTGGCTCTTTTGTGACTTGCTAGATGAGTCATTGCTGTGCTTTTGGAGGAATTTTGGAATGTCGGCCACTTCTGGGAAGATTCACTACTGTGCCGAGGTTTCCATTTGGAGATACTGGCTCTCACTGTGGCTCTTTGGAGTCCCAGAGCCTTTGAAATAGCTTTGTAACCCTTCCCAGACTTATGTAATTTCAATCATATTCTTCCTCATCATTTCTGGAATTTCTTTTAACTTTGGCATAGTCTGTTACTGGGTAAGACATTTTACCCAACTTCATGCTGTTGAAAAAGTTGTAGTTAAGTGTTGATTTGATGGAACAGGGCTGGCATTAATCAGGCCTGTTGCGTCTAATCTAGCTGAACCACATTATGAATGCAGTTTCATAGATTTGGGGAATTAGTAACTACAGGGGCAAATATATTTTCACACAGGCCCAGTTGGTATTAGATAACTTTTTTGCTTCAAGTAAATAACATAAAAAATCATTTAAAAAACTGTACTTTGTGTTTACTCAGGTTGCCTTTGTTTTATCTTAGATTTTGTTTTCATTTCTGAATCAGTTTAGTATGAGATATACACAAAACCAAAAGAAATCAGGATGGGGCCAAAAACATTTTCAAAGCACTGTAATTATGTGATGCCAGTTAAGTTAATTGGTTGGACCAGATCTTATTTAGGGGTTTCATAGCTTTTCCGTATTTCTGTATTTTTCCATTCCACTTCAACAACTGGATTATTTTGTTAGGTCCATTACATAAAATCCAAATAAAAATCCATTTTACTTCCAGGTTGTAATGCAACAAAACAGGAAAAGCATCAAGGGGTGAATACTTTTGCAAGTTCAAGTGGTTTTATTGTCATTTCAACCATATACAGCTGGTATAGTACATAGTGAAACAAAACAACATTCCTCTAGGACCATGGTGCTACACAAAACAACACACTAACCACATGAGATGACACAGAACTAAATAAATAGCGCAGAACAGTACACAGTTTTAGTGTGGAAGTGTCTGATATAATAGGTAATGCAGAAGATAGGTGCCAAAGAGTAACAATATAATTTAAATATGGTATAAATGTAAATATAACATGCTATGACTGAGTATTCAGAAGCTTAGCTTATACCAAATATAGACATACTGCGGTAGCAGCCAGGTAAAGTGTATAATAGTGACAATAAATGAAATACAAAAATTTTATAATACAGTAGCAGCAAAAATGCAACAGAGTCAGAATGTGCAAATATTGCAGTGGGAGTGGGGTGGTGAAGGTACTGTATCTCATGCAAATTCCATCAAATGTGCCACTGGGACTTTTTGTGGACACAAAACAAGCTTTCTTTTTTGATTGTCTTGATCAATCTATAAAAATTGGAATGTTTTGGAATGTTTCGCTTCAGTGGCTCAAATTTATGATCATTTGCACAATATGCAAATCTTATTTTTGCAAACCTGTGCTGGGATTTTTGGCCTATCTTCACAAACATGGTGTTGAACTACTCAGTTTGAGTGAGACCCTCAATAATTATCAAAATGATGTTTACAATATGGGCATCCCATTCAATCAATTCTTATGAGGTGGAGCCTAATTTACTCAAACAGTTTTAACTCATTATTGGTTGCAAGTATTTGCATGAAACATGAAAGGTATATACAAGAAAACATTCTGAGGTCATATGCAAAGTTTGCTGTTCGTGGTTTTACACACAAAAGTATACTGCTGGAAAAATAAGGTTAATTGTGAAATTTCTTTTTCCCTCATAGTCTCAGCAGAGTCTAGTCCCCAGAAATTATCAAGAACATCTTGAGATTTACAAACAACATCGCTGCTATATGCCAATCAATCCAAGTGGATTTGCTAAAACAACTGTAACTGACGACTGGTTGTACGGATTCATATGGAACATGAAAGGTACCTTCAGGCCAATGTTATGAGGAGGTGTGTAAATTGTAGGTTATGGCTGTCGACAGGGAGGGCAGAGTTACAGTCTCTTTTGAAAATATTGGAACAGCAAAGCCAATTCTGTTGGTTTTTGCTATACATTTGAACATAAGACATTTTAAATAAAAAAATGAATATGAGTCAATAACTCAGAACTTTAGCTTTCATTTCCTCATATTTGCACCTAGATGTGCTAAACAATTTAAAACATGGCACCGTTGGTGTTATCTTAATCAGACATTTCATACTTATTATGTTTTGTGAGAAATACTCACAAAACTTGGTAAGAATGTTTAGCTATGGAATCTTTATTGTTCTGTGTAACTTGGTAAGAACTGGCCACTAGGGATGATATTTGCTGGCGGTGCTTGGAAACTAATAAACCTGACAATAATTGGAACCTGATCATGCTTATTCTGATTCTTATTATAATATTGTTCTGATTCTCTACTAAAACAGTATGGAGAGCAAAGACCTTAATTCACAAAAATACCACATTTTGTGGAAAGGTGCAGTATGGCCCCCACTACTCAGGCACATGAAGGGACCCACATAGGCCTGATGGTGGTGTAATAGTATAAGGCTTTTACATTTAGGTCCATATCTTATGATCTGTAAGTCTGACAAAAAAAAAATATATTTTTCCAATGATTCTTTAGCATCTCCCAAACTAAAAAGTCTCAAGAACCATTTTAGGTGCTTGAAACCCGATGATCGCTGGTTGTGGCTATATTTAGTGGCTCAAACACCGAAGGTGCGTAAGCACTCTATAGTGATTGTATGTTTTCTAATTATTATTAGGGACCAAGTATGTAGTGCTTAGAACTCTGTTGTTTTCATTATGATTTTTCTTCATATTATTGTTTTTTTTCTCCACTAAAACTGATCATGCAGACCAAAACATAGTTCCTACAGACATGAAACTTGGTCAGTATGTAGTACTCCTTCCCGCTACACAGGCAAGAGTGATGAGCCTGATCGGCCTACTGGTGTTGTTACATACCAGCGTTTTATGATTTGGTTCCTATCTCAAATAGTGTAACTTCTATTGTGAAAATATTTTTCTACTTATTCCTTCAGGTCTTCCAAACCAAAAAGCCTCAACAACCATTAAGTTCAGCCCACTATTTATTTTGCTAACTAGCATTTTTTTATTTATTTTTTGATAATTAGATAATTTAAAAACATACTTTTGAATATTACCTAGAATATTTGTCCTATCTTTACAGTTTTGGTGCCAAACTACTCATCAGAATGTGACCCTCAATAATTTTCAAAAAATATCTTGACATTTTGAAACAATATGGCCAATACATGTCAATAAATTCTAATGAGGTGGTGTATAATTTACTCAAACAGCTCTACCTCATGAACTTTTGCATGGACTTGAAACTTGAAATACCTAAACAGGACAAGATTCTGAGGTCATGCACAAAGTTTGGGGCATGGTCATGCATAAGGGGTGGAGCTAAGGTCAGATTACTGTTTTTCAAGGACCCTATGTTCGATCACGAAACTTGGTATACTGCATCTCTATGCTAATCTGTAAGTGGATGTTTGATGATGACCTAGTTACTTAAAAAACATGGCTGCCATAAGCCTTTCAGCAGGCATTTGACAGGGTAAACATTGAGCTATAGTGTATGGTTCCTCTAAGGTCCCCTAATAATTGATACAGTCTCATTCAACTTTGCCTCTAGGCGGTTACGCTAATCATGTTTTTGCAGGTAAAAACAAGCATAACAGTTGTACAATAATGAAAAATTAAAAGTCTTTTTTCCATGCTTTGTCTACTTGCCCACTAAAAGTGTGCCCTTTGGACCATTTAGCTCTGCCAACTAATTAAAAAAATTTTTTTCTTAATATGCGGTTAATATTTTCTTAAAATACTTTTGAGTTTTCACAGTTTTGGTGTCAAATTACTCAGCAAAGTATGAGCAAATACAGTCATGTGAAAAAAGAAATACACCCTATGGAAATTGTTGGCTTTTTTGACATATCTGGATCCTCTTTGAAAAAGTACATGTTAATAAAGTTGATACACACTATCAAATGACACATAAAACTGACATTTTGTAGTAATTTTTCATTGAAATGAACAAAAAAACAGATCAGTCACATGAAAAAAGTAAGTACATCCCTATATTTATCACACCTTCAAATCCATAAAATTAGAATCATGTATTTAAGACTGGGTGTCAGTGATTAGAACCTGCTTAGGGAGTGCAGGTGGAACCTGTCTTATTTATACCCCTCTCATATCTGTCTGTGCCTGGTGTTCCCTTTACTTTTGAGGTATGTGGTGTCATCATGCCAAGATCTAAACAGTTCTGTAAGGCCTTCAGAAAAAAAAAAGGTGTGGATGCCTATGAGTCTGGCAGGGGATTTAAAAAGATCTCCAAATTATTTGAAATACATCATTCCACTGTAAGGAAAATAATCTACAAATGGTCACAGATTTCAAACGACTGCCAATTTGTTCAGGACTGGCTGTCCCAGCAAATTCAACCCAAGAGCAGACTGTCTGATGCAAAAATAAGAACCCCAAAATTTGGTGTCAAAGTGCATGCTTCTACAAACAGAAAGAGATAGCACAAATTTGACCTGCATGGGGAGGCATGCCAGGAAAAAGCCTTTGCAAGACCACAGTTTGTCCGTGAGCATATAGGCAAAGACCAGGCCTTTTGCAATAATGTGCTCTGGACAGATGAATGAAAGATAGAATTGTTTGGCCACAATAACAGAAGACATGTTTGGTGTATACCAAAGAGAGCTTTTCAGGAGAAGCACCTCATACCAACTGTGAAGTACAGTGGTGGAAATGTTATGGTTTGTGTTTGCTTCACTGCCTCAAGGACTGGACAGCTTGCATTCATTGGTTCAACTAAGAATTCTGCATCATATCAAAGAGTGCTTGAAGATAATGTGAGGCCATCTGTCCGAAAGTTGAAGTTGAACCAAAAGTGGACCTTTCAACAAGATAATGATCCTAAGCACAGTACTGTAGCAAATCCACCAAGGAATGGGTCGAAAAGAAGAAATGGAGGGTTATGGAATGGCCTAGTCAAAGCCTGGATTTGAATCCCATTGAAATGTAGTGGGGGGGATTTGAGACAGGCAGTATATGCAAGAAAACCCTCAAACATCTTGCAACTGAAAGAACATTGCATGGAAGAGTGGTCAAAATTCCAGCAAGCCTGGTGAACAATTATGCAAAATGCCTACAAGTTATTTATGCTAATATTTCTGTTTAATAAATGAGTCCTCCTACATCTTTTTCCTTTCTACTATTTACTAAAAACCCTTATTTTTCAAACTAGTCCTAAGCCTTTCCTCTGATCAGAATAAAATATGACATGTAACAAATAGAGAGTTTAAAGACAAAAACATACTGAAACAAATTGGCCAAAATGTTTGGCTGCGATAGGTCAATGATATTTTAAGCCATTGCATGTATGTACTAAAAGAGCCATGTCTTCTGAATGCAAAGTCAAATTTCTACAAAATTTACAATATATAGTCAGAAGGATGCTCTGGCCCATAGGGGGCGCTATAATTACAAAATGCATTTATCTCCTCAACTGTTTGACATACATAGATGAAATTTGCTCGATTTTTATTTGGTCAAAGTATAAAACTTTGTTGTTTTTCGAATTAATACATTTGGGGAAGAAATATAGCCTAAGTGCATGCATAAACCAGGGACATTTTTACCTGAATCGATTAACACCAATAACCCACTTTGAAAGTCAAATAGGATGATTCTAGGAAAAAAGATGGGCAAATAGTGTAGACTCCGGTGAGTGCATTCAGCTTTTTAACCATACCAGTGTTTTAATGAGTTTTAGATTATTTCCCATCGTATGAAATGTTTTCCTAGTGTGATTACTAAAAGGACAGCCTAGGTTACTTCAAAAACATAGAGGCCATCAGCCAATCACATTGCAGCACACACTTCACAGTTTTAGCATTTAGCTACTGTCATGAAATTTTAATAGTATGGTTGCTTTAGTGTTCTATACAAGTTAGTGAGAACTAGATACCTGTGGTGTGGTCTGCATATATTTATTATTATTGTTATACTTTAACAATGGGAATCTATGGCAGCTCATAGAACACATTACATGCTTTTTATTAAATTTGGCAAAGTGATAGAGAACAGTCTCAGGTACCTTCTAGCACCAACAATTGGGCATATATACATTTGATATTCATTTACAATAATAGCTAAACAGAATGTCGTAGAAACACAATTCCATTTTCTTATTTCTTTCACTTCTGATTTTTCAGTCAAGCCAAGTTCAATGCATATCACAATGTTAATTTCCATTTGGCATGCAGCACTGTGAGACAAATTAATCTCAGGGCAAAGCTGCTTAACATGAAATGAGAGCATGTCTCAGAAACCTTGTGACAAATTTTTTACCAAATTTGGTAGATCACTACCAAGGAGGGCCAAGGATCACTACCAAGAAGGACCTCATACTAGAGGTGTCCAAGAAGTTCTAAAGTTCCAGTGGCTTTTGGTCTTACACTGTTGCTAAGAGGTGGGGACAAAAAGTGCTTGGCCCTCTTAATTGCTGCTATATTTATTATAATAATAATAATAATAATAATAATAATAATATGCTTCCATAATTACTTTTATTACATATAGCACAGTGATACAGGACAGTCTCAGCTACCTTCACAGTAATGTTTGTGCTGGCCACTCAAGCCCTCTAAGGTCTGGCCCATCCTAAATATCTCCAAGAAATTTTGCCTAAATTCCCCACTAGGTGGTACTATTTGCAAATTTGTAAAATTGCTCATAACTTTTGAATAGCTTAACATCAAGATTCTTGGTTTTATTGATCCCCTTGAAGGTTCAGAGTGGTAATGAAGTATTTCTCATACAGAAAGCTGGCCATTTAAAATTTTTTTAACAAAAACTGTTTTTTCACTTAAGTAACCATGGAATTTGGAAAACAGCATTGGGAGACCAACCTAAAGAAAAGTTGTTTCTCAGATTTTTGATAAGGTGGATGGTTTACTCATAAAAGATAAACAAATTTGACAGCTAAGTTACCAAACTGGAAGTAAGGGCATATCTCAGCATCGGTTTGATTAATTTGACCAAACTTTGTGGATAAGTAAATGATACTATTCTAAGGAACTCCCAGAAGTTTTGTCTAAATCCCCTCAAGGGGGCACTATAAGTCACAAATTAGTAAACTGCACGTAAATTTTTAACCGCTTAACCTGCAATAATGATTCTTCCTTCTCTTGATTCCTTGGAAGGTGCTGAGAGTTTGAGATACAATTAATTCGTAATCTGCCAAATAGGAAGTCAGATATGTTGAAATTCAATAAAACCTGTGTGTTTTGTTTCTTCTTTTACAAATTCTGTTCAGTCAAGAGCTTTGGATCATGGCATCATGAGATCAGTCAAAAAAATCTTCAAACAAATTTAACTGGAAGTGAGTTTATATCTCAGCAACGCTTTTATATGTTGACATTAAACTTGTCACATGTATTTAGCTACATGAGCTAAAGTTAAGAAACCATTTAATAAATCATTTGCAACTTGGGATATCTACCAAAAACAGGAAGTCATATTAATATCCCTGCAACAGCTGGATGTTTTTTGCCTTCAAATTTAGCATATCTCCTTCAGATCAAGTATTGGAGGTCCCAGTAGCTTCTGGTCTTTCTCTGTCACTAAGGGGTGGGGACAGAAAGTGCTTGATCCCCTTAATTGCTGCTTGCAGCTATATTTATTATGAATTATATACAATATAAAAGTGCCTTTATTTGTCACACATACATTACAGTACAGTGAAATTGTATTCTTTGTATATCCCAGCTTGTTAGGAAGTTGGGGTCAGAACACAGGGTCAGCCATGATACGGCGCCCGTGGAGCAGAGAGGGTTAAGGGCCTTGCTCAAGAGCCCAACAGTGGCAGCTTGGCACCACTGGGGCTTGAACCCCGGCCTTCTGATCAGTAACCCAGAACCTTAACGGTTGAGCCACCACTGCCCCTTCATAGGTGGATTAGCTACTAGTGAATGAGTGTGTGAAGGTTTGTGTGCATAATGCTCTGTGATGGACTAGCATCCCACCCAGGGTGTGTTCCTACCTCATGCCCAATGTTGTGGGATGAGTTGAGGATAAAAGCCAATGTGCAACTGCTGAGTAACCCTGTTAAAATCCCTGTTTTTTATTTAGCTATTTACCTTAATGCAATTTTTCAGAGACTTATTTGAATTATTTAATAATTACAGTGAAACTAATAGAAAGAGATATGTAAATCTCAATCCAACCTGCACATTAAGGAGTTAATGGCCAAAGCTAAAAAAGGAGGAAAATAGGAAATGTAGAATAGGGTTCTGAAAGTGACTAAATGGCAGTAATGAATGAGGAGTAAAAAGGAGTGTGTGGACAGGTGGTTACTTTTCCTTTCTGTGCAACAGACAGGTGAATGGTTGGAAGAGAAAGAGAAGAGACAGAGAGAGTGAGTGAGAGAGACAGAGAGAGAGAGAGAGTCCGTGCTCATATACCTGATTTAAGATTTATATCAAACGGTAAAAATTAAAGATTGCCTGCACAGAAATATGCAAAAAACCAAAATCTTTAAAACAGTGAAATGAAAGGTCTTTGTGGTTTTCTATGCTTTACTTTTTTTTTCTTTTTTAAAAAACACTCCAAAATACTAGCCTCTCTCTCTTACACACACACTGTTATTGTCCACGAAAGATCATACTTACAGAAGATATAATAATGAAATAAACAAACCAGAGTTAATATGTTGGGTTTTAAAAGTAGTAAGATCCTGAGTTTTTCCAATTCAGGAAAGGCGGTCCTGCTGTATCAACAAAACTCTAGATGACAAAAACTCCACTTCACAGCTTAAACATATCACTAAACTCCAAAACACTGCAAAATGATGTGTAGCTGAATCTCAGAACAGAAGAGAGTGTGTGAGGACAGGAGAGAGTATGTGAGGACAGGTAAGTGTGTGAATACAGGACAGCATGTGAGAGGACAGGAAAGAATGTGTGAGGAATAATAAATGCATTGATAAAATTATTATGAAGGCACATATTTCTTCCAAAACATCAGAAGCCAAACATTCTTTTCGAACTGCTGCTCATGCTGTGTCACAGAGCAGTGTAACATACTCAGAGGAAAGTGCAAGCTACCCTCTTCCACATACATGAACTCAGTCACCCATGATTGGCTAGTGTTGCTGTGATTGACAGGGGAGTGTTAGAATTTTGGAAAATATTGACTTTGGACACTAGATGGAGACATTCTGCCTTAATGAGTGGAAAACTGCATTCAAAACCCCAACAGGTCACTATGAATACCTGGTCAAGCTTTTCGGCCTGACTAATGCCCCAGCGGTCTTCCAGGCCCTCATCCCAGATTCTCATTGCTCCATGAACACAGCAGTCATTTCCAGCAAGTCTTGGAATGCCTCCTGAAGAGTCACTTGTATGTTAAGCCAAAGAAGTGTGAGTTCCATTCCAAAGTGATCTCCTTGGGATTCAATCTCTCTAAGGGCACTCTCCAGATGGACCCAAGAAGACTAAGACAGTCAGATACTGGTCTACACCCTCTGCTGTGAAATAAGTTCAGAACTTTCTGGGCTTTGCTAACTTTTACCAGCAGTTCATCTTTAGTTTCAGCTCTGTAGTGGCTCCTCTCATGGGTATGACAAAGAAATCCTCCTTCTGGTTCCTCTGGAGGCCTTCTCCGAGATCAAGAGGCACTTCACTTCAGCTCCAGTCCTAGTGCTGCCTGACACAGCCTTCCCCTTCACTGTGGAGGTGTACATGGTAGAGGTGGGTGTTGGAGGGGTGCTGTGTCAGTGGTCAATTGACAACAAACTCCACCCATACACCTTGTTTTCACACCGGCTGTTCCCCACAAAATTTATGACGGTGGCAACAGAAAACTGTTGGCCATCGATTGGCCTAGGAATGGAAGCACTGGTTGGAGGGGGCCCAACAACAATTCACTTTGTGGAGTGACCACAATAATCTTAAATATATCCAGCAGGCCAAGAGACTAAACACCCATCAGGCCATGTGGGCTCTGTTTTTCAACAGATTTCAATTTACCCTCTTCTACTGTCCTGGTTCCAAGAACCTTAAACTGGATGCCCTTTCCAGACTGTTTCAGCCACAAGGGCTAACCTGAGACTTACTGTCCCTAGTTCCATCATTGTAGCCCTAGCTCTCTGGGGAACTGAGACTTTGGGTCCAGTGGACACAGAGGGGAGAGATAAAGCCAGGAGGTCCTCCAAACGACTTTTTGTCCCTGCTCCCATACATGCCTAGTTATTGCAATGGAGGCATGGTTCACGCCTTACTGAACTAATGTGTATGCATATGTTCTGAGTTTATGGTCTCTCAAAGGACTTGGTGGCTGATTGGGGTGTCAGCCATCCTCTCCTCTGCTTTCCAGCCCAAGTCCAGTGGCCATACAGAGAGGTTGAACCAGGACCTGGAGACAACTCTGTGCTGCCTGGCATCCACTAACTCAAGCTCTTGGAACAACTACCTCCTGTGGGCCGAATATGCTCAAAACATTCTACACTACTCTTCTAATGGGATGTCCCTGTTTGAGTACCAGTTCATGTACCAGTCCCTGCTGTTCCCCGAGCAGGAGCCCAAGGTCAGGATCTCTTCAGAACAGAGGTTCATCTGTCACTGTTGGCACACCTGGAAGATTAATTTTTACATTCCAGTTAAAAGTGTTTCTGGTAGAATTTGTGTCCCTTCTTCCTTTTCAACTTCAATTGATGAGCTTTCATATTTTTAAGCCAAAAGTTATATTCCTGAAATGTATCATTTCTCATGCCCACTGATGATGTCTGCAACTCTAGTAACCCTAGTAACACAGATGAATGGAGTGATACACACAGTGAAATGTCCCAGTAGAGTTATAGGAAATATAGGTACATTTGGAATGCTGCTTGGACAATCAAATTAGTAGACCAGCATTAACTGTTGTATAAATCATCAATAAAGATTAGTGAGCCATTTCCAAAAGAAGCCATGCAAGTCCAAGCCATGACACTACCTCCACCATGCTTTTGTGGCTCATCTCTTTATTTCTTTGTAAATTCCAATCTGGCCTTCTGATTCTTACTGTTGATGAGTGGTTTGCCTCTTGTGGTATACACTCTATATTTCTTCTAAATTTTGTATATTTCTCAAAGGATTCTAATAGTTTCACCACTGCCCTGGGGAGATTATTTATGATGTCATTGGCTGTTGTTTTTGGGTTTTTCTTCACAGCTCTCACAATTTTTCTGTCATCAACTGCTGTTGTTTTCCTTGGCCAACCTGTTTTATACCTCATTGTTAGTACAGCAGTGGTTTCTTTCTTTTTCAGGACATTCCAAATTGTTGTATTGGCTATGCCCAAAGCTTGTGCAATGGCTCTGAACAATTTTTCCCTCTCTTCTCGGCTTCAAAACGAACGTTAATATTAATGTTAATAATAGCTACAATACAATGCTACTACTACTACTACTACTACTACTAATAATAATAATAATAACTGCAATAATAATAATAAATTGATTTATAGGTTAATCCATTAATCATAATAAATCAAGTGTGTGTGTGTGTGTGTGTGTGTGTGTGTGTGTGTGTCACGATTTCCCCTCAAGCTAGCGCTGTAGCATGCAGCGTGCTCGAAAACCCAAAATGCGAGCTCAATGCGCAAGCTCTTGGCAAACGCACGCTTTTGGGTCTTCAGTGACGAGGTGACCTTCCACGCCAAGTTCCAGTCTGAGATCGACGATGTGAACTTCCACGCCAAGTGCCAGTCTGAGATCGACGATGTGATCTTCCACGACAAGTTCCCGTCTGAGATCGACAATGTGACCTCCCATGCCAAGTTCCAGCTAAAGGTCAACGAGGTGACCTTCCACGCCAAGTTCTAGTCTGAGATTGAAGAGGCGACCACCCACACCAAGTTCCAGTTCAATGTCGCTGACATGGACAACCAAGTTCTGCTCATGCCTGAAACCAACGTCACGACCAACCAAGTTATGCTCACACCAGAGTCAATTGACACAACCAACCAAGTTCTCCTCATGCCTGAAATCGACGTCACGACCAACCAGGATCTGCTCACGGCTGAAGCCAATGTCATGACCAACCAAGTTCTCCTCATGCCTGAAACCGACATCATGACCAACCAGGTTCTGCTCATGACTGAAACCGACGTCACGACCAACCAGGTTCTCCTCACACCTGAAGCCGACGTAACGACCAGCCAGGTTCTGCTCACGACTGAAACCGATGTCACGACCAACCAGGTTCTGCTCATGCCTGAAACCGACATCACAACGAGCCATGTTCTGCTCACGCCTGAAGCCAACGTCACTATCAACCAGGTCCTGCTCACACCTGAAGCCGATGTCATGACCAACCAGGTTCTACTCACACCTGAAGCCGACGTCACGACCAACCATGTTCTGCTCATGCCTGACCCCAATGTCACGACCAACCAGGTTTTGCTCACGCCTAGCGCCGACGTCACCACCAACCAAGACTTGCTCACGCCCGAGTCTGCCGACATGGACAAGCAAGTTCTGATCACACCAGAGTCTGCTGACACGGGCAACCAAGCTCTGCTCATGTCCGAGTCTGCTATCACAACTAACTAGGTTCTGCTCACGCCTCAGTCTGTTGACACAGCCAACCAAGTTCAGCCTGCAGAGTCGGTGAAAAATGACACTCCGCCTCCCTGCTATGCTGAGGATAATGTTCTGCCTTCCTGCCCTGCTGAGGACGCCGCTCTGCCTTCCTGCTCAGGTGAGGATGCCGCTCAGTCTCCCGGTTCTGCTGAAGACATTTTGCCCAGAGGGCCAAGAATGCCAGGGGAGGGGAGTGTGCACTTGCATCCATCCTAACTGCACTTGCATCCATCCTAACCTCCATTACGTGGAATACGTGACAGTCTGTGTGTGTGTGTGTGTGTGTGTGTGTGTGTGAGTGAAAGAGACAGAGAGAGAGAGATAATATGAATTAGACCTACATCTAGGTATGCGATCCAATATATGAAAGATACATTTAAAACAGGCCACTCTTTCACTGGAAGTGACAGGCTTAAGTTGCATGGAGGGGGAATTTCATAGTGTAAAATTAACTAATCTTTTCAGTAGTACACTAGTAATACAAAGGGCTGTACAGCTGACAAAATCTGTCAGATTTTAGTGCTTGAAATGATTCAGCTGTGACTGCCTCTCTACCTGTGGTTAATGCATGCTGTTCTGAGGGTGCAGCATGGCCACCTCACAACGCCAGGATCCCTGGTTCAATCCTGAGCTCTTTTTTGCATGTTCTCCCTGTGTACACATGGGTATCCTCCCGATTCCAAAAACATGCCAGTAAGTGGATTGGCAACTCTAAATTACCTCTAGTGCATACTATGCAGGGCATATGCCCAGCGTTCCTGGGATATACTTTGGATCCACTGAAACCTGACCAGATAAAGCGCATACTGAAAATGAATAAATTAATGCAATTTTGTATTTTAAAGTACATTTTCAGACCTGTGCACCACTTCTTAATTCTGTATGTCTGTATGTTGTGCCTCTGTATCAGCTGGCCTTTTCTCAATATTTCATATTATCCTATGCACAGTGTGTGTTATGTATTATTCTGATTCTTTCAGGATAACACTGTTAAATAGCAAAATACAAATATGACTGCTCTACTGTCATCTTAACAGCTTCCCAAGTGGTAGCAGTATTGTATGTGATCTTGCCCCAGTAAATCTCTGACATACCTGCACAAGTTTCTCATTCTTCATCTGTATCAGCTCCATAGAAATGTCTGATAGCAGCATCAGGGGTAGAAATCGTGGCACAGATTTTAGAAGAGAGAGATGAGGGGTCGCCAGGAAAGATGAGAAGTCATTAAGACCTCGCCATGGGTTTTTTACCCCTTCCTCCCCTGACCCACTCAGAGTTTGTTACTCTGAGCTCAAAATTAGCTGAAAAATTTTCCAGAATATAAATGTAGTTTAGTTTGCCTTTTTACAATTTGAACTATGTGTCTTTTTTTTTTTTATTCTAAGACTGAATCACAAATTGTAAAGTTTCACCCTCATGAATAAGCACAAAAGTTTTTATATTAATTTATTACTAATTACTAAGTAAAGAAAAGAAACAGAATATATTTTAATATCTTTTTGTACAATGCCACAGCCAGGAATACTGATAATTGAACATTTCTGAAACTGTCTGAGCATGAAATTGTATTTAGTTAAGCCATTAATGCAGAAACAGATATGTAGAGAAGTCAATATAACAACATTCATTATACCATAACTGTTGAATCATTGAATCAGATTGGTCAGAAGGTGCTGATTAATTTTCTATAACAGCAGCTCTGACAATAGTTCCCACTGCAAGGTAAATCACAGGTTTATATAATTATCAGTTCTAAAAACTTACATGGGGCCTTGAATGGCAGACATTAATTCATCCATCCATCCACCCATCCATTTTCTGTATTGCTTATCCTACACAGCGTCGCGGGGAGCCTGGAGTAGGATCGAACACACTCTCGCACACCTATTCACACACTACAGACAATTTAGAGATGCCAATCAGCCTACAATGCATGTCTTTGGACTGAGGGAGGAAATCCGAGTACCCAGAGGAAACCCCCAAAGCACGGGCAGAACTTGCAAACTCTACCTACACAGAGCGGAGGCAGGAATCAAACCCCCAATTGTGGAGGTGTAAGGCAAAATTGCTAACCAATATGCCACCGTGCCCCTAGCAGATGTTCACTATAAACACATTTACAAAACGTGTTGAAATGGTGAAGTTCTCTATGAGGAGAGTTATTTAGCGTTCATGGAAGTCTCCAGTGTCAGTACTTTGTAACAGTCAGAGGCTGTAACATTTTACAAGTTTTTTTTACTTCTAGTTTTAGAAGTAACATTTTCAGACACAGTCTTCAGGACTGAGGCATTTCTATATAGTGTTTTTTAAAATTTATTTTGATCTTATTAGCAAGTAAGAGAAAATGAGAGGCTGATGAGGGAATGACTGCTTATAGTTGCTCTAATATAAGGGATAAAAGGAACTAACTCAATGACTAACTTGTTCCACAACATTGTCAGTTCCTCATCATCACTTCCCCACTGTAATTAACACAACCCCAATCAGTGAAACAAGAAACAAAATCTACACAGGAAGCTAAAGTCAAAGCATGAAACCAAAACAAGCCATGTTGTTTCCCTACCATTTTAAGGCATTCTGGAAAAACTGCAACAAATAAAGTGCTGGAATAACAAGAAATTAACAAATGGAAATGAACTCTTGATGTCAGTTATACTCATAAACATGTTTATTTGAGGTTTCTCTTCTTCAACAGCTTCCCTACAACAACTTTCAAAATGCTAAAACCATCTAAACTATGTTAAAAATAATCTGTAGTATATACTCACCATCCACTTTAATAGGAACACCTGTACACCTGCTCATTTATGCAAATATCTGCCAAGCTTACGCGGACAGCCGAGCTACACGAATTACTGGGGCTTCCCCCTGCCGGGGGACAACCCTACACTACGCAGACAGCAGGAGGTCAACTTGGCGACCTCGGAGCTCCAGCCCGAGGTCAACTTGGCGACCTCGGAGCTCCAGCCAGAGACCCGCAGGGAGGTCTCTGCCACCGAGAAAGCTGCCCTGCTGTCCAGTCCCGCTGTCCCGTCCCGCCGAGGAAGCTGCCCCGCTGTCCTGTCCTGCCGAGTAAGCTGTCCCGCTGTCCACCCTCACAGAGGACATCCCTCCGTGCTCCAGCCCCGCAGGGGACATCCCTCCGAGCTCCTGCCCTGCAGGGGACGTCGTCCAGCGTTTCAGTCCCGCTGAGGACATCGTCCAGTGTTTCAGTCCCGCGGAGGACGTCGTCCAGCGTTCCAGTCCCGCTGAGGACATCGTCCAGCATTCCAGTCCCGCTGAGGACGTCGCCCAGTGTTCCATTTCCGCTGAGGACGTCACCCAGTGTTCCAGTTCTGCTGAGGACGGTGCCCCAAGCTCCAGTCCCACTGGGGGTGGTGCTCCGCCTGTCTGCTGCCTGGTGGAGGCCACCTTGTTTTCCAATGCATCAAGAGACAGATCACACAGGGGCCCCGGACTACCGTTGGAGGGGGGTGCTCGGGGTTCTGTCACGCCCTCGTGGGCAGATGGCACTGCGGCGTGGCTGTAGAGAGCGTGCGTGCACGAGACTGAACTGTTGCATATAGACACATGCCTTTGTTTTGGTTTTGGTTCTCCTCCTGTTTAAGCATTGGTTGATGTTCGAGGGTGTGTCATTATTTGCCCCAGCTGTCTGTGTTCTAGCTTGATTGTGTTTGCTATTTAAAGCCCTCGTGTTACTTTGTACTTCGTGCAGTATTGTTTGAACCACTGAATGTAATGGTGAATGCGTTACGCATGCTAAGTGGTCTTATTTTCGTGTCCTGCTCTCGTTCCATGCCTCGACTTTAGTTCCATGTTTAACCTCGTTGATCTTGTCCAGTGTAGACTGTGTTTCCTGTGGTTTTGACTGCTGTTTGAAAATAAAGACGCTGATCTGCACCTGCTTCTGCCTCTGCTCCCGTTTCATAACACGTGATATATAAATGACATCTGTGAACCGCGCCGTCAGCCTTATTATCTTCAGCGAGACTGCATGTCGGTCATTTGTGCAACGCTCGCAAAAAGACTCTTCATTTCCTTTCTATCTTTTCCAAAAAAAAAGAAAAGAAAAATCTCTTCTTTTCTGTCCCTTTAAAAAAAAAAGTAGAAAAGTATGAGTGAGAGAATTCAGGAAGTGTTATGCCTTGCTCTCATTTCATCATGGGGAGGACGGACACATTTTCTGTGTGAAGTGTCTAGAGATGGAGCACGCCAGGGCAGCCCTTGAGAGGTCTGACTTGTGCATTGTGAATGCCTTACAATTAGGTAGCTCCTCCCCTGACTTGTGGGTTTCAGAGCCTCGTGGATCTGGGCCGGCCGCTGCCAAGGCAGCCAGCTGGCTCAGGTCCTGGGGATCTCATATGGATCTGGAAGAGGAGCCGGAGATGAGCGCTGCTCTATCGCTTGCTTCCGAGTCCAGCTCTACGCTGGATTTTGGAGCTCGTGTCGTGACTTCTCCTTCCGCTATGGAAAGGCAAATAACCCCAAACAAACACACAAATTCCTCTCTGACTCCCAGGAGCCAGAAGGGTGTGCTAAAAACTGAGAGCAGCATATAAAGAGCTGCTTGAAGTGATTACCAAGGCTGGATGAGCTTTTTTGTCCCCAGTGAAAATAAAGCCCTCACACTGCAGAAAACTCCCCTTTTATCCAGAAGTACATGACAAAAGATCACGCTTCTGGGGAAAACCATGCATAAGCTGTATTTATAACCCTGCGATGTCAGATTAATTGGCCAATCATGGGGAATGAACGGCATGGCTATTTAGCTATGCTGAAGGTGGCGGAGGCGCTTGTGAGCTACCTCTCTCCATTGAAGGCAGGTAATTTATGGGGGCTGGCATTGCCATCCAAGCCATGTAAGGCAAGTGGGTCTTGCTTGTGGGTCACTGTAGACAATGACAGTGTTGCAGGCCTAACAAGCAGACCTGCTGAGTGAGCTCGACATACGGTGGCATTCAGCCAGATCCTTCCCTGTTGTGTCGAGTTCACACGGGCATACACGAGTGGAGCCCGGGCCAGTGCTAGTGCGAGGAAGGCACAGAAGGCGACTAGGCCTGATCTGAGAATCGTCATAAGGGCCAAGCAGACAAAGGAGGAGTGGTCCTGAGGGGCCATAGAGGGATAGATCAGGGGACATGCGGTTGTTAGGGCAGTTAGCCCCCAGTACTACTGTAGGGCCTCCCCTAGCCAAGGCTGTCCCAAGTTTTCAGTGTTCTCTGGTCAGCGAGCTGTGGAATGTGGATGTGCAATGTGGAAAAGTTAACATCACTAAAAGACCATCTGGTAGCGTGGAAACTACTGCCAAATGTATCTCCATGGGTTCTGTCTACCATAGAAAAGGGTTACCGGTCCAGTTCAGAGCTCGACCCCCCTGGTTCAGAGGTGTGCGCACCACAGTAGTCAGCACAGACCAGAGCCAGATGTTAGTGCAGGAAGTAAGATCCCTCTTGAACAAAGGGGCCACAGAACATGTAGCCCATTCCCTGAGGGAGGGAGGTTTTTACAGCCGTTATTTCCTGGTCCGAAAAAAAGAGGGGAGTATGCAGCCAATTCAAGGTGCTGACACCCAAACTTATCGTTCCACAAATTCAGTTTGAGGACTGGTTTGTGACAATAGATTTAAAGGTGCATATTTCCATGTAGAAATATTGCCCGGTCACAGGAAGTTCCTGAGGTTTGTATTTGGAGACAACACATATCAATATCAGGTTCCCCTCACACCTTCAAAAAGTGCATGGATGTCATTCTGGCTCCACTGTGACACCAGGGAATTCGTGTACTAAACTACCTAGATGACTGGTTAATTCTAGCATTATCCAGGGAACTGGCAATTCAACATCGAGATGTTGTTCTTGCCTACATGAAGAGCTTGGGGCTCAGGTTGAACCTCAGAAAAGTATGCTTTCTCCAGTGCAGTGAACAACTTTTCTAGGGTTTATAAGGATTCTACTATGATGAGGGCATTTCTATCCCCAACATGCGTAGAGTCAATCCTATGACCATTGAGCAAGACAAAGCTGGATCTTGGCATCCCCTCCAGTCTCTATGAGAGACTGTAGGAGCTTATGGCAGCAGCGTCATACCATTGGGCCTACTACACTGGAGATCGTTTCAGTGGTGGCTGAGAAGTTTTGTCCAAGGATGAAACCTCTGAGAGTAATCAGTATCACGCGGTGATGCCTACATGCTCTGAGAATTTGGAAGTGTCCCCAGGTTCTAGTCTTGGGTCAAACTCTCAGGCGTGTCTCCTTATCGCAAGACGGTAATGACAGACACCTCCCTCATGGGCTGGGGTGCGGTCATAGACGGCTGTCCAGGTCACGGTCTCTGGAGCGGCCCTCATCTGGAGTGGCATATAAACTGCCGAGAAACTCAGGCCATATTTCTAGCGCTGAAATTCTTTGTTCCTCAATTGAGAGGTCACCATGTGTTGACAGACAACACATAATCCAGGGAGGATTCCTCTGTTCAGGCAGGCACAACTAATTCTTCTCTGGGCAGAGGGAAAGTTTTTGTCAGTGAATGCAATGTACATTCTGAGCAACTGGAATGTGGGGGCATACATCCTGTTGAGGCAGGGGCTGAGGCCCAGGGATTGGTGGCTCCATCCACAAGTGGTGGAGTCCATATGGCGGAGGTTTGCCCAAGTGGAAGTGGATGTGTTTGCTTCCTAGGAGACAACACACTGCCCTCTGTGGTTCGCCCTTAGTCCTCCTGAACCATTAGGGCTGGACGCCATGGTGCACATGTGGCCAAGGTCACATCTATATGCTTTTCCTCTGATCGCTCTGCTCCCACAAGTTTTAGCAAGAGTTTGCCAAGACTGTCTACGTCTCCTGCTAGTAGCACTTTATTGGCCAGCTTGAATATGGTTCTCAGAGACAATATTCCCATCCTCAGGGATCTACTGTCTCAAGCCGGAGGGCTGATTTATCACCCTCGGCCGGAACTATGGAAACTGTGGGTCTGGCTCCTGAGGGGCACCAGCCCATAGATTCTGGTCTCACAACTGAGGTTATAGAGACCATGTTGAATGCTAGAACACCATCCAACTTTTTGTCTCGTGGTGTGATGAACATAAGCTAGACCCTGCGAACTCCATAATAGCTACAGTCCTGGAGTTCTTACAAGGACGTTTCTCAGAGGGGTTGGCTCCTCCTACAATCAGGGTCTACATGGCCGCCATGTTTTCCAGCCACGCCCCTATTGATGAAGCCTCTGTGGAGCAATATCCTCTAACTATGAGGTTTATGCATGGTGTCAGGCAGCTGAGGCCCATCTGCAGACCACACATACCTTCCTAGGACCTTTCTGTATTCCTGGAAGGTCTGTCAGTGCTGCATTTGAGCCCTTAGAGTCAGCCTCTGAGAAGCTTCTGACGCTAAAGGTAACTCTTCTGCTGGCCCTGACATCTCTCAAGCGAGTAGGAGATCTACACGCTCTCTGTTGCCCCTTCCTGCATTGACTTTACCCCTGGATTAGCCAAGGCCTTCCTATATCCTAGGCCTGATTATATACCTAAACTGCCTACATTTGCTACCCAGCCAGTACTGTTGCAGGCTTTCTACCCTCCTCCATTCCTCATACCGAAACAAGAGAAATTGCACTGACTGTGTCCAGTAAGGGCTCTCTGTACTTATGTTCACCGCTCCGGCCAGTGGCGTAAATCAGAGCAGCAGCTGGTTGGCTTTGGCGGCGACAATAGAGGCGCACGTTCTCTATTGCTCATGAGGCGCGCGGTCTCGCTACGCCTCTGGGCATAAGGGCTCAATCCACTAGGGCGGGTCACCTCCTCGAAGGCTTTGTCAAAAGAGGTATCCTTACAGGATGTGTGTGCTGTGGTGGGGTGGTCTACACCGCACACATTCATTCGATTTTACAGCCTGGATATACATTCTGGCCCGGGCTCGAGTGTCTTGCAGTGACCCTCGGGCTCAGATCTTTTTGAACAGGCCGTACCCTCAGTATTATGGAAAGGGTATTCTTGTCCCCACAGCATTCAGCTAACATAGCGTCTCGTTCCCTTCTCAAGGAACAGGGTTACATGCGTAACCCAGACGTTTTTACCTGTAAGCTGTATTTTGTTGTTGCCTTGTTGGAACATGATTTTTTTTTCATATTAAAAAGTATTTGGTTGGAGATGTCCCAAATACTTGGCCACAATACATTGGGAGTTCCAGCAGGCTGTAAACAAGTCCAGATAGATAACTTTGAAAGATGACATTAAGAATTAAAATTCTTATTTTTGCACAGTAGTCAAACTGGATACATTGGCATCTACACCACTAGGGGCCCTGAATGAAAAGGCTATGAAGGACATATTATAGGCTATGAACTAAAATATTAAGACTGCATTTCTGACTTTACATGCCAAGCATTTCTTTGAATTAAGTGCAGAATCACCTGAAGTCACATCAAACCTGGACATATAGTAGGGCTGACAGATATGACAATGCAGATAATAATCAATGACACAAATAAATTGTGTCACAATATACTTTAATATCAAGGGTATTGCCAGCATTTTTAAAACATAACACCCCATTTTCATCTTCCTTATAAGTTTAAATCAGTCTGTAATGGCAATATGTAGAGAGATCAAATCAGAGCTTGTCTACGACACGTCAAGAGAAAGCAGGTCATTTAGATGACTAGTTGTACAACACAAAACCACAAATATTACACACATGAACATCAGAGCACCACAACAAAACATTTCACTGGACAATGTTTAAACATTTCTCACATTACCCACTGTGTCTACCATAGTGGCAGCAGCAATGACAATAACAGCCTAAAGCCATTCTAAATAAACTGCTTCATCTGCACAAAT